>RQOL01000863.1:2258179-2858179 GCA_013076295.1 Sanderia malayensis | reverse complement strand
TGGCACCTCTTAACAACATGCAGTGAAATTATTTCTGCTGCTGTTTTCACTGTAGTAGGATCATGATTGAGTGATTAAAAGTGATTAATCATTTGATGAAGTGATTACCTATTGAATTCATTGTGTAAAGATTCTTCTTTTTGTGATATGATCCTTCTTGGATTTACTGATTCCTCTTGTCCGATGTAAATGTCACACGGTCCACTACAACTGCTATAAAATTTATATTCACCACTTTCTGGTGCTTTGAAGTAGCCACGAACTTGCTGTACGTATTTCCCATCCTGCTTTGCAACTGCGTCGAAGTCATCAATCTCATTGACGTGGACTAATCTTTGATTTTCCAGCAAAGATCGTGTAGATGGCAAAACGTCTCTTGAACCATTCTCAGCTGGTAGAATTTCTTGGACTATACCTGGTACGAACATTTTCGCTGCTTGAAAATAACTCTTTTACTACAATAATCCGACTTATCCTGTTCATGACTCAAGATTGTAATTATGATGTTACTATAGTCACACTCAAGTATTAATTCATTGGTATATAATAAATGTGCAATTTTTCACACAAACCTTTCTTTGCAGTCGTAGCCTGTACCAAGACAACACAAAATACAAATATGAATATCATCTTGGATAAAGCGAAATTCTGCTTAGAAATTCAAATCATATTATCATTCATTAAATGACGATTTTATGACACAGCAACGTAAGTCTTATATCATAATTTATATTGTTATATATTCTATATTGTTTCAAATTCACACCCAGGCTGTTTGGATTTATAATTATTCATCGTTGAGGTGAAACATCGGGCTAATCAAGCTTGTTAAATATTTGTTGGCAAATCGTAAATAAACAGGTCGAAGTATGGATCGCATCATACGCCCTGTGCCTTTTTAAGAAAACACATCTGATTAGATTTCCCTGCCTATTATTCGACTACATATTGTAGCAACTATGCATGGCTGAGGTTATGCAACTCGGTAGCATGCACCACACTCCGATGTGTGCCAACTGGAAGCCAATGGAAGCCTATCTGCTTGTTGTGATTCAGAGATGCATGCTTTATAACCTCGTCGTCTCTGTTATACGCTGTCCAGAATATGACACCATTGTATCAACGGCTATATGATTATGCTCATCGCTGATTGCATCAGCTTGTTCTGTTTCGTTCTTCAATGACCTCAATGGTATGGTCCATATTTTTGGCTTGCTGTTCTGATTAGCGTCTCGTTTCCGTTCGTCAATATGTGCGTTTCTTATCGGATAAGCTGGCTCTTGGAAAACTGCGTCGTCAATCCCTTTATTGAACACTACAATTGGAAGAGAGGGAATTGGAATGATGTGTCGTGGTATATTATATACAATGAGAAAATGAAAGGTTTCTCGTAAGAGTGAATTGATAACGAAGAAGAATAAAGTGTGACGGTTGTAGAAACCTTCTGACGTGCTGTATCGAAGTGTATTCGTCAACCGAAAGGGCAGAAGTACGATGCATACGACGATGCCGTTCCACAAGAAATAAGCAACTGCAGCAGCTAAATGCCAGCCGCCTAGTTTAAAAGAATCAATCGTTCCATCATAGAATATCCCAATTGGTCTGTTGAAGAATGCGCCTGCCAAGAGGCCCCAGATTCCTCCTCCAAGGTGGACTGCAACAGAAGATCGTTACGTGTTAGTATTGAGAGAAGAGAAAGGCGTGCATGGTCGTATATGGTCGTATATGGTCGTATATGGTGAAATATGACAACTTACTTGCAACGGTATCGACTGTATCATTGAATTGGAAGTGCTTCAAGGTGACTACCCATACAACATAGACGATGCCAGAGATTATTCCGATTGCCATTGCACCATTGCAATGATACGTATCTGGGGATGCTGATACAGCTACCTGTAAATATGAATAGAGTCTTTTAAGCACCGCAGATGAAGACAGATCGCTTGGGATTGTAATCGCTACACTTGGATTGCAGCAGATTATTTCGGATCGTCACGGATCACTTCTTGTAATTAAAGATTGCTTTGGATATCATTATGGATCAGACAATTGGATTATGAAAGATTACTTTGATTTCAGGGATGTTATCCGTAACACTTACCAATCCAACCATTGCTCCATTTATCAATGTCTGGAGATTCCAATTCCTTCCAAACAGCTCACTGCGTTTGAGCATGATCGCTGTTATCGAAGCAGTTGCAGTGGCTAACATTGAATTAACAAGACCAATACCACTCGTACTCGTAGCACTGTTTACGATGAGCAACGATGTTATTGCAAGAAATCCGCCCAGGAAGATGTTCTAGATGTTAAAGACAGAAGACTATTTTAAGCATTTACAATCGTCATCATGATGAGCAGCAAACGCAAACCGTATATGAAGAGAATCTCAAAAAGAGCACAGTTGACTAGCTTCATGCTGAGAAAAAATGATCTCCATTGCTGCAACTACGCAGCGTGGGAGGAAACTATTAATTGCTAATCACTAATTGTGCCGCAACAATCTTACAATGTTTGTCTTTCCGTTGTTATTTGCATGAAGCTCTTTCTCTTCTTCCTCTTCTCGGGTTTTTGTTCGAAGAAACAGCCCAGATATCAATGCAATTGTGCCAGCACTGACATGAATGCAGCCAACGCCATTGTTGTCCTACAGGAAAAGCAACAATGCACACAGTTAAATGATTGACGTATTCGAGGATACGTTGGTGCTACTCCACTTGCTGTATACTTGCATAAGTTCGCCTTCCGATATGATTATGATTACAGATGGTATTGGCATTTAGTAAAGGCCTGCATGTAACAGCCTGCTCTTATTAGGTTCTTATAAGCGGGTTTTTACTAGACTCACTACATTGCGTCCCTGTGCCTCGCTCGCTTTGCTCGCCCTTGTGTTGAGCGAATTGCGAGCGAAGCACTGCTGGGACGCAATTTAGTGAGTCTAGTTTTTACTGTAATGCGTTCAATGTATTATTTACAGCTATATTTGAGAAACTTTGTGCAAATGCAATGCTATATCCACTTTATAACCACTCACTGTGAACGGAATCTTGCTTCCCTTTTCTGAGGTCTCCAATCCATTATACAACCATCCCATATAATGCCAACACCAATGACTTGAAACAGGGTAGACAAAACCTGAAGCGATGTGATCATATTTGACTATAATGTGATTATTATGAACTCCCTGATTGTGATTGTTATGATTGCATTGGCGATTAAAGTAATTTGCGATTGACCTCACCGACAAAGACTGCAGTAAAGATGGGATAAACCGAGCATTTCATTTGCTGAATGAATCCTCCATTGGTGATGACGATGAATAGAGTTGCCAATGTGCAGTGCCAATACCACGTGACCAACTCACGTGAGCTTGCACCAATCAGAAAGAATCGTGAATGAGAGAGAATTGGATTTGACGAGTTTCCAAAAGCAAATGCATAACCATATGCCCAGTAGCATATTGTGCCAAGGCCTATTATTGATAAGATTGATACCGTGTTGTTTCAATGCTTGTTGTGGTATTGTTAAAGGGTGGTAGGCTTTGAAATTCCCTAAAGTAATGGAAATTCAGATTTGTATTATGGAATAGAGTGGGATTATACTTACTTGTTGATAAAACATTGTTGATTATAATTGAACTAGAATTCTTTGGCTGACACAAACCAACATGAAGTAAACTGAATCCAATATGTCCAACTTTAGAAAAAAATACGTAAATGTTTTATCAACGAAATATAATTTTAAACGATTGAGGGAAGTTTTGCGTGTCTGGGGGCGTAAACACAGTCCGTAAGTCCTAGACTAGCTACGTCACGAGCTTTGTTTATTCACATGGTTCAGTGAGTAGGCAAATTATTTCCTGGTTTTCTTTCGATTTCAGATGATCCCAAGTTTGTTTTCGGACGCCATTCTTGAGTTCAGGAGAGTCTTTTTGGGGAATTAATCAAAATCAAAAGTTCTTTTTATGTATATGACAATGAAAAACCAACCTGCAGCTCACAATAAAGTAAAACATTACATAGCCTAATTCGGATAGGGAAAGTTTTCATGTTGTTGCAAATTAGGTTTTGTTTTTTCGATTTTTAGAGACATGAATGATGTTGTACTCACTGTAAAGTAATGTTGCCAAATGAAGCGAATCCTGGATATTGCTGAATGTTAATCTGTCGATTGTTGAGTTTAAAGACATGTTTACAGCATGTGAATTAATTTGTAATGTGAGCAGGAAATATTCAAACATCTGCTTATTGAACAACAACGTCATAAATTTCAGATTTCTTATTGCAATGAAACTCATTGAAATTTCTTTTGTAAAATAAGACAATTGTTATTGAATTTTAAATCAATGAATTGATTAGATAATGGCAAGTTTTTTGTCTTTCGGTTAAATTGGCAACCAGCTTTTGGATTGAATTTTCCATATACGTCCCGCGATTTCTATTATTGCTTCCCAGCCAAAACTCTTTTGTAGCCAATAACAAACCCATCCCAACCAATGATCTATAAGAAATTTTATAGATCAGTGATCCCAACGCCACTTTATTTATTATCTGCGAATTTAGCCTATTGCATATGCGCAAGTCAAACATACCTTTCTGGTTTTCACGGACGAATTGTATATGCACGTGATGCAAATACTTGGCAGTGATTGGTGAGGCCTAATCCCAAGTGAGAAGCCGGGAAATTAGAAGTTGGAAAACCTTTTGGCTGGCGTGGCAAGTTTTCTTCATCCCAAATACAACATGTCTTGGATTTTCTCATTACTTCTGTGGAAATATATCGGGTTTATTGCTGCTCAAGATGGATGAAATATTTAAAAAGAAATATCCAGGTATTTATTTCTGTTTTTAATTTTTTCTCTCTCTTCTATGTTTTGTTTTTTTCTTTCGACATTTAACCTCACACCACAAGTGCTGTGTTGTTTTTATTTTCTTTCGTCAGTAGTGCTGGGTTATTAACATGATAGATAGTTTTATTTTAACATTAGTAATAGATAGAATAAAAAAGCAGCGGCAGTATTATTAACCATCAAATTGAATACTTTGTAAAGTAAATAAGCCAGAAAGTTTGTAGTAATTTATACAGTTTTGACCAATGTTGCTGTGAGTTAGGCCATAACCCCGCCCCCTTCCCTTTTGAGAATTATATTTCTAAGTTAATTTATGTTCAAAGACAATGATGCAACTACTAAACAATTGAGATACATAATTATTGTGATAGAGATCGGATCAGCTATGCTATCATAATTGATGTTTTTGAATCAACTAGATTTCCTGGGACTTTGGTACAACTTTGAAGTCTTGCAAATTCTTTTGCATCAAATAATGGCGAGGGATCTCTTACAGGCACTACAGACCCTGCTAAAGTCTTTACTTTCTGATATTATCCTGCTACATAAGGTTACCTAGCTACATTATTTAACTCTTATAGCAGTACATAAATTTTTATTCTAAATAAGGACGAATAAGATAATAACAATAACATTAAAAGGCTTTACAAGCTTGTGGATTTACGAAGCGTTAAACTACGAAATATGTGAGTTAAATTATTCTAATATTATAAAACAATATTGCAGTTTTTGTTTCCTTAAGAAGTACCCCGATTTTTAGCAATGTTATAATTGTAGAAATGCAATTGTTGCTTTAATAAACGTAGCTAAAAACCATCCCATCTAGTCTAATCAATAAATATTTTATACCAACCAAATGCGGTATAAATGAAGTCGGATTGACTCTTTCTTCTCTCTCCTTCGCAAAGACTTCCCCGTGCTAAAAAGAAAATAAATATTGGCATTAGTTGACAAGATCACGTTGGAATTCTTTGCAAAGGCAACAGACACAGACAGAGAGAGAGAGAGAGAGAGAAGTGAAGGCTTTAATCAATTGATAATAGTAATAAGTTGTTAGTCACCATTTTTATAGTCAAAAGAGGTGAATTTGTTCCTTAGGATCTTTGCTGAGTTCCAGCTTTTGTTTTATGGACTTTTCCTACAATAAAATAGAAATAGTTGATCTAAATACAGTAGATGGCAGTAGATGTATCTGTCTAATACACCCTGGGGAAGCGTGAAAATGTTCAAATTACAAAAAGTTCCAATTATAGAGGTTTGTTTTACAAGAGTTGGTTCATCAGTGATCCTTGAAGAGACAGAGAATTTCGTTCGACCTAAATAGAGTTCGAACTACACGAGTTCGAACTATGCAGATTTGACTGCACGCTCACTTTTAGCTGCTCTTAATACCAGGTCTAATATGATGTCATTGGAGAGTACCTCCCTTAAAATCTCGTCTATCTATGTTTCTGTTTTGTGACGTAATGGAACGTTTTGCTATATGCTTGTAAAGCGGCAAGAACAAACTTTTGAGTGCAAGGCAAATGAACAGCTTAAAAAGTTTGTTTTATTTTACAAGTTGGTATGAATGACGGTGGTTACAGCCGGTTTTAACAACTGCAATGCAAATAATAGTGCAAACATGAAGGGCAGGTCAGATGAGCTGAGCATTACAACATTAAATGACATGCTTTTTTGTGGGGAGTTTTGGCATCTCGCTGCTAAAAAATGACTTGTTTTAAATGAAACAATGAGATGAATTTGAGCTTTCTATTCTTTATTGGTGATTTACTTAGAAGAGTAGAACATGTTTTGAAGACAAATTAATTGTCATCATCACCATGTATGTAGTTGCTTAGTTATTATATATTCACAGTACATATATACATATTTGTATTATATATGTATGTATGCTATGTTACATATTATATTGATGTAATTATGACATATATATAAAAATGTTTGAGCCGGTGTTGTTTGGGTCAAGCTTTTGTGCATTGACATGAGAAGAAACTAGTAGGAGATCTTGTAGCTTTTGTTCAGTCTAGCAAATGCCTTAGTTATGAGTCGAATGAACCATACTGTGCCAAATTTTATTTGTTAATTCGTTCTGTTTGAAACAGTAGGATGGCAGCTATCATCAACAGACATGCCTTCTGCAGTTAGACCTCTAAAAGCTATTACTATACACGTAATATAGATATACGCTGGGTACAACTAAAACTTGTTGTATAGATTTGGGCTCTATTAAATGATTGAGTTTTACCTTGCTAAACCTATTACTAATCGACACTATCAAGCGTTATGTCTCCAAGATTAATGCTATCCCATATATTTTAAACCACACCCACCTTCTTTTGGCTTTTTTAATTGATTACATATTTCTTTATCCTCTGTTCACAAACACACTTCTTTGCTTATTTTCAATATTCTCGGGTAAATATTTATTCTTATAGTTGTTAGAATCACGCGCTGTTAACTATCTTCAGTCGAGTTTTAATCCCTTGTGGAAAAATTAAATGAATGGAACCTTGACATGAATTGAGAGATTTTACTTGGTTCGATCTTTGTGCGTGCGATCAAATTGTTCAGCTAAATAGCTCTACATACTCCATGCATTTTATTCGAGTCACAAATTTCACGACATAGATATTTTGTGATTTCAAGGGTTAGTTCGATTTTGATTGTCATTTGTATATAATTAGGCTCTACATGTAGTTGAGTTGTCATGCCACAATTATGTTCAAAGTTTGGTAGGATTTTCTTTCTAGCAGCAGGCAAAGCATCATTTATGAATAGTAGATAGGACCCCTACTTGTGGTTTCATTACAAATGCTGACAATGAAGATAATTGTGGTCAAATGTTTTGCTTTTCGCCTTTACTGGAGCATTAATATAAAATTTGCCCTATGGTTGGCTTGGGTTTGGTGATATATTCCGATTTACATGTAAGAAACTGTCAGTATAGATAAATTATGATATTTTATTATTCACCCGACATTGGATTATGGGACACACGTCGAGCTGTTTTAAACTGACTATTGGGAACTCTTTCAAATGTCTTAATCTATCCTTCTAAGTTCAAAGCAATTTTTGGTCAAAACATTAGGAATGCAAGCTGTGTCGTTAGAATAGGCCCGACATGCTACATGACGTGAATTTTATCTATTTAATTTTGGCAAACTGTTTCAGTAGCATATGCAAAATCTGAGAAGTTATTTTGTTCAGCAAATGAATTAATCTGTGCGGTGAACTTCTGCGAGCCTTATGATCATCACGAATAGAGCTCGCTCTAAGACCCTATGACATATTTACATCTTATGCCTCATGTACATATGAAAATATCGCGATAATTATAGAAGTGAAACAAAAGTATGAAGCATGAATGTGGACAATTAAGCATCTCGACTCTTGCCACCTGATCGAATTCAAATTGTGAAAAATTTAGTGTAAAATATCAGACAATGCTAATTCCAAATTAATATTCTTTATCTTGTGATTTTTAATTGCCTAATCTTCATCTTGTTATGCATAATAATTTTCAGCAAACATTTCACGTCGGCAGTCCAACCAATCATCAACAACAACAGCAACAAATTATGGTTGATGTTTCCAAATCCTTCTTTAACATACAGATATCCCCAGTACAGCTATAATATACTCGTTTTTACGAATATAAGAATATTAATATATCAAGCAGGGCAGTTTTATGGCTGAGAGCAGGCATTGGAACTCAGTTGTAGATCACGATTCATGCTTCGCGTTTTTTGCCAATATATTTATTTCTATAAGCTGTAGATTCGTTTGTGCTTTGAAGATAAGTTTATTCATTATAAAAGACACCCCGTCCCGGAGGTCATGTTAACTCTGTTTGAAAATTCTAACTGATCTTGTCTTATTTACCCTGTTCTCGATTGAAATTTTCCAAAAGATTCCATGTAATTTATGAACGAATTTCAATCAATAAATGGTTGACATAAATTGGTTACACTTGCTTTTCTTGATCGTATGATCTTCAAATTACAATTAAAAAAGTCCCAAGTGTTCTTCAATCATCTATATACAGTTTAGGGATATAACTATTCTTTTCAATTATCGAATACGTTTTGAACTCAAACTAAATCAAATCTAGCTTTTTATTTCATCAGCTTTCCTTCTACCATGTCATCTTCGACTTTCAAACGTTGCACGGTTCTTTAAAACTCCAATATTTTCTTACATAATATTATGTTATTATACTTAGCCTTTTTAGTTAGCTAATAGCATTTCATGAGTTTTTATTTGGTCCTAAATCACAATTTATTTGCTCTTTCTAGATCGAATTTTGTTGACCAACCAAGTTTGATTCCGTTGCCGAAATTGCTCTGAAGAAAAATTTTGGCGCCCGTTTCGGCGTGTACACTGACACAACTGTAAGTTTATTTTGGTATGTTTCTTTAGCATTGCAAAATATTCATACACCCTTCTTACACTTTACTAAATTACGTTGCTTTCTTCAAACTCCAAGCTCATCTATTCCTCTCATCAACTCTACTGCCTGACCTGAACGTTGGTTTAGCGCAAACACGAAACAACATCGAAGCAACATCAAAATGAAATAGTTTCTGAGCTGTGTACTTCTTCAAAATAGTCTATTTTCACATTGATTGCATATATCACTATCGTGTTTCATTGTCCTAAGATGCTCTATAACAAGGCACTGAAATAACCTCTCTACATTGCTTCTATTTTTACGCTTACATTTTCCTTATCCAAAATGAAGTTTCCCTCAAAAACATCCCCGCGTTTCGTGCATACATTATCTAAGGTATTGACGCTTCTGGCCTGCACCTTGAAATGTGAATGAATGAACTAAAAGAAGTGTTATTTTATTGAAAGTACCAAGCCAAAACCTGTGCTCAAGCGATGCTTATCTTTGAAACACTGTCAAGAAATGGTGCAATGTTTATTCTGTCAATTAATGTACTCCGTTGTTCCTATAACATATTTTGAGAATGTAATGTGACATCGAACATTGCAATGTAATCTCAATTTGGGTGTAATTTACAGACTTTTTGGAGCTTGGAAAGGCGTAAAAAGTGACATATTGATGAGTAAATCACATCTATAGAGTATTGTCGAACTACATGAGGAGAATAGGGGGGAAAGAGAGGAGAGTGGAGGACAAGAATATTATCATTCATAACTGCATGCTTACCTGTGTGTGTTCGCTTGTGTATCTTCAAATTCTCACTTCGTGCGAATAATTTACCACAGCCAGGAAAAGGACACGGGAATGGCTTTTCTCCCGTGTGAACTCTGAGATGGTTGACAAGCTTGTACTTGGCCTTGAATGGCAGGCCATTTCTTGGACAATTCTGCCACTGACAGACGTACAAGCCATTGCCAGCGTCTGCCGTTTGAACGTGTTCTTCGTTCAAATGATTCACAATATCTTGCATCAATGTGAACTGTCTACCACAAGGTTTCATTTTGTTGTACCCATGTTGCTCTATCCACATACAGCTCATGATGTGTGGTGTTGTAGACTGTCGTACGTAGGGATAGAACATCGCAGGAGGAGTTGTTTGAGCACCATGCACAAACGACTGATCCAAAAACTGTGCATGAACATTCGGTGGTGCACCGTACCTATTTCTACCATATACATCGCTTTCTAGTGCGTACGGAGCATGGCTTGACAGTAATGAGGCACTGTAACCCCTAGCTGGTGGCACAAACGATGGGTAACACATGTAGGGATTGGACTGTGGTTCTGTTGTTGGCATGTTATGATGACCAGTTGTTGCCCCAGCTGATTGTGTTGAGTAATAAGCATGACGATGGGAATGCGGTGAATACCTTGCTGATACAGTGTTGCTTGTTCCTAACGATTCATAGAATGGCGTATTCAATGCTGATGGACCAGTAGCATTGCCTTGTAGATGTAGATGAGAGTCTTGTCTCGGGTACAAGTCACTGTGGCCAGCGAAATTTGACTGGCTTGAGTTACACGAAGAATGCATGGATGGCGGATGATATGCCGAATGTATAGGCGAAGGGAAACCAAGTGTTTGCAAACTGAAAGCAGGCTGAGGTGCTTTATGGTCGAATATGTCACTCATTGACGTGTCTCTTCCTATTGAATGGATGCAATAGCGAGAACAACAAAGCCGATGTGTACCCTTAACCAGATTCATATAAAGTCTAATGACGTTCTGTGTGCACTCTCGGTCTTCCTTGGCTTGGTCGATCAATATACGGCCTAATCTAATTCGCTTTCGTCATATAGCCGATACAGTGTGAATTAAACTTTTGTGCTGTATTTCGTCTCTTTGTAACTTGCCTCTGTTTCTCTTTTTTGCCTCAAATGTGCAGTTTTTAATTAATTAACCACAATTCACAAAGTAGCTGCTCACAACAACCTGTATTTGCCTGCTCAGCAATTTCCCGACCAATTTCACCAAGATGTCTGCTGTGTTGTCCTCCTTTTCTAAAACATTTAATATACAATAATAATAGATTTCAGCTATATGAATGTTCATATATTAATTAATTGATCGAATCAAGGTGAGATCAATGGTCAAGTAATCAAGTGAATTGCCTTTATTGTGATCATCTGTTTTCAATGCAATGACATTCAGGTATAACATGTTTATTCACGATTCTGATTCTCTACCTTATAACAGCCACTATTTGTTTGATCGTGCAGTCAGCCAGTTATGAATCGATCGATAAGACTTATACTGCAAGTGGTGTTATGATGATGATATAACACACTCACCTTTTTATATATGTTTTCCACGGTCTCAGCTCTTCAGCAGCCGACAACTCGAGGAAAAGAATACACTGATTGTGTGACTTGACTGCCTGCGTGCAGTTGTTCAGAGTTCTTCGTTGTTCTTCGAAGCTTTCGTTGTGACTTTGATAAAAAATTATCCACTGTGAAGTTTTTACACTTCAATTAGCCGAACAGCCACGCAAAGGCAAGCTGACCTCTATGTTTTCATGAGATGTCGGTCGAAAGCTGAGTAGAAACCGCCAAAAACTACACAAGTATTGCTATCCTAACACGATCTTGAACATACAGATAATATACTGTAATGTAATGTGTTCTTGAACAGATCACTTTGTATTGAGTATAATAACTGTGGGCCAAAGAAGATCGTCTGATGGTGTCATTCAGACCTTCTGCAAACTGCTTCTTCCAACACCGATCCTTGATGATGTGGTATGACAACGAGTGTTTGAAGAGAAGTACTTGATGTTAATCACATCGGCTTTTTGTGATGCTACTGATGTGATGCGTTGTGTTGTGTTGTGAAGCAGGGTTGTTCGTTGGCTGAGCTGAGAAGAATGACACCCAAGGGTAGAAGCTGTGTGAATATATTCTTGCTTCGTCGAATGATCAACCGAGTTAGTCGCCCTATGGTTCGTACCAGCGTGATAACTACTCTCCACAACACTTCAGTCGTGCGGTAAGATAAACCGTTAATAACCCGGCAAACGATTGCTTAAAACAAACTAAAAAGATCCCACTGAACATTCGATGCGAATACGTCGAACCTTTATGAATCAAACGCGGAGATGATTTCTTGTGTTAACCACAAGAAAGAAAGATTTAAGCTCCTACTACGAGGGATATTTTATAAGACTTGTTGGTGCGCAGGAGCTGTCAAGTATCATACGGCGATGCATTGTTCGGGCTGAAGAATAGAATCCCGACCCCCGACCTTGTTTTAGATTGTAAATCGAAGAATGAGTTTGAGCCCGAGTTAAACTCATATTCAACACGATTTCAAAGAACACCCAGGCAAATGACTTTGTAAATGGAGGCTGTTGTTCTTGCGAGTTGTTTAATGCGAGTATATCGCCGAAAATTCTTGCTATGATTCTATTTACGTTTGCAAAATGGAACTATATGTGCGGAAGAGAGAGATATGGAGGAGGGGTGGGAGGGAGAATAGAATGACACACAAATCGTTGTCTGAAATCGTCCACAGTGGTAGCATGTGGACAGTTTCAGAGTGGACTATGGGCATTTAGTTGTGTTATACTAAGCATATTTGATAAACTGGAGCTCGTTGCTACTTGTACAGTCGAAGTGAATCTGTTGTTTACTTGCTTGCTGAATCAGTTGTGTGAAGAAATAGGTGACTTGCACAATGCTATTCATGCTATACGATTGTTGCACATGGTCTTACCTCTAGAACTCACATCCAATTATATTCCCTATTACCTATTGCCCTATTCTCAATCCACGATAACGAGTCTGTCGCACCAATGAATAAACTTTAACGATGGCTCGTAGCGATTCGATGAATATGGCTGTCAGTAATTGCAGCTTGGACAAAATAACAGATACATCTGCTGCCCAGGAGAGTGGAACTTTGACAAACAACTACTATCAATTTCACGAACAGAGCTTGTTAAACATGTGTGTTGTGTTTTGACCTAGATTTTTCGTCTCGCCAATTATCAAGTGTGCTTCTTTGTTAGTCCGTTAATTGAATGCTCTAATTTAGGCCCTGTTTATATGAGCAAAATTATCCCAGCTTCCAGCTACGAACTGAGAGGTGGGATGATATCAGCGTATGTTTATAAGATACTTTCATCTCACCTTCCAGCGTGTAGCTTCTATTCGGCTCTTATTATATTTAATTCGCGCTTGCGCACAAGAGCCGATTTTATCTCACCTCTCAGGCTGCTTTGAGTTTACATGGGAAAACTAGTTGTGACATGTTTTTAGAACAGTAATACTTGACCATGTCTTGACGTTTAATGCATTGTTGCTTTTAATTCACAACCGTGCATCCTTGTTGTCGTTGCCTTATCTAAAGCACCAACGTCGGGTGAAGTCATTTAAAATGCTTTTTGCTTTTGAAAAGTGCAAAAGGATAAGATACCAATTCAAAAATTCATTCTACTGTCAATTTTGTTCAAAACTTCATAGCTACACTATATCATCCAAGTTTCATTTTCGTCGATAGAACTTCTAACAATTAAATGAAGGACAAGTTTCTTGAATATTATCTCCTAAAAGATCTTATTGTTATTGTACATTCTTTATCAATCAAGGAATTAAGTTGCTTTTGAACTATGTTTTGTTATTTAAGAAACAATTGCAATACGTTTTAGGTCACACTAAAAAAACATCATTTGTCAGCACCATAGATATTGTACAATTGCAAAGAATAATGATTTTAAAGACGATAAAAATGATTTTAATTTTGCAATTAGTTTCTTTCTTAGTTCACTTTCCTTCCAACTATCCTTACATCTATACTTTCTTCATTCAAAGTAATTTCATTCTTCAGACTTTATGGTTTTTCTTTGCAAACTTCAATTAACCGCGTTGATGCTCCATTTGCAAGATATTCAATACTTTTAAATCTTTGGTAATCGTGTACATAAGGCTACCAAACAATTCTTTCAAACTATTTACGACTGTGCCCTACTATCCACGACAGTTAACTGCAACATTTACATCAATGATGCTTCCTTTTTCATACAACTTTCAAGCATTTCTTTCGCTGCTACATTTGATAAAGATATGAATATAAAATAACTTTATCTTCACCCATATTTATACAATTGCCATGCCATACATTTATAATTAGCAATCTTGGTAAAGTTGTAATATATGCATGATTATTTATTTTGTTCTCTATTGAAAATACTATTTCTTTTTCATCAGACCAAAACACAACCAAGCCATGGAAATTGAAATTGAAAGTGAGTGTCATTTATTTGCTCGCAATGCATATGCAGTAGTTTTTGCATTTCGGTAAATGCATTGGCGGCAGGCTTGATTTTCAAACAAGCCATGTGCTTTTACAAGTGCCAGTGACCTCATTAGCAAAGTCACTTTGCCATAGAAGATCACTTCTTAATTTAGAGCTGTGAGGATAGTTTGCTCCTCTACTTTAATCCGCTCCCACAACAACATTTAAGACTTCTCATCATAAACAAATGTATATCCAAAACAAGAAGCAACAAACACCTAAAATTGCGACCCATGCTTCGGTTGTCACGAGACGCCATTGAAGAAAGCAAAATCTGAGTGCTCGTTGGTATGACAACAGTGTATTAAGATGTATTTGTCTTTTATGATTAAGAAACCCCGACTTTCCACATTTCGTTTTGCTGATGAGACAAGGTCATTCTCGCATCTCGATCTCGCATTTTATACAGTATTCCCACCACATGACATAAAGTAGGAATTGTTGGTTTCTTTACTATCCGCAGCAGGGTGCAGGTACTGTGCTACTTACAGCATGTAAACATAATTAGTAAATAATATCACAGTTATAGGCGCAGTAGTAGCTAAGTAGCTGGTATATATAGTGAAATCGTGTTTCCTAGAATGCCTCCCCACTCAAACCAACAACTATTGTTAGTAAACTATGATCAATGTCTTTTGAATTGTCGCTCGCTGCTTTACACGCAGTTTAACCACGCTATGCGCACATTGAAAGCAAAATGTTTTCATGGCACGGAATTGGGCAGCTTGCTATTTGCTAAACAATCTCGTTCATATACCTGCTTAATTAATCCTCATGTTGATTATCAGCCTCTGTTTCAATGGATAGCGGTTGTTTTGTTGCGATGCGCAGCGAGAGCATTTTTCTTCACAGCTCACGCACTGAGCAAATGTTTACCGCCATTTTCACTCGACCTCGATATCATTACGTGCAACTTTCACGTAGACCCGTCTTCGTGTGATTGATTACTTGACTTGAGCTGTAACTGTAGAGCTCCATAACCAAATGACAGACCAAGCACTGTCACTGCTCTTGTCTATTCCAACACACATCACAGAACTGGGAAAGAACTACATTGGAAGCTGTGAGAGATGTCTTGTGGTTTTTTGCAAAACATTTTTGCTTGGTACCGCACACCAGCCTGATCTAATGATAAAGGGCCGTCAAGTTTAGCTGTTTGAATGGCAGTATTTCTCTCCAAGCACAACTAAACTGCAGCCCACAGGCCCTCTTTAACGAACCGCCTAATACACTTGATGTTATGGAATACACGACCATGCAACTCATTTAATCTCCTCCCCGTCATTTCAGTGACCGTTCGCGTGGGTATACTAGAAAAGGAGGCCGTTTTGCTGGAACTATTGCATGATAGGAAGCAAGCACAATGACCATTCAGACGTCAGATTGCTTTGACTAAGAACGTGACATTTGTGTTCTATACAAATATTTACAATATGAAGCTATAACACACGAAGCACGACAGAAAGTAAAAGCAGTTCGTTGTAATCTTGCATCTTTGTTGTGCACCGCGGGGCTCCCGCGGATCACTCGATTCAACTGTTGTTGCCAGTCAATAGAGAGATATTTAATCACTGCGGGAGTTTAGCTAACCTGCAGTGTCTATAAAATGGATCATGGAATAGATTTCTTGTCACACGGATAACGCAGTGGAAATACCACTGAGTAGTTCTTTACATCAAACCTTGTTCAATGTCAATCACACTTTGTCAGTATCTCTGATGTTGCGTGCTAAAGCTTTATGCTCCAAGAAGAATTGTTTTCTACTCATCTGACAATTCAGGCTTTTATCGCTGAATCGAAAGCTATGTTGCGCGCTTTATGTATATATATATCGATTAAGTCCGTATGAAATATTAATTGTTACAAATTGTTACTAAGCGACGGTTGTGTGGAAATTCTAATACACAATTCAGTGCATTTATTTCTGCATGATCAATGTAGTGGTGGTCATGTGCTGATGATGATCACCATAATCATGATTACCGTTATTATTATCCCCATACTACTTATCTTAGTTCTATTACTTGTTTCGAATATTGATAAAGTGACTCATAACTATTCTTGAAGAAACAAAAATGCTTATTAAATTTTTGTCGGAAAATCTGAATTTGTCGCCCCCCTTATAAAGTTTCTTATCTACGCGATTGTATGGACGGGTCTTTACATCATAAATGTTACAAGGTCTTCGTTCAATCTAAGCAAGTTGAAGTACGAGTTAAGCTGTGGAATGCAAAGATTGACAGCCAATCATCTTCTTATCATAGAAATCTACAGTGATTGATGTCTCTCGTTTGGGGTTGAAGTATTGGAAGTATTGCATTGTATAAATGTCATTAGTTAAAGTCTTATGATCTTTTGATTGTTTCAATGCCACATGAAAGCGCAACGCTTTGTGATTGCAATGCAATGTAAGTGTGTAAATTGTTCATGCAAGACAATGCTTTCAATAGCATTACAACTGAATCTACTTTAGATCTTCTTTCAACGCATGCATCTTCTACAATCCGATGCTTTGTTCAATTGTCCTTGACCGGTAAATAAAGCTAGCCGTGTTTCGTTATTTCAATAGAAGCATATCATGTTTGTTGTTGATGTGGTATTTACTACTAAATCGATCCACTATTTTTGCCTCTACAAAAAGCAGTGCTACCCCGAGTGCTTTGATATAAAAGATGCACATATTGAAATTCGCTAGTTGTTCTATGTCAGTTGAAACAACAGTGAATAGCAAGGTTTTTCGATTTCCAAACAACGGATTTCCTTCGCCTGTTGTTACTGACACAACATCGAAAACAATGCAGAACGCTGAGAAGACAAAAAGCATTTGAAACATGCCCAGTTTGTGCAACAAAATAACATCAGCTGTTTACTGTGCTACAATCAAATATTTTATCAACATTATTGGAATTTTTCAATTTTCTCATCAAATAACAGTCAAAAGCGATGAATTGAAGCAGTTCTGGGTTGCTTGACATTACATCCTATCTTCTAAAAATGGTCTCGAGGATTCTGATATAGCAAAGCAAACGGTTCAATATGACTACACGTTCCAAGTAGCGAAATGAGCGAATCAAAATGGAAGGAAATTGTAATTTGCTTTAACGCTTTGCCACATGCAATCGTAAGATGGGTGTTTGTAATCCAAAGCGAGTTTAACATCTTCTTCATGCAGATCCATCAGGGCAGCCGGTTGCCTTGGAAACATTAGTCAGTCTTGATAATAATTTTTTGTTATTTGTTTTTTCTTACTTAAAGTTCCCAAACGGTTTGAAGTAGAGTATGAAAAAGAGCATGATTCAAAATGCGATTCTTAATTTCATTGTGCATCTGACAGCAACTTGCATCCAAGTCCAATACCCACACTATGTTTGAATGCGAGAATTCTGATCAATTCTCTTCTGTTTTCACCTGGAATTTGAAGTGACAGTAATGACTACTGTGTGCATGATTGGCTGAGTAGGAATGCTTGAGGTAATGTAATAAGCAGCGACTGTGGTGTTTATGAAGCGACGTTTCACTACGCTTAACTGTCAATGTGGCCCACACAACTGAGCGTACTTCTACAAAGATGCAATAACAAATCCCTCATATCCACATATTTCACCTTATTTAGATTAAGCCATCGCTGCTACTGTCAAGTTAGAAGCTGTTATTGGGTTAATTCCACGGTTTATGTCTTGGTTATTTTCATATTTCAATTTCTAGTGTAATGTTTTGCAACAGAGCAAGCTTCTTGTTACATGTTTATTATTAATCCTGCCATCATCCTAGGCTGAGTTAATATTCTATTGGTTTAAACAATCAAAGTATCTCGGTAACAACTCTCAAAGCAGCTCTGTGCACATTAACGCATGCTAAAACAGTAGCCTCTCTCTCATGACAGGCATTGTAACAATGCGCAACTCTAATTACACCGTTAAGGGTTCGAACTTGTCGTTCTATGACATCTGGATGTGTGCTTGCCGCGTACAACAAGTTTCTTCCTAATCAAGCCGCTTTATCGACTTCAGTGCATTGCTCTATAAAGCAACTGCGCATGTGCAGGTTGAAGTTGTTGTTGAATGGTGAGGTCTTGTCGTGCGCAGATAAACAGGCTCTTAATAGTTGTGGAAAACCTAATGTATAACATGGAGCGTGACTGAACTTAATACGTGATTTCTCTTCTTCTAATATAAATTATGCGGCTTATAAGCAAGGAAACTGTGCGTCTATCCATGTTATACGATCATAATAGGATGATTGGGGAAATAGATTCGCCTCTGTCTAGCAGTTTTAGCATAGGAAAATACAGTTTTTTCTAATGACCTTCATTAGTTAGAAGCATTCTGTTGATATCTAGCAATGGGAACTTTCCACGTGTCTACTGTGCAACAGTCTGCCATTTCTTAATGATTACTGCGTTTCGCTAGCTATTCACATATTGACTGTCATGGAAGCACAGTGCACCGTGCTTCATTTTCTGTGTCGAAAGAATAGAGTTGTGCTGTGATAACATAGCCTACAGCTGCTATCATTATTGAATCCGTCTCTTTTACTCCGCAAATCCATTCTGCTTAGCTAATATCCACCAGGGCTATGCACTCGCAAACATTATCTGCTGTTTAAATATTCATATTGTTTTCAAAGCCGATTTAAAGCAGCAATATTGGTTCTCGGACGTACATTTATCAACGACATAGGTGGTACGGATAGAGATAAATGGGTGGGCACGTGGATGGTGAATGTTAGGCCCATCTCTCGTCCCCTCTCTTTGTCGCTCTCTTCCTTGCACGGGAGAAAAACTCAATTGGCAAGCTGCACAGTTGCAGTCGCAGCCAGTGAGCCCTTCAATCTTTTCCTCCTTTTGTATTCGATCAATCGCCTTTGCAGTCAATCGCAGTGGCTTACACGTACATCAATGAATGACCACGTGCATGCAACTGTTTGCGTGATGTAATTGTTTCTGTTCCCATTCCGCTTTGCGATTGATTGAGCGCATTTGACCCAGAGGCCTTGTACAACATCCATACTCGCGCGCACAAACACACACACATTCACACACACACTCTCAATCACACAAACACACATATATATACATATATATATACATATATGCAGTTTGAGTATATTTACGGGCTAACAGTATGCTACAGTACGAGTTATGACACACACACTCACACACACATAAATAATATATACATGTACATATGTGCAATTTACGTATATTTACGTGCCAGCAATATACTATAGTAAGAGTTATGAGTCTATTAAGTCCATTTAGAACTCACCAGCATAAATATAGATAATAGAGCTCGCCTTAATACGAGTGAATATGCATTTATCCACATCAAGCATGCAATGCATGCCAAGACATTGCATGCTTGATATGCCCCAGCGCCCTACTTAATTATTATCATTCTTAAGTGCTGAATTAGAATCAATTTCAGTCCTGGATGTACATATAAACCTTCACTTTTAATTAGCAAAGAAGATGGTATGTCCTTTATGGTAGCACCATCTTCTGTATTAGAATTGATATCGAATGTTCTAAGCCAACCAACGACCAAAGAGACATAGAAAGTAATCATGTCACGAACTCAGGCCAATTGAAGAAGGTCAGTTTTAACGTCTTATTCAAGGTAGTATTGTCATATTTGATGCATCTAAAAGTTAACTGTGCTGGAAGTACTATAAATATTAGTTTACTTTGCGAAGAAGGAAGTTTAAATAGAAATAAAACTACTGAGAAAATATTACATTTCTACATCGTGCATTTTAAGGTTTGTTTTCGTTTGATGTGGCCCATATCAACCTTGAGATCTAAATTAAGTCTATTAACGGCGTTTTCCAAGGCAAATCGCTTCAGTAAAAGCATTTCATGTCATGGAACAATTGGAAATGTCATAGAGGAGTCCAGGTGTTTTCTAAAGCCCGAGAAAGCAAAAGACATGGTAATTGAATAACTGTGAAGAATAGAGAGTGTCAGGTGCTGCTATTCAAAGACAATGCATCTCCTTAAAATAGGCTTAGAATTAGCAGAGAAGTCAGTTAATGTAAACAGAGGCTTGACCCCTTGAAAACAATTCATTATTATGTGGATACTTAAGAGAAAACAGAGGGAAAGGCAGGCTTGAACAAGATTATCTTTATCGATTCTCAATTGGGTGTGGCTATTAACGATTGCCAACAGAGAATGAAAGAGAGCTATAAGGGTGCTTTCTATGGGTACAGGTACAATCTCTCTCTATTTGCGCTGGTCAACTGTGCTTGCCATGCGCTCGATTCTTCTGGTAAATGTAAACGCTCGAAGAACGGGAAGGTAAAACGAGAGATGATAATATAATATAAATGAGAATATAAAAGATATTACTTTGAAGTTTGACTTTTGTTCAACGTGTGTATATTTAGAGTGGGCTATTGGGCTTGAAGGCAGGCTGCTGTTAAATGCAGGGTGAGATTAAGAATCACATGTAATTGCACACACTTCTATTTGATTTTAATGGCTAAATCTAATCGAGTAATTAGATTAGCCACAATAGGATGTCCATGACAAAGAAGAAAGCTGGAAATGTGCTCATTTTGATTGTTACTCTTTTACATATTCTATGATATGGAAACAAAACAGAACACTGAAACATCGTGCACCTTCCAATTAAAATTATCTGAGAACAGCAGGCTACAAGGATGCTCGTGGAATCACTTAGAAGACCTCGTGTTAGTTCTATTCAATTGGAACATTTGGTTTGGATCGGTTTGCCCTTTCTGCGAATATGTTTTGGCTGTTACAGGCGTGCATCCTGAAGATCAAAGGATAATATGTTGATTTTTAAATGAAAATATATAATACATGGATTATGCTTCATGCTTTTCTTCTATGACATAAAAGGGCTGAGCAGTTGTGTTAATACCGTTATATAGTCGACTCGAAAGGCCAACCATAATGGCCTCCTGTGTCTCTATTAAGACACCGTCCTACTCATCTTCCATGTCAAATTTATCATCAATCACATTGAGAAAGGAACTGTGCAATGAAATTAAGGCAAAAAGCATGCTCTATTAATATTCTATTATCATCATAACTTTCTCATTTCGGTTTGCCATTTTTCTGTTATCATCTCCTTATAAGGGAGCCCTACTTTTCATAATAACTACAAAACACGTGCTTCAGTTGTAAAACGTATATCGCATCAAACTAATGGCTCTGATGGGTAGCAATTAGCATAGCACGTCAGTTTGGCTATGTGTTTTAGCTGTCATTACGTCACTCCCTCGCTTTCGTAACTCTATGCATTTATTGAGTGGTTAATAATAGTCCTGCTTATTGATCGGGTAGCAAACTTTGATCAAAATAGAAATCAAAATCTGTGTTTGGTTGACACCTTTTAAAAGAAAAAGAGGGTCATTGAAAATCAAATTGTACTAGATAGCTGAAAGCTGCCTGAAAATGATCAGAAGGTCCTGATTAGTAGGATTCTATGTTTTGTCAATTGAATTAATTGTCATTATACAATTTCTATTGATACCTCCAAAACTTCTAAAGACTTATGACACCTTATATAAGCGTGACTGGTTAGCCTTGTTGGTAAGGCGTGGCGTATGTTGGGTAAAGCGTGGCGGAATCCGAAGGTTGTGGATTCCAATCCCGCACCAGCCGCATTGCCTGGTCAATACTTTGGGGGGTAAGAGACCAGCTTGTTGTCGTTGCAAGTGAGAGCCCAACTTTCAGATAAACAAAATCCTTGAATTTCAGTGGCTCCACCATGATGCTCAAGAGCTAGGCTTCATCTCAGGCAATAATCTAAGGAATACTCGTCACTGCACAAAACAATAATATTCACCCTATGCATTAACTACTGTGAAATCCCGATATAACAAAAATCCGGATATAACGAACCAACTTTCAGGTCCCTTCATTATAATTACCCTCGCTATAAAGAATATTTCACAACATTTTAATTTATCAACATAACATTTAACATTTCAATATTTTTTCCCATGTCAATTTACTACTTTATAACGAAGAGAATTTAATATTATCAGAGACACAGTGACAATAGGCGGTCCTAGCATAACAGGGCAGACGATATCTGACATGGCGCCTTTCAATATGCCAATGGTAATGTTAACGTTGTTAGATTCAGTTGGTTCAAAAGTTGGTCCCGACGGTTGGCTGCAACAATTGAATTACTTTATGTAGCTATACTCCATCAACGATAAAATTCCAAAAATGACATTTTGAATTAGACCGAAAGTTGGCAAACAAATAGTCGAAGCCTACTAATTAGGGCCTTCTGATCTTTTTGAGACAAGTTTCAGCTCTCTAGGACAATTGGTTCAAAAGTTCACCTGCTGGAGTGGCCGCGACAAGTCAATTACTTTATCTATACTCCATGAACGTTCATATGCCCAAAATGACATTTTGAAATAGACCGAAATTTGGCAAACAAATAGTCGAAACCCACTAAGTAGGTCCTTGTGATCATTTTGAGACAAGTTTTAGCTCTCTAGGACAATTGGTTCAAAAGTTGGTCCCGACGGCTGGCTGCAACAAGTGAATTACTTTATGTATACTCCATGAACCTTCAAATTCCAAAAGTGACATTTTGAAATAGACCGAAATTTAACAAACAAATAGTCGAAACCTACTAATTAGGGCCTTCTGATCATTTTGAGAAAAGTTTCAGCTCTCTAGGACAATTGGTTCAAAAGTTCACCTGTTGGAGTGGCCGCGACAAGTGATTTACTTTATCTATACTCCATGAACGTTCATATGCCCAAAATGACATTTTGAAATAGACCGAAATTTGGCAAACAAATAGTCGAAACCTACTAATTAGGGCCTTCTGATCATTTTGAGAAAAGTTTCAACTCTCTAGGACAATTGGTTCAAAAGTTCACCTGCTGGAGTGGCCGCGACAAGTCAATTACTTTATCTATACTCCATGAATGTTCATATGCCCAAAATGACATTTTGAAATAAACCGAAATTTAACAAACAAATAGTCGAAACCTACTAATTAGGGCCTTCTGATCACTTTGAGAAAAGTTTCAGCTCTCTAGGACAGTTGGTTCAAAAGTTCACCTGTTGGAGTGGCCGCGACAAGTGATTTACTTTATCTATACTCCATGAACGTTCATATGCCCAAAATGACATTTTGAAATAGACCGAAATTTGGCAAACAAATAGTCGAAACCTACTAATTAGGGCCTTCTGATCATTTTGAGAAAAGTTTCAGCTCTCTAGGACAATTGGTTCAAAAGTTGGTCCCGACGGCTGGCTGCAACAAGTGAATTACTTTATGTATACTCCATGAACCTTCAAATTCCAAAAGTGACATTTTGAAATAGACCGAAATTTAACAAACAAATAGTCGAAACCTACTAATTAGGGCCTTCTGATCATTTTGAGACAAGTTTTAGCTCTCTAGGACAATTGGTTCAAAAGTTGGTCCCGACGGCTGGCTGCAACAAGTGAATTACTTTATGTATACTCCATGAACCTTCAAATTCCAAAAGTGACATTTTGAAATAGACCGAAATTCAACAAACAAATTGTCGAAACCTACTAATTAGGGTCTTCTGATCATTTTGAGAAAAGTTTCAGCTCTCTAGGACAATTGGTTCAAAAGTTCACCTGTTGGAGTGGCCGCGACAAGTCAATTACTTTATCTATACTCCATGAACGTTCATATGCCCAAAATGACATTTTGAAATAGACCGAAATTTGGCAAACAAATAGCTGAGACCCACTAAATAGGTCCTTCTGATCATTTTGAGACACGTCTCAGCTCTCTAGAACAGGAAGCCACTTTATTATGCAAGAACGCTGCATGCGGTGCGAGTAGAGAGAAGAATAGAACTCATGAAGTATAGACATGTTGAATTCGTAGCTACATGTATCATTCAAATACATCACGATAGATGCAATGAAATAACGAATAAAATAAAGAAAATTAAAAATTATGGTCAAATGAACGGGAGTAATTGTGAGAAAAATGATTAAAAGTAGTAAACATAATCAAATGTATATGGAAAGACTCATTTCTTTTTTCCAACGCAGGATAGTCTGGCTGAGCTTGCAATGCCCGATGTGAAATAGATGTGTTGCGTTGATCGTATATTGTACGAAGCCAGACATTTTGGTTGCGTTGCTGGCTGGAAGAAATACTAAAAAAAGAGAAAAGAACGGTAGATAGTTAGACTATGGTTTGATGATAAGCAGTGCGCCGTGTGGTGTGGGGAAGGTATGCATTTGAAAAATTGTCCATTTGATATGATAGAATAAGAGTGAATATTAGTGAATATATTTCCAACAAACTTACTCCAAGATACTTCACTGGTGGGTGTTCAAAATGAGCATTCTGTGCATCTCCGCCAAAGGCCCATCCAAACGCAGCCAATTTTCCATTGTTGTCGTACAACAGGAAAGCAGGAAAGAAATCGGTAGCGCAGTTCATTTCTCTGCTTACATTGTACCAATAATGCTGGCCTAAATTCATCAAAAGCGTATGTTATTACCAATGGAGTACGCAAGGGGCTAATGCTAACAGGGTAAAATCTCGGAAAAGAACTACAATAATAACATAATATTAGTTGAATCAGCGACATTGATAAATGCATTGAATATACATGTAGGAGTAGACTTTCTCCTCCTCAGTGGTACTGCGCATAACGAATAGTCAACAAAAACTAAGACCTACCCATGCCAACAAAACACTTTCCCTTAACCCATTTTGATCCAGCTAAGCCGCTCTCTGCAAGTGGAACTCGGTAAACAGATTGGGGTGTTTTGCCGTTTTGAATATACAGCGCATCTCCGACACAACCCGACTTTCGATTGGGATTCTTGCAAATGGTTGATGGATTTGTGAAGTAGGCAGTGACGTAGCGTAGTCCATCCTGATCCAATGTCACCATGTCCTTGTATTTGGTTGATACAATGGTGGTCGATGCAAGCTGGGGGACAATTCAAACAAGGTATCGTCAACATTTTATAATGAATGAGAAGATTTAATATCAAGAAGGGAGAAATAATGTCAAAGAAGGAGGAAATAGTGTCAAAGAAGGAAGAAATAGTATTAAAGAAGAAAGAAATAGTGTCAAAGAAGGAAGAAATAGCGTCAAAAAAGATGATTTAATGCCAGCAGAGAAGATTTAATACCAAAGGTCGAGGATAAATGGAAAGAAAGAAGATGTTAGGAATATTATTGTATTGCATGTTAAACATACGGTTCCTTGTATTCCAGCAAGGACTCCTTGACTATCATACAAGAGAGTATCGCGTCCTTTCTGGTACCTGACACCAACAAAGTATGAATGCCCTGCAAAACAACAGAATCCACCATTGTATGCATGCTGAATAAAACAATCGCAAAATAAAACAATCGACGCATGCCCATCAATGATGCGCATTATGACGTCATGCTTCATCCGCACAAAAGAGAGGCTTTGTAAAAATAGATGGCTTACCATCGCATGCCAAATTGTCAGTTTTTTGCCATCCATCGTCTTTGGCATCGTCTTCTGTCATTGGCATGTCATGGAATACTGGGAAAGTAACTAGTAAAAAAACGAAGTCAGCTGACTTGGTGAATAACGAATTTTCTGGGATTCAGTTAAATGGGATTGAATTAATTATTTATATTTTTGGTCGATATGTGTGGAAATACAGAAGGTGAGGAAAGTTTGCACGAGAAAAAGACACGTGATATATGTAACAAATATTATACCTGTCAGCTTGGTCCATTTGTTTGGGCCTAAAGTGTGAAATAAATGACGCAGATGTCAGAACTAAAGCATTCAGAACAACGTTCAAGAAAACGCAAAAAAATTCACAAAATAAATAAAAACCAATGTGAATAAACGCAGTTTACAGAAAAAGTCAATGAATAAATTTAGAAATATTTGTTGATATTAATACTAACAATCCTTTCCAAAAAGCCATGCTGAGCTGGTATGAAGCTGAGCAAATGCTAGCAGACAAACGAGAACGCAAAATTTCGCCATACTTCTTCGACTGTTAAATTTTGCAATTATGCACGAGACAGGCAGTTGCAGCTTTTACCAGCAAGCAGGACGTCGAAATGATTAAGAAATTCGTGCGCGACTAGATTTAAGAAGTGACTGTCACTCTCGTCATTGTTGTCAACAACCAATCACCGCGATCTAATCCCAGTTGTTTGCTTGGACAGTAGCACGATAAGCTCAAAGTTCATGCGACAATTAAGACCAGTAATCAAGCACCACCCTTCTATAGCAAGCTGCACACCCATTGTTTGTTAAATATATTCTTTTCTTTCGCACGTCCTTTGCTCTGCTGGTTGGTTGTGTTGGTAGCAAAAACCATGGTGTCACACAATAGAATTAGACGAGCCTTAAAAATGTGATTATATCGCACGACACGATGAAAAGAACATCTTTGTTCAGCAGTATAAACAAAAAAATTAAGAAATCAAATTGTTGGCTCTGCAGCACTAAATGCCGGCATAGTCTATTAACCGGACCTTGAGACTATGGACCCCGGACCCCGGACCATACCATGTGACCGGACCGTAGGACCGGACCATAGGACCAGACCATAAGACCAGACCATAGTTTCGGACCAGAGGGAATCCCCACATTTATGAAGTAATTTAAATTAATTGTTACGGCTTCGGTGATGTCTTCGGTGATATTTCCGGGCATCACGATATTTACATTCGTGACTTCTTGATAAATTGTCAACTTGGTTCCTGTCTAAGGCTCTACTCTTTCTCTGTTCACCAATGTTTCTCTCATCATGAGATTCGAACCAGCAAATAGTACGCACACATACAATATACAAAATGACACAATCATATTTATTCCTTCATTTCTGTCACGAAACCAAGAGCTTCTTTAAAGCATACAATAACGACTGTCGACAAACGACAAACAACGACAAACAACGACAACAGTATCTCCAACACTGCACAAACGGCGGCCCAACAACACTAAAACCAAAAGACTACGGCAACAAGATCTTTCTCAAGCATCCTCATCCCCAACATTAGGTTTCTTCCCCTCGATCACAACGAGTTACTTGTAGAAATATATTTTTGAAACTCGATTTTGCTACCAAAGGTTTCTTGAGTGTTAAATTTGTTAAATGCTAAAAGTTTTGTTAAATTTGATTCTGCCACACGAAACGTTTATTGTTGTTGAAATTATTATGTTTATTATTATTATGTTTATTATTATGTTTATTGTTGTTGAAATAAATAATAAATAAGTATATCTCTGGATATGTGTCCTGCTGATACACGTTACATTACAAAAACTACTTAAAATCTAGCACGTTTCCGTATACAAAAATTTCATAAAGACTCAAGAAACCTTTGGTAGCAAAATCGAGTTTCAAAAATATATTTCTACAAGTAACTCGTTGTGATCGAGGGGAAGAAACCTAACGTTGGGGATGAGGATGCTTGAGAAAGATCTTGTTGCCTTGACGTAGTCTTTTGGATTTTGGTAGTCGTAGTCTTTGGGCCGCCGTTTGTGCAGTGTTGGAGATGCTGTTGTCGTTGTTTGTCGTTTGTCGACAGTCGTTATTGTATGCTTTAAAGAAGCTCTTGGTTTCGTGACAGAAATGAAGGAATAAATATGATTGTGTCATTTTGTGTATTGTATGTGTGCGTACTATTTGCTTGTTCGAATCTCATGAGAGAAATATTGGTGAACAGAGAAAGAGTAGAGCCTTAGTAGACAGGAACCAAGTTGACAATTTATCAAGAAGTCACGAATGTAAATATCGTGATGCCCGGAAATATCACCGAAGACATAACCGAAGCCGTAACAATTAATTTAAATTACTTCATAAATGTGGGGATTCCCTCTGGTCCGAAACTATGGTCTGGTCTTATGGTCTGGTCCTATGGTCCGGTCACATGGTCCGGTCACATGGTATGGTCCGGGGTCCGGGGTCCATAGTCTCAAGGTCCGGTTAATAGACTATGCCCTTCGGCGGCACAGAAAAAGTTGCAAGTTGAGTGATAATGATAAAATAAAAATAATAAGGAGTCAGATCACGCGATGGGTGTGAGATGGATAGGGCAAATGTCATGTCACGTCATGTAAGCTTCACATTTTTAAATAACAATAGATTTTCTCTGCAGGAGATAATGAAGAATGAATTGAAAAATTAAATATGGTCATTTCCAGAGTTGTCAGACTTGGGATTTTATCCCAAGATCTTGGGATTTTTTTAGGCTGATGGGATTTTCCTTGGGAATTATTTTATCGAAAAAAACCTTGGGATTTTTCTTGGGAATTTTAGAAGTGTATCGGAAACTGTATACTTTGTTTGAACATTCACAAAACCAGTCATATTTTCATTCAAACTGAACAAATGAACAGAAACGGCTGTAGATTGCGGCAACTGGACAAATTATAAACGCTGGTAAATTGTAAACATTGATACCGGAAGACTTAAAAACAATTGAAATCTCAGAGTCTGAAATCTGAAATCTCAGGATCTTGGCGATTTTGCATGAATGACGTCATTTCCAAAGAAAAAATTGGACCTTGGGAATTTTATTTTTAAAACAATGGATTTCGGGATTTTTTGAGCCTCGACTTGGGAATTTTGAAGATTTCAATCTGACAACCCTGGTCATTTCCAATCGATTGCACAATTTCTGTCATTGCCATCAGGTACAGGTTAGGCACTAACATTCTCAACAAATCCCTTTTTGCTTAGATCAGATTGTATGAAATATGAGCCCCCAAGATCTGTATTTTTTGAAGTTCTCCCAAATCATACATTAAAAATTCAAAGTTAATCGGTTACGTTAATTTTGATGAAATTATATTATACTTGCTTGCAAACAATGTTTACATCACTTTGAACTTTGAACGATCGAAAGAAATACAAGCAACCAATCAATGATACCAACTCAACAATAGTCACAACGATTTGCTTTTAATATAATAACCTCATTGTTCGCACTTTTTTTGTTTGTAAGACTTTCATGGATGAAAATGAAAGGGACACTGCAGAAAAATATTTGGGTAACAGTTGGAGACAAACGACATCAAAATATAGTTAACATTTCAAATATTTATGCTCGGAAAACCAGACGAGTTATTTTCTGTTCAAGAGGAGGATTAAAAATATTTTAAACAATTGCTGTTGTCCCCAGTCCAAGAGCCAAACCCTTGGTGATGAACGAGTCACTTTGGTGCATCTTCATTTTAAGTATTTATTTCCAGATTGCAAGCAGATCACGTATAGTAAAAAAATAACTCAAGTGCTCTTAATTTTCTCATAAACGAAGCTCAATGTTTATATTGCAAATAAAATAAAAACATTGGGAAATTACATATGGTTCGTATGGCATAACAAATCAAAAAATTATACACAACAGCCTCGTGTATTATTTTCAACAACATACAAATGTAATGAAGTCTTAAAATGCTAAATAGTAAAAAGTCGACCTCTTCATAGTATATATCTCGGCAGGTATTAAATATTATTGTTTCAAAAGCATATTCTACACAACATTGTCATACATCCTTCTTGACTGATGCTGTCCTTGAGCGAAATTTGATACGTCATACTGACTCATCCAGTCGACCCTATTTGGTTTAACAAGTCCAAAAATGGAACATTCAAAGAAGTCAGCAATGTTTTGCACAACACCACGCCTATTTAAATAAAATATAAGGAAAATGATTTATACTCGGAATTTGCCAATAAACTAACATTTCCTATCTATTTTTGATTGCAAGGTATTGTCATGGTACTCACGCGAATGGACTTTGTATCTTCCCGGTTTTGCCGTCATGAAAATGTTGATATCTTGGTGAGTTCATCCTTTCGTTAGTAGTCATACCCAGCCAAAATAGCTACGGAAACATAAGTTCCATTTCCAATTAATGACACTGTGTGGGCATGAAGGAGAGTGTAGCTTACCAATGCTATGAAGTGACTATTGCCTCCTTCTTACCTGATAACAGTTGCATACCAACAAAGCACCAACCCAGAAGCCATGAAACAGTGCGTGCACATATCCCCACGTCACCCATGGGGCGCATTCACAAATTGATACAATCGACGTAAGAATACCCTTTTCGAATGGTCCACAGTTGGCATTGAAGTCTGAAAAATTGAGACATATTATCAGTAGAGTCAAAGCTGAATCTATCTTTGGCTGTGTATTTGTTCTATTGATTAAGAATTGATCTAAAGTTGCAGAAAGAGGCACAGAAGGGAAAGAGAGAGGCAACGGATGTCAGTGGAACGTCAATGTTGGAATTCATCAAGAGTGTGAAAAGCAGCAACGTTTGGCACAAGCTGGTTGCGAACGTCAAACGATAAGATACTACAAGACGAAGAAAAGTATTTCCTGAGAGTCTGGGGCACACATTGATGACGTAATAATGTATTTATTCACTTACAAACAACCGCTGCCCATTGGTACCAGACGTTCATTCCGAAAAGAAAGAATATGTACCAGAAGAAGTAGTGATGGTTTTTGTAACCTGAAAATAAAACATTTAGATTAATCATGGAATACATGCTTGGCTGGCTGGCTGGATGAATTAATGGAAGAAGTCAATATTTACGAAATGAATCTTCTTACCGACGCAGTTATCAATCCAAGGACAATGGTGATCCATCCTTGCAACACATTTGTTACACACTGCGCAGTGCTTTGATCTGATTGGGCGACGAATCTGCAAGATATCAAGATTCCTAACTTAGTTGGAATTCCGAGCACAACGACTCTTGACGGAATAGTGGAAAGGAAGCTGGAAGAAAGATTCGATACAGCCAATGCCAACTGGACTCGAATGTGGTACAAATGTGGCACGTATTTCTGGTTAAGCTTTGGTGAATATGGCACCATTATGCAGACAGCATTGGTGCGAATTCTCGGATGAAGAACATTTCAAGGTACAAGCAGAAAGAAAGAGATTATCTTACCAGACACGTGGTGCAAAATTTGCCAAAGTCTCGTAGCATCCCAGTTTCTGCAGCTTTGATAATTTCCTGGAAGAAAAGAAAACAGATTAGAAAGGAGAATGAAATGGTAAACCGAACCAAACTGAACCAAACTGTCGATTAGTTGATAATGAACAATGTTGAAAAGAATGATGAACAATGGATACATGCCTTTTTCTGTTCAGATGGTTTGCTTTGAATGGTGCCTGGATCTGCCAGCCACGCTTTGAAGAAGAAGTAGAACAGGCCGGTTGAGTTCAGTGTAAACAATAGCAAAACTCTCGGAGATATAACTGGTAGAAATAGTCAAGGTGGAAACAATGAAATTACAGAACTATAATGATACTGTGGGGTGTGACGGTTCAGAATAATATGACTTTCAAAAGAGAAAAGATACATGGCCAGAAGTATAAAAAGAGAGTTGAAAACATGAAGAATTTCGTTGCTAAATACGTCCCAAGTGCCACTGTGTTGTTCTCCATATCTCTATATATTCTACAAGAGATTAGAAGAACATTAATTTTGTCGAATAAACAGAAGAGAGCGTCTTCCAATATGTTAGGCTACTTGCGAGTGTTCTATTGGCTTATACATAGCTGATTATCCTTACTACCTGAGAACGAAATTCAACGCGAAACCAAGACCAGCTAACAACGTCACTGTATAAAGCCACCACGGAGAATATTCCAAAATAAATCCAGCAGCAAACATTGCAACGGTCGGAACAATTATTCCCATTTTTCTTTTTTTGTCCTGTTCAAAGAATCAACAAGGAACTGTTGGTGATATTATCTGATCTTTGAGTAATACAATTGAGCATTGCGTTTTTAAATGTACCTTGTCAGTAGTGAAACTTCTGAAAAATGATCGTCCACCACTTGGTATTGAAGTCGCGCTTTCAAGTGTGTGAATAATCCAGCCATTTCTACGTTCTGTTGCTAAATCTATTGGCAAAAGTCCCTGAGAGAATGAACAGTTTGAGTTCAGATGGATTCAATGAAACACAAGAGGTTAACAAATTGCTGTCACCACAGTTTGGATTGATTTAAAATAATTTTTAAAAATTAGGAAAAAACTATTCACCTGTTCGTTTAGCAAATCTAATTTCGCACCAGATTTAAGTAATGGTTTAATTGAATTGGTATTACTTGAGGCTATTGCCCAATGCAATGCTGCAATAGAAAAACAAGTTTATCAATGGCATATACTGCACAAGAGGAATATGAAATAAATGTATATGTGTTCTGGAATGAATATTTGTTGATAGCTTTATGTACCTGTATTTCTATGCACCTTGTCAGCATAATTGACAGATGCACCAAAATTTAAAAGAACTCGGATCGTTTCAATACTGCAAAAATTAAGCAAATGGGTAATAATTAACTGGAAAATAGTTTTGTTACGATGAAGTAGTCGTGAAAGCTCACCCGAAGCTTCTGTAAGCAGCCCACATAAGAGGAGTCATGCCATTCTGGTCCACATGATCCACATCCTAGTAAAAGCAAGTGATGTTTTCATGGCGAATAAATCTTTCACTCATGGTAGTATTTTTCACGATGATGTTTTAACACATTGCTTGTGGGTTAACAACTGACATAATTTTTCTTACCACATTCTTAGCAAGAAGATATGCAACGATTGAAGTATGTCCAAATTGTGCAGCTAGGTGCAGTCCACCACAACCTGAGAAAAGAAAACGGAGGAGAAAAGCTGAAGACATCGCTTCAAAGTAATTGCATTTTATTTGAATAAAGAATTGGTTGTACCTTCTGAATCTTGTAATGTTGGGTCAGCACCATGTTTCATCAACAATACAACTGCATCAATATGACCTTGCCTTGAAATTCAAAAACAAAAATTTCAACTTTCCACAATATCAAGCTATATATTTCTTCATAGAAAGCTAGGCTTATTTCTATATTTATACTGATGATAAAACTATCTGAGATTGTGTAATCATGTTTTTACCTTACAGCCCAATGAAGAGGTGTTGCATTGAGATTTCCACCTTTCTGGTCAACTACTGCACCCTTGGAAATAAAATACCTGCAAGGTACACATACCTTTAGAATTAGCATAGCATAGAAAATTATCAGAACATTAATTTTGGTGTTAAAATGCACTGCATTCTACTACTTTGCATGTGCAAGTGAGGAAAGAAGCTGCAACATACTCCATGACTGGAACCTTGTTATTAATAGATGCCCAATGAAGGGCAGTAACATTTTCAACATCTGGAACTCTGACATCAATTCCCTCTTCTTCAACCAATTGCCTACATCTTTCGAGAATTCCATACTGAGCTGCCTGTAAGATTAATAAGAGAACTTAAGACACCATAGAGCACTTCATTGTAGCATCACCAGGGCGAGTTGCACACAACATGTGAGGAAACGCCCCCTGCTTACCTTTACGATGTCGAATTTGCTGTGATCTACAAACGGTTGGCCTTGTGGATTTGACGGAGCGGTTTTCTTTCCAGGTACATGACTTGGAGGGGTATATGTGTTGGTAGGATATGGTTTTGACTCATCCTGAATGCAAATATTTCAACAAATTGAGGCATGTCAAGACCGGCCTAAATATATGTAGGCAATACGCAGTGGGTTCTCATAGCAAATAATAGTGACATATATAAGCTAACAAATCAAACTGATTAATTTCTGATTATTTACCTTGTCATAATTCGATTGCAAAACAGGTCCACATCCAGGATCTGTTTCGTTGTCAGCCATTTTCAAAGCTCCCAAATAGCATCTATCAAATGAAGAATGTTTAGTTATCAACAATCAGAAGTTGTAGGAGTGTCTGACGGGTCAGGTCGTGTCGTGAGCTTTTTATTGTTAGACTTTTCGAATTATTTTTTTCAAATCGTCCCTCCGATGTTCTTTCCGATGCTTCTTTTAAAACTTTTAAAAATGTAGCTTTTCCTATTCTAGACTCATTAATTAAGTTCACTGTCAAAGACAATGCGAAACTTTCTTTCAAAAAATCGAAAAAGTCTTAACCATTTGCTCGCATGCGATTTATCTGGATGCGCAACTGCTTTTGACTGTTCATATTAATCATCAACTGGAAGCTATTCTTCAATTCAACTTCTGAACAAAATGGATGCTGCAATGCTGTTACTTACAATATTTTTTATTTTTAGTCAATGCGACTTTATGTCAGCGAAAAGAGTATGTTTTTCTGGTATTTATATATCTTCAAAATCATATTCAGTTCCACAATCACAACATATGCATTTACTAATTTAGCCAGACCAGGTTACACTTCAATCTTCATTTACATTTTTCAGGGTGACGATGATATAGATATGAAAGCATATTCTAGTTTTGCCCTTCCACTGCAACATGCATTCGGAACAGGTATGCATTGGCTTGGCAATATACTCATCCAACTCTCAAGGCACACATATTATTGCATGCTAAAGAAGTGTAATTCAATTATTTGCTTAATAATAATTTCCTGTTTTTACTTTTTCAGGTGCTGAAGCAAGCTTCTCTCCACGTGGTTCAATTGTTTTCAAAACCCTGAGAACCTCAATGGCATCGTTAGCAAGAGAAGTTACCCTCACCCAAGAAGAATATGACAAACTAGATGTAAGTTGTATTTCAATTTGTACATTACGTAAAAGCATTCATTTACTTTGGCATATCACAGAATTAATCTTTTTCTCCCAGGAATTGGTTCGAAATGACGGTATTTACAGAATCCGATCTCCTGCTAAGATTGGTGATTCATTTGATAAAGAAGATGTTCCTTACGTATCAACATTTGTCAAAGCAGTAAGCATATCTCTTCATTATATTTCACTCATTTCTTTGAAATGCTTTATTTATTAATTTTAAATTTAGTTTAATCTGTTAATTCATAAAATGATTCTGAAAACTGATGGATAGTTGTTCCATTTGCAGTGTCATTTAGTTTATTCAAATCTGGCAGAGATTATCACAGTTTCAATTGACAACTCAGGTATCCATTTGGTATACTACTATTCCCTTTTCACCAAGCTTAACGTCTAGGCATTAGGCTGATTTAACTTTTCTTGTTCAGGTAGTGTTATTGGAATAAGTCTTCGAACAGAAAAGAAGGAATGCCCCCAAGACATTGATGCAAAAATGGTATGTTATTATTAATATATTATATTATATTATTGGTATATTACTATTATTATCAGAATCTCATCACCATCGTTTTCATTGGCCAAATGATAAAGAATCTATTGTTTATGTTAATTGTTCATTTCTCAATTTTCAGGACACTGTTAGAACATTCAATACAACAATCAATGTTCAACTGCAAACAGCCGGAGCTGGGTAAATGACTCTATTTATTTTTTAAAAGAGAATACCTCAAACCTTTATTCATGGTTTTGGAAGATGTTGCTCAATATTGAATAACAAGTCTTTTGAATCTTGTCATAGTTTGTTCTATTTTGTTGTTGTTATATATTTTGTTGTTCTTTTAGACCAGAGACTCAGGCTTTCATTAGACGGATCGAGAAAGAGGAAGCAGATAAATTAGCAGGAAAAGACAAAGATAACCGCTCATTCCTCGCCAAATACGTAAGAATTGATCTTCTAGATATCTACCAATAGACAATATATTCAACAGTTTAGTTAGTCTATATACAGAGACAAGAATGATAAATTATTTTGATTTGTTTACAGTGGATGTATATACTTCCTGTTGTGTTCATATTCATGATGGCAGGACAACAAGAGCCAGAATCAGGCCAAACATAAAATAATCAACAACAAAGACCAGATAAGCAAATTAAACCCAACATTATACAAGCTTTCAGTGCCTTAGACTACTTGATACTGAGATATATGGTAGCTGTCTGAGTTTAACAAGCATTCAACTCAGAATGCATGTGTGGTGACATTTACTTTCAATGTATATTATTGTAGCAGTTAATGTTTGTGTTTGTAAGCCTAAAAATGCCTGCCAATATCTTGTCTGGATGTCTTGTCCCTTGATGTCGTGTACCTTCCATATGTACTCATCTATTGCCACTAAATCCTAATGCACATGTGCACTGTGCACGATCCTAATCCTCATACCAAATGTACCTCTTCTTCTTCCGATTGAATATCACATACTCCTGCAAATTTATCCACTCTTTCAATACCTGTATTACGTTGCTTTTCTGTTGACGAATTATCCACTGGTACTTTTGTCTTTTTTCTTTCATTCATTGCCTTCTGAAAGCTCTTGATCAACAAGCAAGGGTCCTTCCTTGCTGCTGTCTCAACTTCTTCAATTACAAATCCCGAATCTTTTATTGTTTTGTGTCCTAATTTCCATGTGCGATAGATTTGATAGTATATTGAGCAGAAAAGTTCATTGAAAACTTCAAATACTTGGCCTCGTTTGTTACATTCCCTGCATCAAAGAACACAAGATTAATGAAATATAAACAAGTTTGTAATAACATATAATTTTCAAAATGATGTTGAACTTCTTACTTATTTAGTCTCTCTTCTCTGAATATTTGTAGCGTAATCCTTGTGATATTAATTGCCATTACGCAGAATGGAAAGTTCTGTATTTCATCCTCTGATAATCTGTATATATCTATTGCCAGGTTGTGTGTGTCCTTGTTCGACACCAAATGCAATGTTGTCAGCAGTCCAAGCATCCCACAGCCCCTCAAATCAGTCGAAGGATCAACACCTTAAGCAGAAGAATAATCAGAAGTGACTACATGTCTTGCGATGAACACTGGTAGAATGGGCATGTAACTGCATCTCAATTGTTTGGACCTACCTTGGAAGCCAATGCTCTCCCAATGATTTCCATATCTTGGACAGTCAAGGTTTGTAGCTGTTAGCTTCTTGTAAATAGTCTGAAGTATCATAATATGCATGGCTTCTAAATTATCAAAGGGACACAAACCAAGAGTGAAAATCAAATCTCTGTCTTGTCGCAATCTGGGGTGCATTTTCGGGGGTCCTGCCAGTGCATGCCATATTGCACTGAACCCGGAGTGTTTAATGGTTGGTTTGATTGAGGCTGAATATTCATCAAGGTTTGCTGATCTGAAGTGAAATATTGCTTCTGTAAAGTTCACTGTTGGGGATTTGGGTAATCCAGACTTTGAATCTAGCAAAAGAGACATACATGTGTTAAATTGATCTTTACATACACTGTTACGAGTTGTGGCAGCTATACAGCTGGTATGGGCATGTGTCTTGCGCCTTCAAAATTATATTCTTGAATGAATACCCTGGATACTCATTTCCCGACCTTGGGAAGATGGATGCTGATGGATTTTTGTTCACAGTCCTGAGCTAATTATTACATGGGGATAACTCTTGTTGTTAGCATGAGTTATTATCCTTATCAATACCCTTTCGGATTAGAACTTGTAGAATGCTGATTATCTGAATAACAACCTGCCGTAACAGTTTCTACTTGACTCCATTCTTTTTCAGCTTCTTCAAGAGACTGTTGTGGTTTTATTTTAAATGGCGAAGAATCAGATGACCATCCATGTTCACTTGATTCGTAAGATCTTATCGAAATAGTCGGTGATATCACATTGGTTGCCTGCTGATCTGCATTGCTTTTCTGTCTTGTGATCAACTCCAAAGCAAATTCAGGAAGTGGGGGCAATTCTCTACAAGGTAAGACAGGTTTGATTTATATTTCCTATGTATTTACAGATGTATTTCCTTCCCATTAATCTCCTTATAACAAAGCTGCCATTATTTTCTGTTGCTTGCCTGGTAAGACCTTCACCATCTTTGCTTCTCATTTGCTTCTCTGCTACAACGTTATCTGTCGTTGCTGTACTTGTTGCTGCTGTTGGTGGAACATTATCTTGCTTTTTGGGCTTAGTTTTAGACTCAAGGCGTTCATTTGAGGATATATTTTTGATGTTTGCAGCTGCATTTTCTTCAAACGCCTCTGCAAACTCATCGTCGTCATCATCATCTGCAATTTTTCGATTGTTTACGATTTTTTCCAAAGCAATATGAGCTTCATTTTCAAGCTCACTTTCATTATTATCGGCCTCTGTATTCTCCATCGTCTACTTTATCCTGTTCTGCTTTGCAAAGGCTGATTTATAACCCCATTTACTGATAATTTCCAACGTTATGTTGAGTTTCTTTGGCATAATACTAAGATGTCTTCGGCCGCCATTTTTGTATCTATGACGTCATAACAACACCTGCGCGCTACTATGAAAGTGTGATCACCTGTTGGGGGGGATTGTGAGGGAAGGGGGTCCAAAAGAAACGGCATAGTCTATTAACCGGAACTTGAGACTATGGACCCCGGACCCCGGACCATACCATGTGACCGACCATGTGACCGGACCATAGGACAGACCATAAGACAGACATAGTTTCGGACCAGAGGGAATCCCACATTTATGAAGTAATTTAAATTAATTGTTACGGCTTCGGTTATGTCTTCGGTGATATTTCCGGGCATCACGATATTTACATTCGTGACTTCTTGATAAATTGTCAACTTGGTTCCTGTCTACTAAGGCTCTACTCTTTCTCTGTTCACCAATATTTCTCTCATGAGATTCGAACAAGCAAATAGTACGCACACATACAATACACAAAATGACACAATCATATTTATTCCTTCATTTCTGTCACGAAACCAAGAGCTTCTTTAAAGCATACAATAACGACTGTCGACAAACGACAAACAACGACAACAGCATCTCCAACACTGCACAAACGGCGGCCCAAAGACTACGACTACCAAAATCCAAAAGACTACGTCAAGGCAACAAGATCTTTCTCAAGCATCCTCATCCCCAACGTTAGGTTTCTTCCCCTCGATCACAACGAGTTACTTGTAGAAATATATTTTTGAAACTCGATTTTGCTACCAAAGGTTTCTTGAGTCTTTATGAAATTTTTGTATACGGAAACGTGCTAGATTTTAAGTAGTTTTTGTAATGTAACGTGTATCAGCAGGACACATATCCAGAGATATACTTATTTATTATTTATTTCAACAACAATAAACATAATAATAAACATAATAATAATAAACATAATAATTTCAACAACAATAAACGTTTCGTGTGGCAGAATCAAATTTAACAAAACTTTTAGCATTTAACAAATTTAACACTCAAGAAACCTTTGGTAGCAAAATCGAGTTTCAAAAATATATTTCTACAAGTAACTCGTTGTGATCGAGGGGAAGAAACCTAATGTTGGGGATGAGGATGCTTGAGAAAGATCTTGTTGCCGTAGTCTTTTGGTTTTAGTGTTGTTGGGCCGCCGTTTGTGCAGTGTTGGAGATACTGTTGTCGTTGTTTGTCGTTGTTTGTCGTTTGTCGACAGTCGTTATTGTATGCTTTAAAGAAGCTCTTGGTTTCGTGACAGAAATGAAGGAATAAATATGATTGTGTCATTTTGTATATTGTATGTGTGCGTACTATTTGCTGGTTCGAATCTCATGATGAGAGAAACATTGGTGAACAGAGAAAGAGTAGAGCCTTAGACAGGAACCAAGTTGACAATTTATCAAGAAGTCACGAATGTAAATATCGTGATGCCCGGAAATATCACCGAAGACATCACCGAAGCCGTAACAATTAATTTAAATTACTTCATAAATGTGGGGATTCCCTCTGGTCCGAAACTATGGTCTGGTCTTATGGTCTGGTCCTATGGTCCGGTCCTACGGTCCGGTCCTACGGTCCGGTCACATGGTATGGTCCGGGGTCCGGGGTCCATAGTCTCAAGGTCCGGTTAATAGACTATGCCAAAAGAAACACAGGGACATTGAAATCGGCAACCCCAGGATGTTTACAATTCACGCAGCGTTATCAGATAGATATTTGCTTTGGGCAAATTTATTGAGCTGACAAAATGTCTGAGTGAGTTTCGCACCATTTCGGGATAAAGAACCGGACGGAAACAAATGGAAATAAATGTTTGTCTCTTCATTTGCATAAAATTTTGTTTGATTCAACACAAGTCATTGTTATCGGTCTGTAATTGCAATTTGTTATTATGAAAAATCCTAATGATTGATGAACTCCTGCTGTGTGAACTTTTCACTTTCGGAATCTCATACATTCACAGTTAAGATTTACAAATAGACCGGCACCTCAGCCCTTTAAACTTTGCCACCCGAACTGGATCGCTACAATTATCGCGACAAGGCTTGAGGTTCAATTAGAGAAAATGTGCATATGCGCGGCCTAAAAATGAACAACAACGCTAGAAATTCTCAACCTCAGATAAAAATAAATTTTGACAAATAGTTTGATGTTTGAAATTTCTTGTAGATGAAATAAAACTGGATAACACGGGCTTTACGGCTGGTGGGTTAATGGCGAATGGTGCTGTAGCCGCATTGAGAACAATAGATGTGATTACAAGGAATATGAGAAGTTTTGACCGTTGTGTCGATTCTCAATGTTCAGATCACAAAAGGCAAAACGAAAAGTTGTGTATGAGGAGGAGAAAATCGGAAGTGGAAGAAATAAGGAAGCATTGGTTCTCCAAGGTAGGAAGCAGAAAGGTTTTATTTTCTTCCATTGCATGTAAATGTAGTACTTCCTCTCAACTTCCCTTGGTAAATTATGGGGATTCGTCGGTGAACAAGTTGCAGGAATGGTCGATTCCTGGTGATATCTGAAGTTTTATCACGACGGTCCTTCCGAATTTCATGTGATGATAGTCATGTGATGGCATTTATTGCAAACATGTGGGCCTCCTCAAGTTGCTTTACCCGTAAAAATAGCTCCATTTATGAAAAGCACTCACAGAACTCGCTTGCAAAATAGGTGAATGTAATTGAAAAGCATTGAATTGGAGGAAAACATGATTATTTTGATCATGATTAAGTTCCGTATGATCGTCATTTGTTGCGGATCCATTGTTTTGTCAGTCACTCGTCACTACCCGTGTAGGAATACCTTCACAGCCATAATATATTCGGCTAAAACTTCAATAAAGCCGGTTAAATAAAAAGGTCTTGACTTCGACTATGTACAAGGTACATCGCTTGAACCACATGTATCCAATGGATTAGAGTGTATATATTTTGAATTCGTTTTGGTACGAGTTTGAATTCTACTTGGTTTACTTGCAAAGCTGGATCTCTCTTTTTCGTGGGCTACCTATCTATTTATATTTTTATTTTTGATTGATACAAAGTCCCTTGTGCACAGTTTGCGACTCAGCAGCTTGACAAGGCCTTGACAATCTGTCATGTCAACTCTATTTACATTCCTATTGACTAATTAACTGTTTGTAGGTTTCCAACTGTGCTGGATACAAGATGCACAAATGTGCCATTTTCGTGTTTCGTTTTCGTTTTGTCTTCTTCTCCAGCACCAAACCTCATCTTCTTCACGTTGAACCTTGGTTTTCAACATGCAGATAATTAAATGGTGACCTGGCGAAGATTGACTTCTTATTTTAAACAACGAATTATTTCTTTAAATTTTTAGATGACGTCAGCTCAATTGTCCTGCTACACTGACATCAACTCAAACAACCAAATAAGCAAGGTAAATCTCATTTGTTGCAACCCAAGCAAATTGTATAAAATATTTTGCTCCACAAAAATAGGCATTGCTTTTAGATACCTCTCTCGAATCGAACTTCGGCAATTTCAGCTCACAACACGTCGAGAGACAGACGCTTTATCGCCTGATCTATTCGCCACCCACCACCCTGCCAGTTTTTAATCATTATATAGTTAACAGGTCCACCGCTAAGGTCTTGTGTTCGATTCCCCGCACTGCCGCAACTGTTGATTATAGCTTACCAATAAACAAATGTCTTAAAATGAAAATATGTCCAACCGATACTATTATGGAAGCAGTTTCTGCCATAATAAAGTCATTTAATTGACTTGTCACAGGTTGAAAGTCAACTTGTGGTGCATCAGCTTGTCTGGAACTTTTTTGGCAGAGCTTTTGTGTTGTGGAACCGAAGGACTAATCGATCTATCTATTCGCCACCCACCACCCTGCCAGTTTTATTTTATTATATAGTTAGCAGGTCCACCCCAAAGGTCTTGTGTTCGATTCCCTGCAGTGTCCAATATTTTTTAATCTGAGCACAATGTTTCTCTTTATTTCAGTATTCTTTGGTTGAAAGTGTCAATCAAATATTCTCCAAGCCGCAACCGCTGATCAATGACGACGCCGTGGATTCACCTCTTCCATCCATTCAATCTTGGTATCCATCTTTAATGACGTCAGATGCCTCAGACACAATGGGCGTTCGACTCATTGCACACCGAGAGCCGTGTAAGATATTCATACTCCAACTTTACCCCCTGGCTGCATTTCAATGCATGCTGATGCTTAATGAGAAAAGTAACAGTTTCAGGGGGTTAAGTGACTTACTCATTGATTCCGTCTTCTTTTTTAGTAATCTACAGTGAATCTGCTGCTCCATCTGTTTTTCTTTCTTCTGCAACTGGTAAGTCGAAAATCTCCAAAAACTTGCATTTTCAATATCAAAATGTGGCGAGTTATACTCTCGTTTCGAGTAATACTGTAAGCGAGGCTAGAACTCGCAATACTTGTTGTACAACGTATTATCAATATTTGAAGACTATTTATTTTAAAGATAGGAACTATGAATGTGTTTTGGATATGGAAGGCCAAACAATATCGGATGATATTCAGATCGATTTAAGAGGTGACTTGATTCATACGTTTATTCTCTCCATCCATCTCTCTATCTATCCATCCATCCATCCACCCATCCATCTATCTATCTATCCATCCATCTATCCATCCATCCATCCATCCATCCATCCACCATCCATCCAGTCATTCATCCAACCATCCACCCATCCATCCACCCATCCATCTAGCCATCCATCTATCCATCCATCTATCCATCCATCTAATCTATCTATATATCTATCTATCCATCCATCCATCCATCCAGCCAGCCACTTCTCCACTTGTTTACTGATACAGTGCTTTATGTCAAGCATACAACAATGTATTCCATTTGTCATCAATTTTGTTTACAGAAATCAAATGTGAAAGGGAAGACAAAGACGATGGACACGAAGCTGACGGGACGCAGAAAGAAGAAATTGAAAGTTCATTAGAGCAATTTGCCAGAACTGTCATAAGTGCAGGTTTGCAGCATGTTAATTTGTTCATTAAATTATATCCATCATTCACTGTACAGTAGAAACTCACATATCTGCAAGTTCAGCATCCAGCCTATTGTTGAAAAACAATATACTTTCTTCTATTGTTTTGAGCAGAAATATCATACTGGAGGTTCTTAATCCATTGGCTCTTATATGTTGTCTTTGCTGGAATTCAATATAATGTTTCTGTTAATTAGATACGATCCCATGATAAGTAGCTGGCACAAATTAATTCATTTTGAGAACGTATATTATTATTTAACTGTTTCTTTTAGACTTGGGTTCTATTCTCAGCAGTGGACAGGACTTTCCTCTGGAAAACTACGTCGCTAATATCAAGAAAGGAACTTCGAGAAGAAAGAAGAAAAGTATGATTATTTGCAAATATATTTTGGTGACTTGAGATTTTGCTAGTTTGGGTAATTAATGGGCTAATGAATGCTTGTTAGACTAAGGATGATTTCTTATGTTGTAGTGGTTACAACTGTTGCAACGCAAACGCCTCCAGAAAATGCAATTTATGATGATATCGGTAAGCTGATACTAGCGCATACTATTCTTCATTATCCTACAATAGTAGACAACAGTCTTTGGGACATTTGTGAAAATGCAAAATAAGGCTGATATCAACCCGTGAACTTCTATATTCGTGGGTTTCATTCGATCCCCCCACTCCCCCTGAAACAATGCTGTTCTCCCAGTGTTCTCACAGTTCTCCCTGTGATCATCGTGCAAAAGCAATTTTGTCAGTGTTGTATAAGACTGTCTTTAGAGACTGTTTTGGCGGAGGAGGGTGGAAAATTTGCGAAAGTGTCCCAGAACTTTTGTCCCAATATCAAACACTGACATTTACACTTACAACTGACATTTACTGGACAATGATAAATAGTCTGAGCTGGCTATTTATCATTGTCCAGTAAATATCAGTTGTAATCGCCATTCTGTTGGTTTCATTTGTGAATGACCTTTTGCAGAACCATTGAGGCTGCCCGTGAGGTTTTTGTACGAATTTCTTGAGCTGTTACTTGCTGATGAGAAATATCGTAGGCTGATAGCTTGGAAGAACAAAGAAGAGAGAATATTCATGTTGATAGATCACCACCGAGTTGCCGAGATGTGGGGTATGCACAAGCGAAAGAAACCAATGACGTATGACAAATTCAGCAGAGCTCTCAGATTCTATTACAGCAAAAACATTTTGAAGAAAGAGCCCGGGCGCTTCACATATCGATTTCTCACCAAAGAAGGAGAAATTGTTAAATTTCTAAGGTAAGCACCTTAATATACATTCATCTTATAGTTTTTAATCAATTGAAAATTCTGGGTTTTTATCGTGATTTTCAACACATCCAACTTAAATAATATTCCGTTTTATATATCTTTAAATTGAACTTAGCAGAGTGAGTGACATGTTTCCAAAAGTGGTTATTAAACAAAACAATATTATCCAATCAATTTGCAGCATTTCGGATCACGTGCTATCAACTCTCTAAAATGATTCGTCAATCCTTCTCAATATGACTGAGACTCAGCAATTCAATCGAATCTCTTTGTTTATTACTCTGCTAATATCAATTTATCGATCCCAATTCTTTTATACAAGCAGATTTTTATATCACATTGCAATACAATTAGTGATTTGATATCAACCTAAATCTTTATAAAGTAGAAGATAATTTTTATAATATTGAATATATCTGTATATTTGGTAGTAGATAATTCAAATACAATAGGGGTAAGTCACCAACAAATTCATTTTATTTTTTAATATTGGTTTAACTGTCCCTAATCAAGATTACCATACAAGAAAATAAATTTACGCTGTATAGAAAGAATATAATCTAAATTTATTGATCTTTATATGTTTTATATACCTTCTGTTTAGATATGTATCTATATTCAAATGATAATTAATTCAAATTCGAGTGAATGCTGGATAATACACAATGTAAGAATTAAACACACGCAAAATCAAGTGTAGAATTATACAGGTTTTTGATTAGCTTATGTAGTGGTTGCTTTTATGAAAGATTTTCATGGCATATTTGGTTTGCTAATTCAATGCCGACAATTGCTTTTGGGAGTACTTCTTTGGACATCTCCAATTAAATCCGTGCATGGCTGCATTCTTTCTCTGCAATTTGCATTCTCATTTGGTTTTCATGTGTGCGTTACATGGAGCTCTTATGTGCTGCCATGTTTGGTATTTCCGGTCCTCGTGACTTTGTCCGTACATAAGGAACCTCACTCGCTTCATTCAGCTCTTGATCTACGATGCTGAAGGACAGAGGATGAATTTGCTTTCTGAAGACAGAAGATTGGCGCCGACTCCATTTGGTTTGACTTTGGCAAGGCATGGTAGGGCCTAAGGTAGTGCTCGATACAACCGGCTTCGTTTTATTTTATCTTCGTTTCTTTCCTGGTCATTTAATTTAGACTGGATTTCCCTAGCATCCATTTTTAATAGATAAGTTAGTTAGCATTGTATTTATGTGAAAAATGCTTTCAAGCCCTGAACGATTGCAAAGATATCAATAGATTTTGATGCGAATATAGCCATTTTTCTTGAAAGCTTTTGACGAAGGAAATTTAGGCCATGCTCTAGGATCGTTCTCGTTTTTATTGTGGAGTTATTTGTCACTCTTTTTATTTCAGGTCTTTGAAGACTGACAGATCAGAGAAAGTCGTGGAGATAAGAATTGCTTTGCTACTCGTCGTCATTTACTTTGTGAAAGCGAATATTTGAAAATGGAGTTGAAATTTGCAAGAATTTTGGAGGAAGGTAGGGCCTAATCTAGTTTACTTTGCAACCGGCTTCGTTTTGTATTATCCCCGTTTCTTTGGGATTTTCCTGGCCATTTAATTAAGTTACGTCATCCCTAGCATCAAATTCTTAATAAATAAGTTAGTTAGCATTCTATTTGTGTGAGAAATGCTTTAATATTCCCAACGATTGCAAAGATTTAAATACTTTCACTTAGACAAATAATCTTTGAGAGCTCAGAGTTTTTGGGCGAAGGACATCTAGGCCCGGTTGGAGGTTCAGTCTTGTTTTACTATTATTAAATCTTGATTTCAGATTTTCAAAAACGAAGAACGACATGGTTTGATTGAAAGGTCAGAAGAACAGCGAAGCAATGTCTCAACATTTACTTTATCACGGCGAATACTCGAACCATTGAAGTTGAACGTTGCAAGATTATCAGAGGAAGGTAGGGCCTAATGTAGTTTGCAACTACAACAGGCTTCATTTTACAATCATTGAGTTTTTGGCCATTGGAATTTTATTAAGTAGGAAGTGTGATTATAGCATTACATAACCAAATTTCAATTAATTTTAGGTTATTTTTTCCTTGCTATTGCCTTTATTTTTATTTCAGGTCCTCGAAGACAACTAAGCGCAACAAAGCGAGAGGAATGAAGAAAAGCAATGAAAGAAATTTTTACTATCTTTTGTCATATTTGATTATAATGGAAGTTTTTCGTATTTTGTCTATTTTCTTGATACATTCCTTGGTTATTGTATTTGATTTTAGGTTTTGGAATACAACGAAAGATTACGAAGATTAGGAATGAAGAAAAGCTATGAAGATACCAAATAATTATTATTTTTATCATATTTCATTATAATAAAATTTTGCTGTATTGTGTCTGTTTTCTTGGTCAATCTCAAGTCATAATGCTTATTTTTAGGTTCTCGAAGACTACGAAGTTAGAAGATTTAAGAGATGCAAGAAGTTAAGAAATAATTTTAACATTTATACTTTTTATTTTACCTATTTATATCTATTTAATTAGTTGTGACTATAGTATTTTTTATCTATCATAATTATCTATTTAATTCTCTTCTAGGCTGGCGGAGAGGGAAGACAAAGGAGTGGAGAGAAGAGGGAGGAGGAGAGAGTAGAGGGCTGAGAGGTAGGAGAGATGAGGGTTGAGGCGGGAGTAGAGGGTAGAGAGTAGAGAAGAGGTTTGAGTAGAGGGGGAGAGAAGAGATGAAAGGAGAGCAGGAAGAGAGAGAGAGTAAAGAATAGAGGTGGAGGATGGATTATAAATTCCACATATATAATACACATATTTTTCACCCAGCCTTTCCCCCAACACCCTCTACTCTCTCCCTCGTCTCTCTTCTCCCTGCAGTCCTTTCCTTTCCTCTCCTCTCTCCCTCCTCTTCCCTTTCCTCTCCTTCCTGCCTTCCATCCCCTTCTCTTCTCTCATCCCTCCACCACCCTCTCCCCCACTCCCACCTCTCAGCCCTCTTCTCTCCACTCCTTTGTCTTCCTTCTCCGCCAAGCCTAGAAGAAAATTAAATAGATAATTATGATAGATAAAAAATACTATAGTCACAACTAATTAAATAGATGTAAATAGCAAAAATTAAGTATAAATGCTAAAATTATTTCTTAACTTCTTGCATTTCTTCAATCTTCTAACTTCATAGTCTTCGAGAACCTAAAAATAAGCATTATAACTAGAGATTGACCAAGAAAACAGACACAATACAGCAAAATTTTTATTATAATGAAATATGACAAAAATAATTATTATTTTGTATCTTCATAGCTTTTCTTCATTCCTACATCTTCGTAATCTTTCGTGGTATTCCAAAACCTAAAATCAAATACAATAACCAAGGAATGTATCAAGAAAATAGACAAAATACCGAAAATTTTCATTATAATCAAATATGATAAAAGATGGCAAAATTTTCTTTCATTGCTTTTCTTCACTCCTCTTGCTTTGTTGCGCTTAGTTGTCTTCGAGAACCTGAAATAAAAATAAAGGTAACAACAAGGAAAAAATCTCCTAAAATTAATTGAAATTTGGATAATCTAATAATCTAACTACGTCTTGCAGTTATTTATAATAGAATCTGATGTAGTTTATTAAAACCTAATGCTATAATCACAATTCCTACTTAATGAAATTCCAACGGCCAAAAACTCAATGATTGTCAAATGAAGCCTGTTGTAGTTGCAAACTACATTAGGCCCTACCTTCCTCTGATAATCTTGCAACGTTCAACTTCAATGGTTCGAGTATTCGCCGTGATAAAATAAATGTCGAGACATCGCTTCGCTGTTCTTCTGACCTTTCAATCAAACCATGTCGTTCTTCGTTTTTGAGAATCTGAAATCAAGATTTAATAATAGTAGAACAAGACTGAACCTCCAACCGGGCCTAGATGTCCTTCGCCCAAAAACTCTGAGCTCTCAAAGATTATTTGTCTAAGTGAAAGTATTTATATCTTTGCAATCGTTGGGAATATTAAAGCATTTCTCACCCAAATAGAATGCTAACTAACTTATTTATTAAGAATTTGATGCTAGGGATGACGTAACTTAATTAAATGGCCAGGAAAATCCCAAAGAAACGGGGATAATACAAAACGAAGCCGGTTGCAAAGTAAACTAGATTAGGCCCTACCTTCCTCCAAAATTCTTGCAAATTTCAACTCCATTTTCAAATATTCGCTTTCACAAAGTAAATGACTACGAGTAGCAAAGCAATTCTTATCTCCACGACTTTCTCTGATCTGTCAGTCTTTAAAGACCTGAAATAAAAAGAGTGACAAATAACTCTAAAATAAAAACGAGAACGATCCTAGAGCATGGCCTAAATTTCCTTCATCAAAAGCTTTCAAGAAAATTGGCTGTATTCGCATCAAAATCTATTGATATCTTTGCAATCGTTCAGGGCTTGAAAACATTTCTCACACAAATAGAATGCTAACTAACTTATCTATTAAAAATGGATGCTAGGGAAATCCACTTTAAATTAGATGACAAGGAAAGAAACGAAGATAAAATAAAACGAAGCCTGTTGTATCGAGTACTACATTAGGCTCTACCATGTCTTGCCAAAGTCAAACCAAATGGAGTCGGCGCCAATCTTCTGTCTTCAGAAAGCAAATTCATCCTCTGTCCTTCAGCATCGTAGATCAAGAACTGAGGAGCGAGTGAGGTTCCTTATGTACGGACAAAGTCACGAGGACCGGAAATACCAAACATGGCAGCACATAAGAGCTCCATGTAACGCACACATGTAAACCAAATGAGAATGCAAATTGCAGAGAAAGAATGCAGCCATGCACGGATTTAATTATAAATTAACAATCAAAGTTTTTATAATGGGAATAGACTAACGTCTCTAAAATGCTAAAATTTAACAAATTTATCAATTCAGCGTTGATGCATTGTTTCCATTACTGGTCTCGTATTGGTTAGAGGGGTTAGAATTCAAACGAGGCTCACCAGTTGGTTGCTTTGTCGGTTTGAAATGATGATGATGCGGGCGATGATGATGATGATGATTAAAAGGATTGAAAATATGATTGAAATGAAATAGTCCTTTCTTTTCCGTAACTATTAAATAGAAACAAACAAATTTGGGCTCTAAACCCAATATTGAAATACAACATCACTGCAGTGAAATGATGAATAATATCATCCTCAGCGGCAAGGCGATAAATTCGTTAATTATTTTGTTCTTAAAAAAGAACGTTGCAATTATAAGCATGAATAGTTACATGATAGTTACATACGTGATGGCGTGACGTCACTTCTAGCGTTCATCTCTTCATCAGCGTCGTCCTTCTCTGCGAACTTACTTTGAATGATTTGGTGATTCTGATCTCGTAGCTTCAAGCCGCCAAGACCTCTAAACATCATGCCACCTTTGTAAAAAGAGAGAAACTGTTTCTGTTTTTGATTAATTAAGAGAAGAGTGAAAGACAAGAAAAGGGTAGGGGTGCAAAAGAGTTGTAGGGGTATAAGAGAGACGTACATGTGCAAGGGAAGGGTGGGGGGGGGGGTGTCAGTGAAAGACAGAGGTGCAAGAGAAGGGTACGGGTGCCAAAAACATACAGAGGTAAAGAATAGGGTAGGGGCAAAAAGGGGTAGAGGTGCCAAAGAAGAGTAGTAAGTGCACATGAGAAGGGCACGGATGGAAGTGACGGACGGGGTAATAATAAAACAGTTCAAATTAAATGGTTAAATGCATTTGGAATTGTCTCTCATAAACAGCCTCCTAATAGAGTTAGATTTTTCATAATAAAAGGAAACCTACTATCAAGATCTTCATCTGTGATCTTGTATCCTTCTACAATAAAGAAAACAACAAAGAAATGTTCAAACGCCATGCTTCATAGAATGAAGGGTAACAATTGGAAAGAATAATAGAAAATTAATTGATGCATATTGATGGAGCATAAAATCAAGAGATCAAATTGCAAATAAAACAATAAACATTTTCGGACATACCTTCCAACTTAGATCTCGACTGACCCGTAGTTTCTTTTGGACTTTCTACAAAACGAAAAACAAGAAATAACATACCCAATATATAATAAAAATAAAATTGAGAAGTTAACAGTGAAAATTAGGGGATCGTTATTAAGATAGGCGTTGGTAGTATTACCTGGAAAGAGTTTATCATAGGTCATTCCCCAAGTCTTGACAACCGAAGATTTTCGATCCGGGGTCTGGACGTCAAGCTTTGCATAATGGTCAGCTTCTGAAATAAATAGAGCAAGAAATTTAGCATATCATAATGTTTCAAAAAGATAAAATTAAAGAAAATAAGTTATTGGTTATAGCAGAGTCCTCACCAGAAAGCTTTAAACCATTGGGAGTATACCCTAAAACAATAAATAGAAGATGTAATCAAAAAAGTTGCATTATCTACGATAAAAATAATTACTCTTTCGTTGTGAACATTATGAATATTATTCTGTTATTCCTCTACAAACCTTTTGGTACATTTGTCTTCTTTCCTTTTTTCCCTACAAAACGTGAAAAATAATTAGCTATTAGCAGCAGCAAATAAAATAAAAATATCTACCAATGGTAGAAGGCGGTGTATAGAAAACAATTAACTAATTTTTTGAGACTTTTATTTCCTTTAAAGCTTTCATAAGCTTGAAAAGGAGTTGACGATCGTTCTCAGTCCACTCGCAAAAGAAATTTGTGATTTTAACTAATCCCACATATACACACCTTTAGTGACATAGTAGAGTGGAAGGTTGACGCCGAATGGCATAGAAAAATGGACTACAATCAAATGAAATTATTAATTACTGTTAATTAATAATTTCATTTTTCATACTGTTGACACATTTTCAGGCAGCTCACCTCTGTGTATCAGACTTTTCTTATTTGATTTTTCGGCTGGTTTATCTAAAAAATATAATTAAAGTAATTAAGAAATTGTCAATAAAATTGTGCCAAAGATTTGAAGATAGATGGACACCTTTTTTAATCGAGTCACTGAGCATTTGAGCTCACGGATATCTTGAGTTCGATTCCTGGCAGGGGCTTCAAGGCAACATTTGCCAAAATCATCCACGTCTCTGCTCAAAAGAAAACGCTTAAAACAATTTTACTTGGACTGTAAACTGGAAATAAATATTGGACACTGCCGGGAATCGAACACAAGACCTTAGCGGTGGACCTGTTAACTATATAATGATTAAAAACTGGTAGGGTGGTGGGTGGTGAATAGATACATTGATCAGTCCTTCGGTTCTACGATACGAAAACTCTGCCACAAAAAGTTCCAGACAAGCTGAAGCGCTATAAGTTGACTTTCAACCTGTGACAAGTCAATTAAATGACTTTATTATTGCAGAAACTTCTTTCATAACATTGTTGGTTGGGCATATTTTTATTTCAAGGCATATTTGTTTATTGCTAAGCTATAATCAAGTAGTTGCGACAGTGCTGGGAATCGAACACTAGACCTTTGGGGTGGACCTGTTAACTATATAATGCTTAAAAACTGGCAGGGTGGTGGGTGGCGAATAGATAGATCGATTAGTCCTTTGGTTCCACAACACGAAAACTCTGCCAAAAAAAGTTCCAGACAAGCTGAAGCATTACAAATTGACTTCCAGCCTGTGACAAGTCAATTAATTAAATGGCTTTATTATTGCAGAAACTGCTTCCATGACATTGTTGGTTGGATTGGTTGGACATATTTTCATTGCTGCTGCGTAGCGGAACGCAGTGAAGCGGCTGCGCAGCAGAATATAATCAATTCCTTGTCGAGAAAAAATCTTGAGAAGATGTAAAGATGTGACGATGTTTGTGTGTTTGTCGGATTTTAGCCTGCGCGTGGCCTCAAATCCTCCTCCGTTTAGCCACATGCTGGTTTTATTATCAATTAATCAATGGCGGTGATCTTTGCTGCAGTGCAGTGGTTGGCTTATCTGCTGGTTATTAACTTTTATTCGTGACCAGAATCGAGAAGGCCCAAAAAGGCCATTTTTATTTCGACAAGAACACAGGAGTTGCTTTCTTGTCCTGGGGATAAGTTGATAAAAATGAATGCCTGCAAGTGGAAGAGAAAAGCTGTGCGGAAGTATAGTAGGCCCCAAAAGAGTATTATCTGAGGATACTAGTAAAATTTTGATAATGACAAAAACATTTCAAATATCGGTATTTTGTTTATTTTTTACGGAACGATGCAACAGGCCTAACTTAATCGAATGACCAAAACAGTTGTTGAATTAAAAATCTTGGATGTGCTAGATATAATATGTGAGCTCTAAAGGTAAATGAAAGGGTTTTGATATCCTAAAAGCTTACTGAAATATTAGCTAATACAACACTTCTATTCGAAATACAACACTAATAATACAACTCCATTTCGAAAGGGAATGCAGTGGTGCCAGATCACTACAATTATACCTACACCTATACCTATCTCTTATACAAGTGAATAAATTCAAAGAATTGTAGAGGTCTGATATTTCCTTACATATTTAAAGTCACTTAGGCTGAAAATAATTGATTTTCTTCGTTGTGGAAGCAAGCAAAACCGTGTGGTGTAACAAAAGTTAAAATTTCAGATTTTGGTAGTAAGTTCTGGAATACTTCAGTAAAATCCCGTGTCGCATTAGCTAATAGTTCAGGAAGCTTGTGGGATGTCAAAACCATGTCACTTACCTTTTATTAGAGCACACATATCATCCAATACATCCAAAAGTACTAATTTTTACAACGTTTTTGTAATTCAATAAATTTAGGCCGGGTCCATCGTTCCGCAATAAATCATCAACCAGCGTCACGTCACATATGCTCCTGGGCAGTATATAAATATGCCACTGCGCATGCTGACCACCTTTCTCCTCCACATGACGTAACCCTAAACCTAGACCTAACCCTAGCCATAACCATAACCCTAAGGCCGATGCATTCACCAGCGTCACGTCACATATGCTCCTGCGCAGCACCTATATATATGCTACTGCGCATACCGACCACCTTTCTCCTCCACATAACGTAACCCTAAACCTAGCCCTAACCCTAAACCTAACCCTAACCCTAAGCCCTTGGCCAATGCATCCACCAGCGTCAGGTCACATATGCTCCTGCGCAGTGCCCATAAATATGCCACTGCGCATGCTGACCACCTTTCTCCTCCACATAACGTAACCCTAAACCTAGCCCTAACCCTAGCCATAACCATAACCCTAAGGCCGATGCATTCACCAGCGTCACGTCACATATGCTCCTGCGCAGCACCTATATATATGCTACTGCGCATACCGACCACCTTTCTCCTCCACATAACGTAACCCTAAACCTAGCCCTAACCCTAAACCTAACCCTAACCCTAAGCCCTTGGCCAATGCATCCACCAGCGTCAGGTCACATATGCTCCTGCGCAGTGCCTATAAATATGCCACTGCGCATGCTGACCACCTTTCTCCTCCACATGACGTAACCCTAAACCTAGCCCTAACCCTAGCCATAAACATAACCCTAAGGCCGATGCATTCACCAGCGTCACGTCACATATGCTCCTGCGCAGCACCTATATATATGCTACTGCGCATACCGACCACCTTTCTCCTCCACATAACGTAACCCTAAACCTAGCCCTAACCCTAAACCTAACCCTAACCCTAAGCCCTTGGCCAATGCATCCACCAGCGTCAGGTCACATATGCTCCTGCGCAGTGCCTATAAATATGCCACTGCGCATGCTGACCACCTTTCTCCTCCACATGACGTAACCCCAAACCTAGCCCTAACCCTAGCCATAAACATAACCCTAAGGCCGATGCATTCACCAGCGTCACGTCACATATGCTCCTGCGCAGCACCTATATATATGCTACTGCGCATACCGACCACCTTTCTCCTCCACATAACGTAACCCTAAACCTAGCCCTAACCCTAAACCTAACCCTAACCCTAAGCCCTTGGCCAATGCATCCACCAGCGTCAGGTCACATATGCTCCTGCGCAGTGCCCATAAATATGCCACTGCGCATGCTGACCACCTTTCTCCTCCACATAACGTAACCCTAAACCTAGCCCTAACCCTAGCCATAAACATAACCCTAAGGCCGATGCATTCACCAGCGTCACGTCACATATGCTCCTGCGCAGCACCTATATATGTGCTACTGCGCATACCGACCACCTTTCTCCTCCACATAACGCAACCCTAAACCTAGCCCTAACCCTAAACCTAACCCTAACCCTAAGCCCTTGGCCAATGCATCCACCAGCGTCAGGTCACATATGCTCCTGCGCAGTGCCTATAAATATGCCATGCCATGCGCATGCTGACCACCTTTCTCCTCCACATGACGTAACCCTAAACCTAGCCCTAACCCTAGCCATAACCATAACCCTAAGGCCGATGCATCCACCAGCGTCACGTCACATATGCTCCTGCGCAGCACCTATAAATATGCCACTGCGCATGCTGACCACCTTTCTCTTCCGCATGACGTAACCCTAACCCTAACCCCTTGGCCAATGCATCCACCAGCGTCACATCATCTACGCTCCTGCGCAGTACCAGCTAATACGTTACTGCGCATTCTCACCACCTTTCTCCTCCGCATGACGTAGCCCTAAACCTAGCCCTAACCCTAAACCTAACCTAACCCTAACTATAACCATAATCCTAACCTGACCCTAGCTGATACATTAGATACTGGCAATAGTATTACGTCATGCAAACCTCTGCGCAGTAGCCTATATATGGCACTGCGCATACACGCCCACCTTTAGGAAATTTAAAATACAAACTAGACGTCCTGGTCAGGTTTCGAACCAGTGGTCTTGAGGTTAGTTTGCAGCTAAGTTACCATTAGTCTATAGCAGCGCTTCCTAGCAGAAGCGAATATCATGTTTCTTATTTCTAAGCGAAAACCACTAGTACGATTTGATTATTTGTTTTAGATCACAGCAGCACTCACTTTAACAATGTTAACAGCTAGTTTTAAGACATATTTGCTTATTGCTAAGCTATAATCAACAGTTGCGGCAGCGCAGGGAATCGAACACAAGACCTTAGCGGTGGCCCTGTTAATTATATAAAGCTTAAAAACTGGCAGGGTGGTGGGTGCCGAATAGATCAGACGATAAAGCGTTTGTCTAACAACTTAATTTAAGCTCAACGTGCAGAAGTTCAAGTGAAGATATCTGAACGCTGGATCAGGAATTGAAAAATTAATAATTTTTTTTGTGCAAATATGAACATACCCTTCTCCTGCTCAATGTCAGATACGTCTAAAAAATTAAGATTAAAACATCACATATGTTGCTTTCCAATTTTTAGAGGATTTAACAGAGCCAGCAAGAGGAATAATAAAGAGAAAACAGAAAAAAGAATCATTGAGCAAGGAAAACAAAAGAATGAAAAACCAACCACGGCGATGCTTCTTTTCTTCGTCGTAATTTGGAGGCAGAGGAATTTCTGAAAGGGAAAAAGATTCATCAGTATATATCTACTCTTTTGCAAAGACACTGTTTACCAAAACAGTGTGGGAAGGATTTTGCAAAAAATAGTTGGATTTTTATGAGAGTAGAGTGAAGTGGATATGTATGGTTACCATTTCTGTCTCGATATTCTCCATTTTTCCACAAAGGCCTACCCTGTTCATCTTCGTCTAACTCCAAAATATCTACAAGGCAAAATATCAAGATTTACTATAAAGTACAATGCAGGATTAAAAAAAGGAAAATCTTATTGTAAGAACATGGATAGCTAAGTTCAGAAGAAAAATCACAAAGAAAATGTAAAAAATATGTGCAGATAATTAACAATACAAAAAAATAATAATGCATAAATATATGAGAGCAAAGAGTATTTATAGGCTTACTTGCATTAAGACATTGCATGTGCATTATCACAAGTAAGGCAGTGAATAAAATGTTTAGAGCGAGCTTCATCTTTACGTAAACCTAAGAAGATAATTTAAGATCTGTTATGAACCTCGCACATGTACGGCAGTAATTAATAGCTTTATAGGTAACAAAGAAAATAACCAACGAAGTTTGAAAAGCTTCAAATCTTACCTCTGTGCGATTTTACTTTATTACGATTTGAAATTGTTGAACTTTTCAATTGAAATATAAACAGTGTCAAGCTATAACTTTACGACATTAGAAATTCCGCCATATTGATAGGATAGTTTGCTTATATCACTTTGATAGGAGAGGCAAACAACATGTGGCCGCATTGAAATAAGTTGACCTTTGATCAGAGAATAAATGAGCCAAAACTGAATCTCAGCTTTTCTTAAAATTCTCAACAATTTCAATCTGATTATTATCAATAATATAGCCATTGTTAATGATAAACAATCGCAAAGCAATTCGGGGATGCCTGAAGTAAGAAAGAAGGCTTCGCTTTAATTTGGTATGATGATAATAATATCTCAAGACTTTGGAAACCTATAGATATCCCGCACCCAATTATTTCCAAATGCGCTTCTGTGGTATTCAGCACGATCTGCTAAGACCTTTCTAGGATATGCGAGGCTAGTCATCGAATGGAGGCTTGGATCTCTATAGTTGCTATTACTATAATTCGAAAATGTCCAGACATTTAATAGGTCAAGAAATCTTTGTCTGAACCAATTGTCCTACACAAAACTTGTCTCATAGTGATCAGAAGCCCTAACTAGTAAGTTTCGACCATTTTTCAAATCACACAATTTCAATATTTGGATCTTCGATCTTGCAACTTCATTATTGATACATGAAGTAACTCGCATGTTGCAAGCAGTCTTGGACAATAACTTTTAACCAAGTGTCCTAAAAAGCTGAAATTTGGCTCATGGCAATCTGAAGACCCTAATTAGGGGGCTTCGACTACAGAAAAGTCATTTTTATCGTCAATTTGTGGTCCTTACTTTGATATGTGACTGTGCATTGGCAACCTTGCTTAGAAGTGCAAATAATACAAGAAGTGCAGCGGCATTGCATACCACATTTACATGTAGCAGTGAAATGACTTCTCGATGTGTAGCATTCAGAAGTGCATTAATTCCATAAGTCGGGCGAGGCGTGAAAATCTGTAAAGAAAAGATAACGACAGGCTTGAGAATAAAAACAACCTGCTGGGGGGAATATAGTTCTTACGCGGATATAAATCTTGCTGTCTCAATTTTAGAGTATGGATTTGAATCTAGCAACGTCAAGGCATTTCATATGATGGGGTCAAAAGAACATCACAAGGTCGTGACTTCTAATTAACCAAAATCCTGACCAAAAACAAGATCTTCAGAGCCCCAAATAACCCCAGCAACCGAAGTAAGTACATCAGGTTGAAAGGGTTGTGAAATAGTTGGCTTTCGGGTGATTTGGGTAATTTTAGAAATTTTAGAAAAAAATCTAATGAAAATATAAAATTTGAAATCAACTAGGGTAACGATTAATCGTCTTGTGGTTGAAAAGAAGATGGATTGATCTACCAGTTTCCCACCAGGATTCTTGGGTCGTACATCACAAAACACCTGGTAAGAAATGCCAGCATGCGCGCGCATCTGCAAGCGGAGACAATGAACGACTGCGTCTACTAGTGGGTTAAGCAAGGACTGGCGAAAAAACGGAATATGATGTAAGGTTAGTTTACTAAAAAATAAAGCATTATTTTCCATCAAAGACAATACAAACTATACGGATTGATATTGCTGGAGATGTGATGCATACTTTTTGACAAGGTCGCTTATTATTATTAATCACAGAGAAACATCCAGTTGATGAAGATATTCCAAATGAGTGATAAAGTACACGAACGTTCATGCGGATATGAAAAGAATAGCAGCTATTTTAATCACATTATGTGTCCTAACGTTTATAAGTGCTCATTCGGGTAAGTCAAAATTCCAAAATATGTGTGTATTGAAGTATCTATTATGTTATATTTGAGTATATATTAGTTAAATGGGAGTTGTTATCAACGGCAATTTCTGTTGCGGGATTAGGAAGTTCTTAACAAACAAAACGTTTGATCTTTGATGCCAAAAGATGAAATTAAATATAATGAATTGTAGAGGACAATATTTGTGGCGAAAGTTCTGCGGAAAATTAAATATAATATAGAATGTATCAGCCAATTAAGGAAGAATAAGTTAAAGTGTTATGGGCCATTAAAATTAAAGTAATTCGCGATGTTGTAGGGTAGGGCCATGTTAAGTTATTTGATTTGATTTGAGGGCCATGGCTGTGTTTCCTTCATTTCATTTGAATGTTTCTGAAAATTGGGGTCTTTTTCCTGTGAAAGCATTATCATAAGAAACTGATTAAATTGGCATTAATTAATTAATTCAAGACTTGAACGTTCCAAATTGATTATTTCCGTGGCGGGTACTGGGTGAAAATATTTCCAACCCTTTTCTAGTCGTAGATAGTTTAATGCTACCGTTTTTCACATTCGAATTGTTGGACAAAGAAAACTGTTATCTTTGTCACTAAAATTTCATATTTAACAAGGGTGAAGGTTTTGAACAAGAGCAATGCTTTATTAGCCTTGAATGACTTTTGATCAACTCAATCTAAATGCCTGTAAAACAAAGTCAAATGCAAAATTTAACTTTCTTTCAACCTGCTACTCAGCCACGAAAACATTTTCACACATTTTCACACCTTCTAAAACCAACAATTAAACTTTCGGCTAGAAAAATGAAAAAAAAAATAAAAGTTACCTTTAATTAAAGCCTGGAGGAACTGCGACTGAAGAGAATAAATTGGTCGAGTCTTTTCGTGGGTTGTTAACAACCTGTGAGAAATAAATCAAAACATTGTTTATTCGTCTGAGAAAATAAAAAGAAAACATGTATGCTTGATCTGTCTCGCAAACCAAAAACTTGTTGATTCATCTCTAGATTTATTATAGTTTAAAGAACTTTATAAAACAAAAAATATGCATAATTTGAAAGTCACAGAAGGCTGCATAAAATGATAGCGATTGGTAAATTGTACTTAGTATAAAGATTGGAAAGTAGGGAGGTTGTAAAACAGAAGGGAAAATGCCACCACAGCTAACTCTAATCGTGTGTATTGATTTTAATAGTGAAATGGAAACCCAGTCAGACGTCATCACAACACAACAATGTGATTCGGAAAAAATACTCATCGAGTCAACCAGACCTAGATTCATCGTCAGGATCAGGAGGTCAGCCTCTCTTCCAGGACAACGCCAGAAGCGAGACGACGAATGTGCTGAAAGACTTTTTAACAACAGAATCCGATCTAAGAGCAAAGAAAGGAGACATGGGTGTTAAAAATAACATTCACCAGAATCATAATGATATCAATCATAAAACAATGCGAAAGAATGGGGCATTAAAAGAACATCACACTCAGACTGATAATAAAAATAATGATTATAAAAACAATCAACATTTAACAGCAAAAGGTGATGATGGAAAGAGGTTGTCGCACTCCGAAAAAAAATGGCTGCATTCGTTTTTCGGCGACGAATTTAAAGCATTTGAAAATAGCGAATCGAAAGGAGATGAGTCAGTATTGAATTCAAAGAATGCTGATGTTATTAAAACGTTGACTGAACGAGAAAACGGGACAAATTTGCTTCAAAAGTTTCAAAATTCGCAAAAGAATCACCATAAAGACAATATGGAAGTCTCAGGGGAATCTGAAAGTGGCTATGATGCAGCTCTACTTCGTGTAAGCAATCACGAAGAAAAGCAATCACTGGGAGTTGCAACAACAACAACAGTATATGATGAGAACAAAGATCTGTTCCGTGAGTTGTCGCAATACTTCGAAAATGGAACGAAATCTGGAGATGCGCCATTGAAAAGATCAGCAGAAAGTGAAACAGACGAAGAAGATGAGAAAACTGCTAGTGGCGAGGATGATTACGAGACTGGTGAAGATGGAAACGAGGTTTCTTCAATGACAACAGAACGAGATGATGTTGAAGAATCTTCTAGAAAGAGAAGAGATGTGACAAAAAGCGTGCTGGATGCGAGTAAAGGGAATCATGATAATGCAAAACGCATGCTGGCTAAAGATTCACCCAAGAAGTCTGATCAACCGGCGAAAAATACCGGACAAACTAAACCGATCGAAATTCCGTATCAGGAAGGAAAGACGGACACATCAGCTAAAGAAACAGACGGCGATGATAAATTGTTGCAAATAACAGGTAATGAGTCCGCAGCCATGGATAAATTGAAACAGATACTTGGTAGCATGGTGTTCAAGTTAGAAGCACAACAAGTTAAGCAACAGCCGACTGACAAGCAAAAGTCAGGACAGGTCAAAGAAGCACAACCAACATATAGCGGAGACCAGTTCAAGGAAACCGGATCTGGGTCAGGGGAGCAGGACGAAGAGGTATCAGGTTCAGGGAATGCTGTGGAAGATGTTAAGGATAATGTGTTAGAGAAGAAGTTTCAAAACGGAATAACAGAAGATAAGAAGCAACCAAACTCTGTCTTTGGCGATTTTAACTATCCACAGTATACGAATTATGGTTCAGAAAGAGAGAGTGAAGCAGAGAAAAATGCGAATGCTATTGAGAAAACATCAGCTGAAATAGCCGAAGAGCAGAGAAAAGATCTAGCCAAAAGCATGCAACCGATGTGGGACAATGAAGAACAAACGTGGGTAGCAAAATCAATTGAGGGCCAGGGACGTTCGTCAAAAGGTAAACATAAGGGAATTAGCAAGCTGGATTCAATGCATGCTACAAAATATAATGCAAATAAAGGAATACCTGATGGTCAAACAAAGAAGGCAACCAAAGGTAGCAAGCATCAGGATGATGCGTTATTGAAACATCCCTCTGGAAAGAAAAGAAAAGACATGAAGGCTTCAAAAGATAAACAACTGAGTAATAAAGAATTGGAAGCATTTAACATGAAACATAATAAGAATAACAATAAACAAAAGCATCCCGCCATTGTTCAACTTGGGAAAATAGGGAAAGCAAAGTCAAGGCGAAAGAGAATAAAACTTGTAATGGAGAGAAAGAAGAAGTTCATTCATGATGCTTTTAAAGAGGTAGGTTTAAGAGTGGAAAACTTTAATATATTCCTACTTGTTATCATGAATCTTCTACTTGGTTTTGCTTGACTTGCATGATACGTTATCATAATTATCATGTTTAATTACCAGGAGGATAGCAATTGGATCGGCCAGGCCTTGATGGCAGCTGCTTTAAAAAGAAGAGAAGAGCAACTACATGGCGAAGAACGAAAACGAAGCAACATCCAACTGAGGCAAAAGCCGCTGAACCCAAAGGGCATGGTACTCGATAGCGTCAGGTATCCCGTGAAACACCGCGGCAAGAGAGACCTGTCTTCAGATGATATGCCTGAGGAGGTTGCTATAATGTCTCAAAGTCAAGGTGACAGCGATGCGGAATACGAGGTGGACGAAGGTAAATAATGATTTCAAACTCATACAACTTTACAAGTCGATTAGTCGAATGATTGTTTAGTGATGAAGCTAGTTGCTTTATCTCCCTTTCAGCTGCCGAAGATGACAGTTCACATAGTGACAATTCGATAGAATTAAAGGAGAAAGAGATGAACGAGAAAACCGCCATGAGAAAGCGACGTAGCATTCAGCGAAGCAACATTGTAAAACGAATTTTCGATTTTATAGATGATTATTCGTCTGGAGAGTCTGAGTCAGCCGAAGCAAGCGGAGTGGATGACGAAGAGGCAAAAGAAACAGCAAAACTACTGGCTGTTGCTACAGTGGGGCCTGGTAAGAGTCTACAAGCATCTATGACGAGCAAGCGAGCTGATGTGGAATCGTCAAACGAAGAACTGGAAAGCCGGAGAAATCATAATAATAAAGGAGATGATGAAACGGAATTTGTGTTTGAAAGAAGCACAGAACAAGGACATGATAACGACGAGACGTCAGATACTGAACAGAAAGTTGAAGCAAGAAAAGACAAAATTGCACGACCAGTCCTTAATCTCTATAACGGAAGCAACGAGTTTGATGGCATTAATGTAAAAACTGCAGACAAGAAAGATTCGCTGGGTATTTCGTCAATTAATGATATCAAAGAGGCGCATATTTCAGGACCATCTGCTTATTATAGCATGCAAAGGAACACAGAACCAGAAGAAGCATTGGAATCTAAATCGGAGATTGAAGATCCGAGTAATGAGATTTTAATGCCAGAGGAAACAGGACAAGCGGGAATATTGAAGCAAGAAAAGCTGCAAAAGATACCGCCTACAATTAATAGGGTTCCGGGGATAATTGTAAACGAGAATGGACTTCGTCGAGATTACCCAAAGCCGGATCATGGAAAATTATTGTCAAAACTGATCCGGAATTTAAATGGAGGAATCAAGATCGGTGAAAAATTGGCCCAGTTTATAAGGAATCATTCTGGTATTCAAACCGACTCCGCAGCTGAAGAGATGCCGGTTATCAAGAGTATTACTCCGAGGAAGACATCACACACTGCTAGGCCAACAGTTGGCCAGATAGTTAAGGAAGAAGAGGGACCTACCAGAAGTGCAACAACGAAAAGCAATGTACCCAAAGCAACTGGGCCAGGATACGCGAAAGAGAGGCAAGGACAACATGGTAGTCACAATGAGTACAAGACTAAAGAAAAGGTCGGACCGAAAAGAGGCTTGCCTCCTACTACAGCGGTTAGAAAACAAAACACAAATGATGGTAAAGTAAAAGCAAATTCAGCAACACGACGAAATAATAAAATGAAAACAGACCAGCAAACGTTTGTCAATATGAAATCAGCAGTGGAAGCAGACAAAGGTTTGAAAGTAAGAAATAAAACATGGGACGCCGAAGTAAATCTGTTATTCCCAGGAAAGCAGCAAGATAAACTAACTGGAGTAGAGAACGATTTTGGAAGCTCAAGAGGAAAGATTTGGAAGACGACTAAAGCGACATCAAAGAAGGAGAATTCGATAAACCATCCAACATCAAAAGAAACAACAACAGAAAAATTACAAAAATCAACAAAAAGGCAATGTGTTGGAATCACCTCCATAGACTGCATAGGTCCCGATGCTGTAACTGTTAATATTCCTATGGACAATCCATATGATTACAACGCATGGAACGTCCAAGTCAATGAAAACAATGCAGCAGCTGCGATGCTGAATAACATGGGGTATCCTCAAGGATTCCCCCAGTTTCCGCCTCAGGGGTTTAACCCGGACACACGTGGTCCCGGAAGAACACCGGGCTATGGACAAGACAACACCAGGTATCCGATTAAGAATCCGGAAGACTTCGCAAGTCATTATCCGATTCAGGTTCCGAACATGCCGGAATCAAGCCCGATGGAGAATAAAAGCCCGTTCAAGGCTCCGACTATGAAACCGAGTGAGCATTCAATAGGAGTCAAGGGACCGGACAGCAAGACAAAAAAGAAAAAGGCGAAAAAGAAGAAAGTTAAGACAACCCCAAGACCAAAAACAACCCCAAAGAAAACAACCCCAAAGAAAACAACACCAAAGAAAACAACCCCTTGTCCAACATGCACCACCACTCCGAATAAAAATAAGGCACAGGGAGGCAAGAACAATCCAGCCAAACCAATCAAAAAGAGCACAACAACAACAACATTGGCAATTCCAACAACATCACCCTATTCACAATACGGGCATGGTGCGCAATTCACTCGAACAAAGGGGATGATACAACAGCAAGGAGCTCGAATAAAGCCACTGAAATGGCCAGGAAGATACAATGGAAAAGTGGCTCACGGAGGTCAAAATATTGAAGCGATGCCTGTTCAAGCAACAGTTCCACACACAGCAACTACTACTCAAAGAACAACACAATACATCAGTACAACATCGAGACCAATTTCAAACAAAAACAATCAACATGGTCAAGGTAAAGGGCACAAAAAGAAACGACGAAGAAAGACAACCACACCATCAGTGACAGCGCCAACAACTTCACCGAATGAAGTCTCCACACCGGATATTATTACATGGCAGTCAATTCCACCAAGTAGCATAGAAGCATCCACGCCACCCGAAATCAGTACAGTTACACCAAATACAAAGGCGTATTCAACAACAGCAACAACAACTCAGCCTCCAACAACAACAGCAACAACGCAGCCACCAACAACAACAGCAACAACTCAGCCTCCAACAACAGCAACAACAACTCAGCCTCCAACAGTCACAACAAGACGTCCTCCTGTGCATACAAAGAAACATGCTGCCAATGTGAATATGGTATTTGTAAATTGCCAGTTCGGAATGCCTTGCAACACGCATGCTGGTGTGAAAATCAAGCATACACCGAGAAGAAAAAAACCCAGGAAGACAACTCCGGTTGTAACAACAACAGCAACAACACCAACAACAGCAACAACAATAACAACAGCAACAACACAAACAGCAGCAGCAACACAAACAACACCAACAACACCAACAACAGCAACAACACAAACAACGTCAACAACACAAAGAATACCAACAACAAAGCCTCGAGTGACGTATTTCTCTAATACAGGATCACCAACTGCCCCAGTTACGATTCCTGAAGTAATTGGAACGCCATTCACAGTTCCACGTTTGCCAAGCGGAGGACAAGAAGAACAGGAGGAAGATACCTACGGAGGAGCAGCATCACCAAACGAGAATGAGCATCAACAACAACAGCGACCTACTCAAGAAGGACAAGGACAGGGACCTTCACCAACACATCAAACATTTTCAGCTGAAAATGGAAGCAACCAAACGAAAGGTCAAGGTAGCCCAAATCAACACAACCAGCAACAAGGAGGCAATGGTGTAACAACAACAACAGCATGCAACACGTATCAAAGTTGTCAGGGTCTCAGTTGTCAGCTATGTCCTTGCATCAAGTGCATACCTGTGCAAACAATATATTGCCAAGGTATTAGTTGTAATACCTGTCCTGGAACTGGTTGCATACCGGTTATACCAGTTGTACCGGTAATACCAGTTTTACCTTTGATGCAAATCAAGGTACAGACAAATGCTGGTCAGATTATGCAAGGTCAGAACCAAACACACTCTATTAATGCAAGCCAAGAAGCAAAACAGGAGAAAGAAGAAGAATCACATCAGACAAACAAGGAGCAGCAAAAGCCCCCTAAGCATAGAAAACCAAAACTAAGACCCCATAAACATCATCACCATCAACAACACAAACAAGTAAACAACAACAATGCAGACAGAGTCAATCAAACTCAACATGAAGACTTTGCACAGAAGCAACAAAATAAAGAACACACTTCAGTGCAAGGCAACAAAACAACTGGAGCAGGCCAAAGCAATGCTTCAGGGGGACAAAGCAGCTCGCAAAATCAGCCAGCATCGCAGTCGATTAGCACTGGCGCCTCTCACGCCCAGAAGATGAGAGAGGAAAGCCAGCGTCTGAGCAAATTGAGATATCAATACAGATATGGCAAGCTTAAATACAAACAGACAGCAAGACCAACCGAACAAGCCAAAATGAACAACAACCGGACGCAGCAACCGATAGACCAAGCAAATACACAATCATCGTCAATATACGGGAATAGAACCAGAAGCGCTCCTTTCACTACAGTTTCACCGGTAACAAATTCAAGAGTTTCTCCTGTGACGTCACAATATGGACTGACGAAAAAGCCGGCAAAAATGACGACACCAGAATTGAGAAGCTTAACGCCGACAACAGGTGCTCAGAAGCCGGGAGTAAATGGACCAATAACGAGGCCATCATTAAACGACAGTATACCACCGAGCTGGGAGCTCCCAGAAGAGCCAGGAATGCACGAAGACGAAGAGCCAGCACCAACACCATTCGTCACTGATGAAAAATACGAAGAGGAACTTAAGGCATTGAACAGTGGATTGAAGCGACCGATGAAAACAACACCAAACAATACGAATAACAAAGTGGACGCAACAATCAATTTCACATGGAAACCGAACAGCACTGCAATGGATGCATCGACGATGATAACAACAACAACAACACCGACTCAGCCACCAACCACAACACCAGCTGTACCCACTATGATTAAAACATTCACTCGAATGCCTGATTTCCCTGGGGTCTTAACGACCCCCCGGCTGCCAGATGGGAAAAAGAACGAAGAAGAAAAGGAGGGGGGAGACGAGGAAGAACAAGAACCGATATACGAAGGGGGATTCACGAGACCGTCTAACGCTGCAACAACAACAGCAACACCCAGTATAACACGCAATCCAAATGTACCAGCACTGAGGACATCCCCTCCAACGACGCAGAATCCGTCAACAAATGCAAAAACAGAGCAAAGCTTTCAATCATCCACGGCTAATGCACCACAAATGTCAACAAATAGATTGACAGCAGAGCATACTAAGACTCAAACATCAGCCAGAATCACACATCCACTGCAAGATAGATTTTCTCAATCTACAAAGACCCAGAAATACACAGAAAAGCTAAAGTCATCTTCAGCAAAGCAAGCTACTGGTTCAACTACAGCACGTACTGGGCCAACCAAACGGCCATACACAACAACTGCGTACAGATCAACTGGCGATGCGAAACAAACGACTGGTGCAGGAGCAACAACTGCACGATCCATTCGAACAACAACTTCTCCTTACACCACGAAGGTCCCTGGATCAGTGGTCAACACTCCAAACGAAACTCAAGAAAATGGTAACTCAGATCAAGAAGCAGAAAACCAAATTGAAGGTGAACCAAAGCTTGGACAATCAGTTCTAACTTCTACACAACAAAAGATAAAAACAACACAAAAATATGTGCAAACAACTCGCTCTCCTTACACCACGAGGGTCCCTGGATCAGTGGTCAACACTCCAAACGAAACTCAAGAAAATGGTAACTCAGATCAAGAAGCAGAAAACCAAATTGAAGGTGAACCAAAGCTTGGACAATCAGTTCCAACTTCTACACAACAAAAGATAAAAACAACACAAAAATATGTGCAAACAACTCGCTCTCCTTACACCACGAGGGTCCCTGGATCAGTGGTCAACACTCCAAACGAAACTCAAGAAAATGGTAACTCAGATCAAGAAGCAGAAAACCAAATTGAAGGTGAACCAAAGCTTGGACAATCAGTTCCAACTTCTACACAACAAAAGATAAAAACAACACAAAAATATGTGCAAACAACTCGCTCTCCTTACACCACGAGGGTCCCTGGATCAGTGGTCAACACTCCAAACGAAACTCAAGAAAATGGTAACTCAGATCAAGAAGCAGAAAACCAAATTGAAGGTGAACCAAAGCTTGGACAGTCAGTTCCAACTTCTACACAACAAAAGATAAAAACAACACAAAAATATGTGCAAACAACTCGCTCTCCTTACACCACGAGGGTCCCTGGATCAGTGGTCAACACTCCAAACGAAACTCAAGAAAATGGTAACTCAGATCAAGAAGCAGAAAACCAAATTGAAGGTGAACCAAAGCTTGGACAATCAGTTCCAACTTCTACACAACAAAAGATAAAAACAACACAAAAATATGTGCAAACAACTCGCTCTCCTTACACCACGAGGGTCCCTGGGTCAGTCGTCAACACTCCAAATGAGACTCAAGAAACTGGCAACTCAGATGAAGGAACAGAAAATCAAATTGAAGGTGAACCAAAGCTTGGACAATCGGTTGTAACTTCCAGGCCATCAGAAACAAAATTCACTACCAGAATACCTTCGGCAGTGGGCCAGAGTCCAATTGAAGAGAACGTGAATGATCAAAACGGGGAGTCAAACTCGCTGAATGTTGGTCCAACGAAGCAACCATACGCGGGGAACAATCCAACAACTGTGAGACAAAGAATGGACCAAGCCGACTTGAATCCAGGTGTGAATGACACAAAACTGGGAGAACTGAACCAGGTACAGCCAGCTGACATGACAACACCCGGACAGTCAAAATTTGCAGCTTCGAAGCCAACACAGTCAGTGCCACATGCGACAGCAAAGAAAATGGCGAACAATGAAGGGTCGGCTGAGAATACAAGAATAGTCATGGAAGAACAGAAAAAACATAGCTCTATGCCTCAATCACCGACAACAATTCGACCATTGAAAGATTATTCTACTGTCTATCCCGGCATGGTATATCCGTCAGATCGCCCGAAAATAAAAAACCCTGAGAGCAAATTGGCAACAAAAGCACCTATGACTAACTCTGGCAATGCAGTACCTCCTCACATAACAAAGAATCCTATTAATCTTGCATCGTCCCAATTCGGCAACCAAACAACGGCTCTACCGCCAACCACAGCTAAAGCAACAAAGAAATACGGATCATTGGAAAGCAGTGAGACAACAGTGGAAGCGGAGAGTAAGGATGAGCTAGGAAATGTGAACAATCCACAAATGGTAGCGCTACCTCATCAGGTGTTCAACCCAGAAGAAGAGAAAAAAGCAGATGAAGAAGCCGAGAGACTAAGATTAATACCAACAACAACTATAGCACCAGTGACGCATAACCCAGATAGCGATGAAGATATTACAGCACCTGATAACGAGAATAAAGATGATGATTGGCATGGACTCAGATATGGACCACTCGCATTGCCACCTGCATTCACAGAGCAAGGTAATGACTCTAATTACTCTCTTTTCTCTTATACATCTGATCTCACTCTTCTACGGTGTACTCGGTTCAATGTAGCATTGTAAGCATTAACACAGTTAACAGATACCTAGTATACTCAACGCGATGCAACCAACAACGCTCTTTTCTCTTATACATCTGATGTGTCTCTTGTACGGTATACTTGGTTAAATGTAGCGTTATAAGCATTAACACAGTTAACAGATATCTACTATACTCAACACGATACATACGATTTGGTGGCATATATGTTACATAATAACATGCATGTAATATGCACGATGTTCGAGCTTAGTCAATGAGTGGGCAGCTTGAGTTGTATACAAGGTTACAGAGATCAACGAACTGAATTTGAGTTTATTCTTTGCAGAAGGGGGCGAGGAAGAAGACGGCATCTCAGATTTATCCAAAGGGGTAAACGACGAAGCAGAGACACAGAAATATGGAGCAGGCCCTTCCATACCAGCCACATCAGGGCAGCAAGGGCAACCTCAAGCTTACAACCCAACTTCGAAACAAGCTGAAGGGACAATGGAGAACAATAGCCAAAATGGAGCAAATAATTATCAAGATACTTACTTCAGGTCCGAGTATGTTAATCCACTGTATCTTAGCAACGATACATCGCAGAAAACCACGGCAAAGCCATCCACGACCAGAAAGGCACAGGAAACAACTGCGGAAAGAAAAGAAACAACATTAGCTACAACAGAATTAAAAATGGAACAAACAACAACGGAAGAGACCAAAACTACAGAGACACCTACAACAACACAGGCAGCCACAACAACAGAGGCACCTACAACAACACAGGCAGCCACAACAACAGAAGCACCTACGACAACACAGGCAGCCACAACAACAGAAGCACCTACGACAACACAGGCCCCTACTACAACAGAAGCACCTACGACAACAGAGGCATCTACAACAACAGAGGCATCTACAACAACAGAGGCACCAGAGACGACAGAGGCACCCACAACAACAGAGGCCCCTACTACAACAGAAGCACCTACAACAACAGAGGCATCTACAACAACAGAGGCACCAGAGACGACAGAGGCACCCACAACAACAGAGGCACCCACAACAACAGAGGCTCTCAAAACAACAGAAAGTACCACAGCAGAACAATTAGTTTATCAAACGACAGCAGTACCACTCAAACCAAAACCTGAAAACGCTACAACAGAAGCATCCCAATCGAAATCTACAACTGAGTTTGACACAAGAGAAACGTCAACACCAACAACATATGCAACTCAATATACAAGAGAAAATGAAAGTAACAAACAAAAAACAACAACAACAACAGAAAATGCAGAAAATGAGTATGAGACTACGACAGAAATACCGAAAAAATCAGAGACAACAACTGAATCAAAAACCTCTTATGGCACAGAGAAGACAACGCCATACACGAATAATCCACCAAAAGAAGAACCAGTCACACAACGTGTTGATACAATTAAGACAACCGCATCCACAACAACTAAAACTCAGTCCTATCCAACAACGAACCCGTCCTTAAAGGTCAAAACCTTTGCCGTTGAAAAGGACTTGGGTCTGGTTGGCAAAACTACAACGCAAACAACCACTGAAGCTCAAAGGTCTACAACACAAGCAACTACTGAAGCCACAAAGTCTACAATACAAGCAACGACAAGTCCTGCAGAAACTTACTACACATCTTCCACAACTACCACAGAGCCCGTGAAAACAACATCTTCTTCATTTGGTCAAAAGATCTACGACATATTCAACAGAATAGTCGGCTATCCAACAACAACTGCAAGGCCAGAAACATCAACTGAAAGTCAAGAAACAACAACAACAACTCCATCAGAGACGACTGAAAAAGCAACAGGGTATACGACTGAAGAAAACAAAGCATACAGTCTCACAACACAGACAGCAACTACAACAGCAACAACAGAGGCTCCGCAGACCACTACGAAGGTGACTACGAGTCAACCAGAGGAAGCAAAGACCACGCAGAAATCTATTTATGATTTATTTGGATCGATCATGGAGTTCAAAACGACTGAGCAGCCAACAACAACTAGACCAACAACTACAACAACACCGTCTACAGAAGTTGACCAGTTTGCATTTGAAGAACTCACAACAACAACAGCAACAACAACAACAACAACAACAACGGAGAGGCCGTATACGCCATCAACAACTGTTGCTAGTTCGAATAGCACAAGTTCTGCACTGTCTCCTGAAGATGAGGAGGAAGTCGATAAGATAATCTCAGGTGTGTTGGACATGAAAACAACAGCAACACCAGAAACACAGCAGCCACAGACAACAACAACGAAACCGATTACGATGTCAGAGACTTCTCAATGGTCTACAGTGAGCACCACTGCACCCTATGGAATAACAGAGCCTTTGGGGCTAGCTGAAATGACAACCAAATGGCCAAAGGAAACGACAACTCAAGAGCCAAAGGAAACGACAACTCAAGAGGTAAAGGAAACGACAACTCACGAGCCAAAGGAAACGACAACTCAAGAGCCAAAGGAAACGACCAAAAATACTGAAGAGCCGTTTGTAACCTTACCAGATTTGACAACCGAAACAACAACCGCTGCTCCAGAAGAAAGAACAACCAAAACAACTACAGCTGAAATGTTAAAACAGACAACAACTGAACAACCACGCTACGAGGAAACAACAACCACAGCAAAAACAACTGAGGGGTATGTGCCACCGTGGATCATAGAAACGCAAGAGCCAAAGGAAGAGATAACAACAACAACAACAGAAGCACCACAAACAACAACAACAACAACAACAACAACAACAACAACAAGGGAAGCACCACAAACAGCAACAACAACAACTGAGGAATCAAGCAAAGAGACCACAAAGCCTTATGAGTATGTCCCACCGTGGATGGTAACAACGCAAGAGCCAAAGGAAGAGAGAACAACAACAACAACAGAAGCACAACAAACAACAACAACAACAACAACAAGGGAAGCACCAGAAACAACAACAACAGCAAAAACAACTGAGGAATCAAGCAAAGAGAAAACAGAACATAATGAGTATGTCCCACCTTGGATCATAGCAACGCAAGAGCCAAAGGAAGAGAGAACAACAACAACAACAACAGAAGCACCAAAAACAACAACAACAACAACAAGGGAAGCACCAGAAACAACAACAACAGCAAAAACAACTGAGGAATCAAGCAAAGAGAAAACAGAACATAATGAGTATGTCCCACCTTGGATCACAGCAACGCAAGAGCCTGAGAAAGAAAGAACAACAACAACAGAAGCGTCAGAAACAACAACAAAAACAGAAGCACCACAAACAACAACAAGAACAGAAGCACCACAAACAACAACAAGAAAACAAGACACAACAACGGAGGAGCTTGAATGGATAACATCAGATATATTTTCAACTGATCATACGACAACTAAAGAACCAAAAGAAACAACAACAAAAACAACAACAACAGCAACAAAAACGCCAGAAACACCTTCGATTGTATACGCAGAGACAGTGAAAACAGAAGGACCATCTAAAACAACAGAAGAACCTTCTAGAACAACAACAGAAAGTGCTGAAACTACGGAGCAAGCAACATCGAGTACTACAACCACTACGTCACCTTTGCCAAGTTCATATGAAGAAGAAACAACTACAACAACATACCCAGCTTATGAAATCCAATCGACAACTCAGCAGCCAATCGATGTAAAAACATTTTTATGGGAAGGCGAGGACAAGGCCCTATTGACTACAACACAGACACCTGTGTACGAGGTGAACGAAAGTACAGAAGCAATAACTACGTCATCAACTCCATTGGTTAGAACCGAGGCAACGAGTACGGAAACGAGGTCACCAGAGACATCAACTGCTGCAGAATCAAGAACAACTCTCGCGCGTACTGAACCGTTGAAGAACGTAGAAACTCAGACAACAACAACAACACAGCCATTGATTACTGAATCCAGTGAAGAAGAAATTGTAGATTTCAGTGCACGGCCGTTTGGGTTTAACATTCAGCAGAATCCAACAACAAAAGAAAGGGAACAACAGACTACCAAAGCTTCACAGAAACCCGTGAGCCAGATCTATGAGCCACAGACAACAACAACAGCAACTCAAGCTCCAAACAGGCTCGTCATTACTGATTCGAATACGAGAACAGACAAACCTGAAAATGTTCCAGAAAAACCGTCTGATAACGAACCGACAAACCAAGATGTACTCAGCAAACAAAGGCCGTATAATGGTAGCGAGGTTCAGCCAATTGCATACGAGACTAAAACTAGCGGTCCAAGAACAACTACAACAACAAATGAAAAAACTGAGGAAAGACCAACTGAGGTGAGCCAAAGCAAACCAACAACTTCGGTTGGCAAAATTGGTCTAACAACAGGCACGACCAGCATGCTGAACATACACAAGACACCCGAGAGCGAAACAAGTGTTTACATAAAGGAGTTGCAAGATTGGTATAATAAATACGCACGTCCTGTTGAAGGAGAGAACCTGACATTCTATCCAGCTTCGAAAATCGACTATGCTGATTTCAATGAATTGAAGAAATTAAGGAAGCAGGAGAAGGAAGAAGATAAGACTGAAGGATACGACCCTTGGAGAGCTGTGAAAGAAATCTACGATACCTATGTACTGGAGCTGGAGAACTGGGAAATGAAATATGGTGTCAAGAAAAAGATAGGAGCGCAAGAGAGTGTCGCTAAACCAACAATTTTACCAATCACTGAGAAGACAACAAGGCCACCTATCACATGGAAAACACCAGAGAACATTGCTGTGGGAAAAATTGATGAGAAACAGCGTGAAGCGGAGTATGATTACTATAACGAGTATCTTAACAATAAGCCATCATTAACAACAATAACAAAAGAGAATAAAGTAGATTTAAATGATGCGTATGGACGAGTATCAACAAAACAGCCTTATGGGTATCAACCAGCAACAGAAAGACCACAAACGGTTGACTATGATAAGATATTTGCACAGCTAGCAACTTTCAGGAAACCGACCGAGAAGCCGACTACACCACCCCAACCACCAAATATACCTTCGAAGGACGATGACGGAGTTGTCGTGTATACACCCATACTACCAGAGGCACCAACTGTAAGACCAACAGGCTACGAGGAAAAGACAAGCAACAAAGATGATAGCAACGCTGTGTACTTTACTCCACAATTGCCACCAGCACCTACTAAGATATATACAGCTGGCAAAGAAGAATTGTCAGGCAAAACTACAACGGAGGAGCTTATTACCTCTCTTGCCGGTGGAACAACTAAACCTAAGGGCCAGTCAACTTCGTATCCCCAAGATGAAACGGAGACGACAACAAAAGCAGAAGAATATCGATGGCCAACAACACGACCTGTTTATGACGAAACAACGGAGCAACCGATACGACCTATAACTATGGAACAGCAAGGAGATAGAAAGACGACAACAACAAGTCCAGAAGAGACAACAACAAAGAGCCCAGAAGAGACAACAACAACAAGTCCAGAAGGAACAACAACAAAGAGCCCAGAAGAGACAACTACTGCAGGTCAAGAAGAGGCAACTACTGCAGGTCAGGAAGAGACAACTACTGCAGGTCAGGAAGAGACCACTACTGCAGTTCTAGAAGAGACAACTTCGAGAACAACCACACCGACTCCAAGGGCTGTAACGCGGCCAACTGAGTTTGAAATTGTCCCACCAGTAAGTAAATTTGCTTATACTATAACAATAAGTAGACAAGGGATCATCTAGTTGTAAAATTATCCAACTTTCAGTTTCGATTACATTTTACCGTATAGGATAATCTATTTTAGGAACTGAGGCCAAATGAGAAATACCCACCAAGCCCTGCGCAGCAAACAGAGGAAGATGAAGACAATACACAGCAGCCAATCACAGCCAAGAGCAGCACTGGATCATCCAATCAAACCACAGAAGCCCAGACGACTACAGAAGCGACAAGTACCAAAGCCAGTACAACTGAAGAGCCAAGTATTCAAGAGGAGAATCTGCCCCAATACGGACACACTGAAGAAAAAGATAATCCGGCAGATATTTACCAAATGAACAATCAGCAATACACTACAACGTCCAATCCAAAATTAAAAGAACAAACAACAGAGAAGTCTGGAAACGAGCATCAATATGGCATAACTGACAGGCCTGGCAGCGAAAATGCAGGGGAAGACACATTAATGCACCAGAAGCAGCAACAATTGCCACAAGGTGTCGAAAGCAACGGATACTTGGAAAGCAAAGAAGCAGACAACTTTCTGCCAACAACAGGTCAGAAACGACACTCTACGAATATCACAACTGCAAATATGAACATGAAGACAACAAAGCAAAGCCTCCAAACTGGCTCATATCAAACTAAATCAGTTCCAACTGCACCCGTGGCAGCCAACGGCCAAAAACAAGCTCAAATTGTCTCTGTGGCAGCGAATAGTCAATCACTATCTGTTAATGCCTCATTAAATACAGATTCTACAATTCAGACGTTCAAGATAAAGACTGCTAAAACACAATCACATCTACAATATGACATCACAACAGTAATATCAGCTGGTAATGTAGCAACTCCTCCGCAGAGCGTTATGGAAGAGAGGAAACCCGCAGTAGCAACTATGGGAGTTGTATCAGCTAATATGTCTTTCTACCAGCAAGGAAGTCGGGGAAAAGCGACAAGTAGATTACCAACTCCAGCAAGCCAGAACAAGACTGCGCAGCCTTGGCAGCGACCTACGCAGTCGCAAAATGTCTACTCAGAAAAATCCGGAACAACACCTGGTCTGAATCAAACGTCAAGTTCTTATAACTCTGGTCAATACATGAATCAGAATAATCAAGTGTCTACAAATACACAACCTCCACAATATCCTAAGATGGCTACATCTCAGCGATTACAAACGCAAGCCACAGAGAGTAATCGCCAAAGTTACTTGGAAGGGAAGGTAGACAATGAACTGTTGTATCCTTCATCATACAAAACAAGTGCGCCTTCGGCAGAAAAGCAATCAACACAGCCTTCGCAACAGTCTACACAGCCTCAGAATGTCTACCCTGAAAGATACGGTACAACACCACAGGAGAATCGAGTTGCAGGGTCGTATAACTACTACGATTCCAATGCAGGCAACGCAAGCCAATATATGGAGCAAAATGTGTCTACTACAACTGAGCGCGGGCAATATCAAGAGACAACTACAGCTCCGTCAGTACAAAAACAAACAACAGAAAGCAATGAAAAGGGTTACATGGAAGATAAAGTAGATGAAATTCTGTTACAACAATACAAAACGAATCAATCGGAGCAAAATGTGTCTACTACAACTGAGCGACCGCAATATCAAGAGACAACTACAGCTCCCTTAGTACAAAAACAAACAACAGAAAGCAATGAAAAAGGTTACATGGAAGGTAAAGTAGATGAAATTCTGTTGCAGCCAGACAAAGCGAATCAATCTTCAAACGAAGGTCAAGAAAAGCAGAATGAAAACCAATACATGAACCAAAATGACAAAGTGTCTTACATAACCAAAGGTCCACAATATCCAGATACAACTACAGCACCACCAGTTCAGCAAGAAGCTACCGAGGAAGCATACCAAAACTACCAAGAAGCTACGACAACAAGGCAGCCTTACTATGCACAAGAAACAACAGGTAATGTTTCACCATCTGGCTCTCCTATTTCTAAATCTATTCTATAAACGCATGTAATATTTTCATTGCAACTATGTTACAATGCCTCACAATCTCAATTAACATTTAGAGGAAGCTTGGAAAACTCTGCTAAATTTATGCTGATACAAAACTAATACAATCTATTCCAAATTTTAGCAACTACAGTGAATTACAACATGAATGAAAACGAGACCACGCAAAGACCTACAACCTCGAAAACAACAGCCACACCGGGTGCCTCTGTGGAGGAGCCTCCTTCTGTTGACGATGGAAAATTTGATGACATGACAGCAGAAATGTTAATGAACAAGGTAATAGCAGATCTAATACCTTTCTCATACCCGCGAATATCTTAAGCTGTAACCTTGCTCGAGAAACATCATTTGAGCAAAAAGTTTAATGATAAAAATCACTATAGAAACTTCACTATTAAGAAAGAGATCGAAAACTTTCTTTAAAACCCTTATATTCGATTGCACTATAACAAGTAGCTATTATTATCGCTCCACAAAAACAAATTGCGAAGTATTAATTGGACATTTCTCCCATTCAGGTGTACGATCCGAATCTTCAAACTACAACAACGTCACAGAATATACATGAAGATGTTACAACTACTCCGTATTATATGCCAACCAGAAAACCTACAACAAGGTCAAATCTGGTAGAGATGACGTCAGCTTCTGAATTCAAAAATCTAAGAACAGCAACAACCACAGCAACTCCAATAACAACAACAGCAACAACTGTTTATCCAACAGCAACAACAACAACTAGCAGTTATGTTTATGACACAGAAAGCGAGGCAACTACAACATCTGCGAGTCAGGAAACCGAAACGGAGAGGCTTGGACCTTCTAGTCGCCTTGCGCAACAGGAAACAACCATAGTTCCCATTTATCAAGCAGCAACAACAACAAAAGCTCCAGTTTATGAAACAACAACAACAGAAACTGGAGACTCTGTTGTAACTTATCAAGTAGAAACAACAGAAGCACCAGTGTATAAAGCAACAAGAACGAAAGAACTTCCAATTTATCAAGCAATAACAACAACAGAAGCACCAGTGTATCAGGCAGCAACAACAACAGAACCTCTAGTGTATCAAACAGAAACGACAACAGAAACTCCAGTTTATGAAGCAACAACAAAGAAAAGCCCAGCTTATCAAGTGGAAACAACAAAAGCACCAGTGTATCAGGCAACAACAACAACAAAACCTCTAGTGTATGAAGCAACAACAACGAAAGAAACTCCAGTTTATGAAGCAGCAACAACAACAGAAACTCCAGTTTATGAAACAACGACAAAAGAAGCACCAGTGTATCAGGCAACAACAACGAAAGAAACTCCAGTGTATCAAGCAGCAAAAACAAAAGAAGGCCCAGCTTATCAAGTAGAAACAACAGAAGCACCAGTCTATGAAACAACAGCAACAACAGAAGCACTAGTGTATCAAGCAACAACAACAACAGAAGGTCCAGCTTATCAAACAAAAACGACAACAAAAGCTCCAGTTTATGAAGCAACAACAACAAAAGAACTTCCAGTTTATGAAGCAGCAACAACGGAAGACCCAGCTTATCAAGTAGAAACAGCAACAGAGGCTCCAGTGTATCAAGCAGCAACAACAACAGAAAGCCCAGCCTATCAAGTAGAAACAACAAAAGCTCCAGTGTATGAAGCAGTAACAGCAACAGAAACTCCAGTTTATGAAACAACGACAAAAAAAGCACCAGTGTATCAAGCAGCAACAACAACAGAAGGCCCAGCTTATCAATTAGAAACAACAGAAGCACCAGTTTATGAAACGACAACAACAACAAACGCTAGAGTTAATGAAGCAACAACAAAAACCCCAGCTTATCAAGTAGAAACAACAGAAGTTCCAGTGTATCAAGCAGCAACAACAACAGAAAGCCCAGCTTATCAAGTGGAAACAACAAAAGCTCCAGTGTATCAGGCAACAACAACAAAAGAAGCTCTAGTCTATCAAGCAGCAACAACAACAGAACCCCCAGCTATACAAGCAGAAATAACTCAAGCACCTAACTTAGCACAGGGATCACCTGAGCATCAGAAAAACATAGCGTATCCATACAATGACACACAGAGCTACCAAGAGTATCTGAAGAAATTCTACGTCAATTATCAAACGGAATACGAGAAGCAGTATGAACAATTTGAAGAGAGATATGAACAGAGATTTCTACCACAATATCAGCCAGCAAATCCTGCAAAGGCTACCGGTGAGCATACTGTTATAGATAGATCTATTAGGGGCAACCAAAGGCTAAATCAGCAAAACCGTAAACAGCTATTCACTAACAAGCTAGTTTCACGTTAAGCTCTATGACTCACAGTGAAAAGAAAATCAATTGAAAACAACATCAAATGAAACAATAACAATGACGTCCATGCCTCAAGAATAACGTTACACTCCAATCCTTGCAAAAGCCAAGAAAAACCAAAAAGTCCTAACGATCTTTTTACCATTTACAGATTAAATTACTCGACTTACCGACTGATAAATGACAATGACAGTTGGCTTGCGACGCTCCAAGACACCTTTGAAAACACATTGCGACCATGACGAACCATAGGATCATGAACAAACTGACTTTAGAATCCTAAAAAAGAAAAAGCTTTTATCGACTGAACAATAACACTGTAACAAGAGATGACAACAGTAAAACAAAGGTTTGGATGATATATCTTAAACTGCAATGACGTGCCATAGACTTGTCCATGTTGTTAGTGATCTATACCTATATATGTACTTTGTTGCAGCGTCAAAAGATGAGAGAGATAGTCAACTGGTTACGGATGTTCACATCGAGCCAATCAAGACAGCAGGGCCACAAACCTCATTTGCAAATATCATTACGAGGCCAGCACTAACAACGAATACAGAATCAACAGTGGCTACAGTAAAAACAAATGAAAATCAGGTAGAAAAAGAGCAGCAAAGATATCGTCCTTCAGTTTCAGTTTCAGCAGCGCAAAGACGCGGAGAATCAGTTAGGCCAAATGATAATGCACCTTTAAAAATGACTACGGGAAGCCAAGACGTGACTGCAGCACAAGAGAGCCAAGGTAGAGGGATTATTCCATCTACTGGTCCAACTGAGCCAGTTAGGACAACACAGAGCCAAAAGAAAGCAAGCATAATGTCAACAAGTAGCCAAGGTAGTGCCACAACGCAAGAGAACCAAAGCAAAGGAAATGTTGCATATAGTGGTCCAAATGAGCAAGCAAAAGTGACAACAGAACAAAACATGATGTCCACAAATGGTCAAAAGGGCCAAGACCGGGAGAGTCTTCCTTCTATTGGTCCGACAGAGCCAGTAAGAGCCACACAAGGACAGGGGAAAACTGATGCAATGTCTACAGAAAGCATCAAGGCGACTACAGTTAAAGAAAGCCAAAACAGAAGTGGAACTGTTTCTACTGGTCCAACTGAGCCAGTAAGACAAGAGCAAGAAGCACCAACAACAACAAAATTTACTAAAACGTCCTCTCCTACCTCGATAAACTCCAACATGACACAAAAGTCGCCAACAGCAGCAAGTAGCCAAGCAAGTGCCAGTGAATTCGATTTCATGGGTCCATCTGAAGACCCAGTCAACGTAATACACACGACCGCATCAATGGCAGTAACTGAGAAGGAGCCCGTGCCACAAGAAACAAGCAGTGTCGTAATAACAGAGAAAGCAAGTTTTAGCGGTATCAAAGAAGACAGCGATAGAATTGCACCATCTGACCAAAACAGCAGAGCGATAGAAGAACAGTATGCATTGTCAACCGCACAGACAGCTGAGCCATATGAAGCATCGTATTATGTTCAGCCAACCTCGGGTGCTTTACCGACCAACGGAGGCAATACAGAAGCCAAGAATTCAGTTGAAGCCACTACGCAAGCTGCAAAGGCAAATACTGAATCTGATAACGAGGCGAATGCAGCAAGAAGGAATCAAGCACCGACGCTAAGTGTACAGAAACGAACCATAGCGACAGAAAAATCAAATGAAGAATTCATCACAGCTCCAAAACAACCTGACGAGGCACAAAGTCCAACTGCAGCAGCAACAACAACACTCGACAAACAACGAACTGCAAACACACCAACAGCGCAGGCTATGGAGGGATTCCAGGCCGAATATCAGGGCCAAAACTACGATGATAGTCCATCAAGTGATACACAAACCTACTCAGTGACTCCGACTCCTGAATACTCGAGGAATAACGTAATGACATCGCAACCACTCGACAAGACGACAGGTAAACAGCAGACGGAGGCCATAGCAACAACAGCTACAAAAAATGACGATAATGCATCACGTCGCGTGACAAGAACTGTCGAGGCTACCTCGTTTCCACCATTAACCTCTCCTTTAGTCGAGCAACTTGAAAATAAAGAAGAGATAAATCAACAACAACAACAGAAAGCAGTGACAACAGCAAATGGATCAGATAATCCAACGACAAAGCCAATTGTTAGTACGGCTCCGGTTACTGGAGATATGATGTTGTTAAACAATGCAGCGGGTACCGAAATGGTGGAGTCTGGAGACTATCTTGGCGCACCTGAAGAGCAAGAAGCAGCGGTTAGATTCACACCGAGGCTAGCTGAAAGTAACGGACAGCCGGGAAATCCAGCTACAGAGAATCCATTACATGATATATTCAAAGAAATTGTCGGCAAGGAAACTAAAATGAAAGCACAGGAAGAGGAAAGTGGTCAAACACACGATAAAGGAGATGGGAAGAATGGTGGAGAAGATGGGAAGAATGGTGGAGAAGATGGGAAGAATAAAGAAGAAGCTGTGAAGAATGAGAAGGATACTGCTGAAAAGTTCACTTTGGATGAAAATGGTAACTCGTTAGAAGAGCAAGATATCAACAATGGTGGAACATTGGCAAATCAAGGCCAGAATGGAGACAGCGAACAATCAGCAACAGATAAAAGTAAAGAAGATCCAAGTCCAATAAAACGACAAAAGATCTGGCAGCCATATCCACGAGAAAGAAACAATCGCGAAGATGATGATGGTGATGATTATGATTATGACCAGCTCGATGGAGAACCGGGTGATGATAATTCCGGGCTTGTAAGTTTACTGTCGCATCCGGAACGAATGCCAACGGACACAGTAGCAGGAGAGAATGAAGGAGGAAATGAGTTTACTGCCGAAGAAATACTTCCAGTTCACGATGATAGATAAACAAAAAAGAATTTCATGTAGTAGGTGAACTTTTAGAGGAAAGCAATTTTGTATAAAATGTATGGAGGTAAGAATTGTGCCCTGTTGCTTGACAAAAAGGGTTGAAAGCTAAATTGAAAGGCTTGTGTGTTCATATGGTCAAATAGAATAGCCAAACTGATATTGCATGTTGAGGTAAAAGAAAACTATTTCTAGAAACTAGCATTGCAACTTCGTAGGAGGAGTTCGAAATCAAGGCAGACTAATTGACGCTAGGTAGCTAGCAAGTAGCGGAATATAACTTAAAAATTATAATAATTTTAGTCAAATAGCTTTGTTTATAGAGCATTAAAAGTATATAATGACGACAATTACCTCAAATATGGTGTTTTGACGATTTTTGAAGTAAATTTCAACGAAGCTAAAAGATGAAATAAGGAATACAACAATATCTTTCTTTGCGAAGAAAAAATTGAGCTACACTGTATTCTGTTATCGTTGAAATTTATAATCAGTAGGATTATGACATAGAGCAGTAAAAAGCTAAATCAGATTACAAATAACCAGTTATATAGCACTATAAAACTCCTCAGTTTTTGCTGTAATGACAAGGCTTCATTTAAACACCGTTTATTTCAAACCTCATAGGTAAAAACTTATAAATGGTCGCAAATATGTATGATATTTCGCAATTTAATAACAATATTTTAGACAGTTTTACAATAAACGACTAATTATAACTAATATTATATGTTATTTTAGGTAAATTAACAAATTATGGTATTTTTATAAATAAAAATGCAAGAAATTATTGTTTTGTATTACTTGATCGCTACTTGGTCTCAGAAGCACTAGATCTTATCATTGCAAAACATATCAGAGGCGCAGTGCTTCCCGTGTTTCTATCAAGTTGAATGCAGTCAATTGGACGGTGATCTAGAAGACCAAAGGTTGCATGCAATCTAAGCAAACTGTGGGCACTGTACGTACACGCCCACCTTTAAACTTTCAATCATACATAAAGTTCCTATTGAAAAAACAAAAATTTGAAATAGACTGAAAAATGATTCAAAAGGGATCGAATTACACTAAATAGGTCCTACTGATCATGTTGAGACAATTCCCAGCTCTCTAGGAGTAATGGTTCATGGACCCAGATTTCCCGCGGCGCGGATAGCTATTTAAACTTTTTATCATACATGGAGTAGGTACTGAAAAAATCAAATTTTGAAATAGAATGCTTTAAGGTGGTGGCACTTAGACGGAAGCGCGTCACCCAGCTCAAATTGACTCAACATCTAGTGGCCATCTGCCCTGACCTTGCATCTATTGTATTGCATTGAATTGCTCTCAATAAGCAAATGCGATAAGTAACAACGCTTGACTGCTATGCTAAATCAAACTCTGAATCTCAAACCAAAAAACACTCTGTAATAATACGAGCAAGCGTTATAGCCATACAAAGCCAGTTAAGCCAGGCCTACTTATCACGCTGTATTACATGGTTAATTGATCATTGGTGGGCTGCCTTTAGCAACAATAACATTGTGAGCATCGAGACAAAACGGTCAAGGTCAGGGACCTTTGCGAAGAATGCCTTAACTCGTTATAAACACACGTATAAACTAGTGTAGGCAAGAATTACAACAAAATACCATTGCGGATATATCTTCATTGGGACATCTTGTATACGGGACCATATAGAACAGACAGCGACGCAGACAGTGAGGAGGAAAAATCCGTGAAGAAAGCGATAGTGCTCTGCAACAATCTCGAAGCCAAAGATTGTGCAACGCGGTAGCATAACAAAAGATTCCAAGGTAAAGCTTAGTATTAGAAATTAAACCCATGACAAATTCGGTGTACAATCTAACTAGGTCTAGCTTAAGTTATTTCAGAGCTGCAGTTGAAAAATATTATGCTTTCAGGGTCTTAAGCATCATTTTTACTAGAACACAGTGCCTTAATTCAGATACTGAGGTAAGATACCAATTTGATTCATACTAACGAAGTATAAATCAAATTAGCATAAATAGAATGTCAATTCGAGTTATTGATCTCGTTTTGGAATTACCCACGAAGAAGTAAATCAAATATCAAATAACAGTTCTTAACGATGCAATCAATGTTTATCATACGTGAGTGAACACAAACGCACAAACATGCTACAATACGAACGCGAATTTTGTTTATCAACAAACCAGGAAACAAGTCCAAAACGATGCACGCAGTTAAACTGCTATATACCCCACACTCATTACCATTTAGCATAATAAATAACGTTGACTCGGTGACCTTGTGAATCGGAGAATCACGCAGCCCATAGCAACATGAATGCGAACACCAGTTCACTGTGAATCCGGGATGCACTTCAAGACGAAGCCTGAATGAAATCATAGATGTTGTAATCCCGCGCACCGCTATAGAGCTGCATAGCCAAGAAAATGCATGAATCTCTTTGTAGAATATAATTTTGGATGGATTTTCACATTATCTGCAGGATTCTCACAAATTAGCTTCAACTGGGTTGCAACTTATTCTGATTGGACAAATTTCTAGCTGCATTTATTCGTAAGTAATCTGGTTAATGAATAAGCTTGGTTTATGGTCATGGGTAATGGTTCGTGAATATAGCAATAACTTGGGAAACAAGCTCTGACCAGCTTCTTAAAGAATATTGCCCTGTTCGATGTACGAGTTTACGCTTACGATAAAAGAATCAAAAAGGCACTGCACAATCGATACTGCAAAATCCTTCGCTCGTGCGAATATAGTAATTATCATATTAGCATTAGCATCTTAAATAACAATTGCAACAAAAGCATTTTGAGGTATACCAAAGGCATTAGCCATACTGCGCATCTTACCTACCAAAATTACGGTACAGTTACGCAGAGCTGTACAAATACTACTAGACACAGCCGCGAAAGACAAACAGGGGATCAGAGATAGGAAACTTGAGCGATAACTCAATGACACACTGCAATGTAATAATGGATATCCATTATAACAATCATTTTCTCCGGATAAACGTTTGGTGCATGGAAGGTGTAGAAAGGAGTGAATGGAGCTTCGAACCAAGAGAATTAATCTTTGCCCTACCTTTATTGGTTATCCTTTTGTATTTGTAGATAAACACATTTAACATGCGTCTGAAACTGAGCTGTTGCATCCTTCTTTCTGTTGCAATCGCATTGGCATACTCAAAGTCGTTAGCTTCAAATAAAAAGAATTCGAAGTCAGGTATGTTATACTTAGAGACAGCATTAAATAGCTACTCTTATTGGTTTGTCTCGGGTTGGCTCTGATAGCCACGGCCTCTGCACAGAGAGCCTTTATTTCGTCATTGAATTGAATTGTTACACGCTCGTTGTACCTTGTTGAATTGTACACTTGTTCATTGGACATTTTCAAATCATTAGGGCAGGGGTGAATGAAAACAAATGGTTTGAAGCGAGCGTTCAAAAACTCAACTCAATAGATAACAAGCTAAGGCTACAGTAAACATTTGCATATGAGAGCCAAATTGATCAAATACAATAGCCTATTGCTTTTTCTATTGTTTTGAGCAGTAGTATCAAACTGAAAGGCTCTTAATCTACTGGTCCTCATATGCGGGTGCTTGCTGTATTTCAGTTAATCCTTGTATGCAAAATGACAACTCGTTATGCAGGAAGCATGGCAGTGCAAACACACTACCAGGTTACTGTATTAAACAAAGTGTTAATTCATAAGAATTCATTGTTTTCTTGAATTTTTCAGATGCAAAAGATGCACAACACCCAAAGAAGAGAATCTCGACTCAACAGAAACTAGGCTCAGGCCATTCGAAGGGGCCAATGGCGAACAACGTGGGCAGCAATGTACCACTTCCGGTAGTGATGCCATTTCCCATGATCCCTTTCGATGAGCTGTACCCTATCCTGGTGTCGCCAAATAAATCAAAGAAAGGTAGGGGGAAGAAGAAAGATCCGAAAGACGAAACGGAAGATGAAACGGATAAAGATGTTGATGATGAAAACGATGGCGGAGATGAACAGTACAAATCGCAAGGAAAGGTTCACGAAAAACCGAAATTAAACATCACACCAACCCATAGCAAAGAATTGCAGGACGATGAGGAAGCAGGTGATGAAGATGGTCAAGAAAAACCAGCTCAGCAAAATAAAGTAGAAAAAATATCTAATTCTAAGAGCTCTAAATACGAAAGTACAAAGAAAATCAATGATAACAAGAACAAGGATGATGATGATGATGAAGTAGAAGAGGAGAAAGTAAAAATATCAAATTCCAAGTATGAAAAAACAAACAATAAAGAAGATGATGAAGATAATGAAGGAGATGATGACGATAATGATGAAGATGACCAGAAAGAGGAGAAGAGAAAAGATTCAAGAACTCGTAGAAGTGCGTTTGAACCGATTATTGGCAATCCTGAGGACATCATGCCATATTTGATGCTGGACACATACGAAGATCCTGGGGCAGATTCAAGCAATGAACACGTGATCAACACGAGGAGCATCGAAGACGAGGCTGAACTGGTCGATGACAGTGAAATACCTCATGTAATCAACACGAGAGATGTTAATGAAGAGGAAGAAGAAGATGCACCACGTGACATGAGAACAAGATCAGTACCAGACGGTAGGTCACATGGTCATGTAACTTTTGATTCCAGGGTGGAAATCTATAAGAAACCTCAAATATTAGCTGAATAATTGCTTTCAGATGGTTTTTTCCATCGAGGCTACTTAGATGCCCAAATGACAATGAAATGCTAGGTATTTCTTACGATTTGGGACTAGAAAAGATATGCAAAATGTTCAAAAACAATCAGAAAATTATTTGCTTAATTTTTGGACAATCATCGCTTTTATTACAATTTACTATTCAAATTTAATTAAATTCTGCTCGGGTTAGAAATAAAAATGGAGCTGGAAGTTCACTACGTTTTTCTATATGAAAATGGTAAACAAACCCGGGAAGAATTGTTGATTCAAACAAATCAATAACGAAAAAGAGAGAAATTGGCTGCGATAAAAGGGTGAATAGAGGGTGTGTAGAATATAGATTGGGTCAATTCAAAAGGTCTCAGAGTTATATACACAGATGAAACAATATCAAAGGCGAATTGAATGAATAAAAATACAAATAAATCAAGAAGAAAATTCAAAGAAGCTTCAAAAGAAGCTTTGGAGGAAGTTCATAAAAAGACTTGGAAGAAGTTCATAAAGAAACTTTGGAAGAAGCTTTGGAAACGACTTTGGAAGAATCAAACGGAAGAAGCTACAGACAATCAAAAGAAAGCAAAAGAAAGCTAATCACTGTAGGATCATATAAGTATAACATTAACCAAATGAAGATTGACAGAAACATACATTGACAATAGATGTTAAATCTATCGAAAAATGGTGCATACCATTTGTCAGGCCACAAGGCACTCCACAAACGTGAAAATGTTGATATTGTGTCTGTCAATCTTCATGAATTTGGTTTTTACAGAATTCTTGTAGCCCAATCTCGTGACATGACGCCATGAGATTGATAAGCAATCAAAGTAACATACAATAAACATTGTAAACAAAGGTAATTGAACTGTTAGTAGCAATGTAAATTATTGACCAATCACAGGTTCTTAGACTGAGTTCGTTTTCATAATTCCGAATTTTTGAAAATAACAAAACAATAACTAATGCACTCGTCTCCTTTATAAGGTTTAAACCTAACATCCAGCCCGTTTTAACCTCGAAATTGACTCTACAAGCATCAAAGGATGCTTCAGTAGCCATCAAAACAAATGCAACCGAAAGGTTTTTGCATAAAAAGGAGCTTTACATTACCCACACGGGCAGGTTAAGAAACCACCGACTGATGTAGAAAACTATAACAAATCATACCTTGCTACTAATGCTTCAAAGATCTTTGTTTGCATGGCACCGAAAACTCACCGAGTTCTCTTGCTTGAACAACACAACACAAACTAACTTGCTCTAGATAGGAACCTGTGATTGAAAAAAAAACATCAAAACTAATCAGCATTTTATGAACGATTCACGAAGAAAAAACATTTACACGCAAAAGTTGTTTTCTCTAGTGTTGATTCTGCAAGAAACCTCAGCGAGTTTGCAACGTTCGTGCCATGACATAAATAAAGCTCTTTAAAAATACTGTAGCAAGCTCCCTAGGACTGATACGAGTAAAGCAAAGAATAAATAAGAAGAATATTTATTTATTTATTCTCTGCTTTGTAATCATATTCAGTTTACATTGCAGTTCAGCTGCTCTTAGGGTATTCGTGTGTTTTTAAATGCAGACAAAAGCATAAATATTTACTCCAGTATTGTTAATTCTAGAAGTTCCAAATTTACAAGCAGCTGAGAAGAAATACAAGGATGCAGAAACAGCGGCAGTTGCAATGACGCAAATACAAAAAGCTCTTGGCGCCAATCCAGAAATGGCGGTGGAAGAAAGCCATTCATTGGCTGATTTCCTTCGCAAAGAGGCTGAGCAGTACGACGAGGAAATCGCAAACGACATTGTTGCGACACAGAAAGCGCAAACGAGGTCGAAGGTCGTTGTCAACGACGACGGAGAGAAACGCGACATGCAATTCGTAACGGCGAAACGAAAGCTCGAAAATGACCGTGCAAAAGAGCACGAAGTGCAACAGGAGCTCAAGGAGTTGAAAGACATTGAATTCATGACCACAGAGCTTGAATTGGCGAAATATTTAGCGATGGAGAACGCGAAACGAGATTTGCAAGTCGCAAAGACAGTCGACAGAGCACGTGAAAGCGAACAAGCATTAGAGAGGGCACAACAGAATCAGCAAAACACTCCACCAGTGATGATTCAACCACAACAACAACAACAGCAACAACAACAACAACAACAAGAGATGAGCAGCTATCAACCGATGACGTATCAAGAAGCGCAGCCTTCATATCAGCAGCCATTTGCTGCATCGTGGCAACCTGCTTACCCCCCGTCCGTAACGTACGCGTACAGTCCATCTCATGATAGCCATCATGCAGTTGACTTGGAAGAAACCCGGGGGAGAGGACCGATTGAATCGTCAAACATCCTCACGCAGAATTTCATGCACGAGTATCAACCTGAGACAGCACACTTCGCTCAACAAAACACAAGACAATCTAGGCCCCAAGCTGCATATTACAATCGAAAATACGAAACAGCTGAAGAGAAACCAAGAGTTGCATCACCGCAACACGTTGAGGGTAAATCGCGACATATCAACAAACAACAAAAGCCTTATCAAAGACCGTATGCAAAGCCCTATGTTCAACAGTACACACAGAGACAGCAAACTGGATATTTCAATCGGAAATATCAGCCAGTCGCTGAGAGGCCAAGACCAGCTTTAATTCAACACAAAAAAGCTCAATTTCGTTACATCACAAAGCAGCCGAAGCAATACACAATGCAAAATCAAAAGCTCAGTGTACAACAATATATCCAGAGGAATCCAAAGAAGAACCCGGCCCAAGAATCCTCCAGATATGCAGCTAGAAGACCGACTTTAAGCTTCCCAGGACCAACGTATTCTCCTCCTCCATTCTCGTCAAGAAACAGCCGTCCAAGGATCCGCGTGAATGGGTATAGAAAGCCCGGTTATAATACCGCACGTCCTAAAACATCCGCACACGGATTCCAGAAAGAAAGCCCAACCCTGAAGTCCTTCTTTGCCGACCAGCTTCCAATGGAAAATATGAATAACTATTATCAGATTGATCAATTAACAGCGCAACAACATTATCCAGCATTTACCAGCGCAGTCAGAGCACCGAACGAGATCAATCAACAGAATTTCCAACACTATGTCGAGAAGCAGCAAGCACACCATGCGGAGCAGCCCTCCTTCGCAGCTACGCCTAGCAGGTTGCGCAACGCAGCGGCTAAAGAACAGAAGGCAAATCAAAGAACCGTCGCGCCATCATCTTCACAGCAAACAAATACCCAAGATGTGACGTCACAGTACATACTATCACAGCCTCGATTCCAATCATTCACAATGCCGCCTTCAGTTGCGTATACGATGCCATCAGTTCCAATTGTCAAAGAAGCAATGCCAACGTATTACCAACCAGTCTATCAAGAGCCAGCTCACATGCCTTACCAAAGCCCTGCTGTGGTAACTCCCATGTCCGAGCCGTTTTACCAGCAGAATTCAAGACCGTTTGAAACCATGGATACTGATTCGTCTGTATTTCACAGCGGGAAACAACCAACACAACAACAACAACAACAACAGCAACAACAACAACAACACATGGCTCACCTTGCTAATCCAGAGCAGGTGCCCCTGGGTTATGGATTGTATCCATTGCCAGAAGGAGCAGATGACAAAATGGAATCAGAAGAAGATAAGAAAGGTTTGTACGCTTCTGAAACCGTTTACCGTGTCATATAGCTCAACAAGGATCTATACCTACTGACCCAAAGCTTCTGATCGATTTCAGGCCATTTCCAGCTGTCTATTGTACGTTAGTAGTAATTCATATAGCTTGTAGGTAGTCTAGCAGGATTTGCTATGTTCCCAATGACCATTGGCCCAAGGGGTAAATTTGTCATGTTGATGGAAACATCTCCCACGAAAGGTTGCTCGATGATAATTTGAGATTTTTCTTCCAGTGAAAGAAGTTTACGTGCACATCAAAGACGACAAACAGAATCTTCATGATACAAAACAAGCGGCAGATGTGGTCACCAACATTGAAAACAAGGTCGGGTTCGATCCTGGGTCGATAGCAAAACTGGTTGACTTCGTTAAAGCAGCAGCAGTGAAGGACGTGGATTTGTCAACGAGAGCATTAAAACGAGACAGAGTGACAATAAAGCGAATGGAAGTAGCACATGCAAACGAGACTAACTCAACAGCTGGCGCAGGCAGTAACGTAGCAACGAAGGAAGCTTATGAGAAATTAAAAGTTGATCAGGAATTGTTGAAGGAATCACAAGAGAGACTTGATAAGATTAAGAGAATGGAATTGATAGTAACAGGAATAGAAGCTGCAAAGTATTCTGCGTTGAATAGAAAAGGAGAAAATTTAGTAAATGATGTTAATCAGATGAATCACTTACGAGCGACAAAGAAGAACGTTGTTAATACTGGGTAGTATAAATCACATTGACTTATAGGTCTTATGCTGTAAAGTAGAAGATGGGAAACGGAGGAGGGGCAATACGGAGGAGGGACAATACGGAGGAGGGGCAACGCTTAACACGAAGATGCATGAAATAGTAACTAGGTTGAAAATCTGGCAAATAAAATTTTCAATTCTCCCTGAAGTAACGAGTTATTGATAAAGAAACTTACATTTATTGTTGACGATCAGCTGAAGCTAAAGGAAGTGTTTGGGTTTAGACGTTTCTCATAACTTTTAATCTATAAAGCAAAAGTACATAATTTACAACCTAATTTTCAATTAAAAGCTTTCTTAACGAGGACAAGTTTTTACAAAGGTACTAAAGTGACAAAAGAAACAGAACATTAGATATGTACATTCCAAGTGTTAATGAAATGTGTTAATTTTTATACGTAAAATATAAGTAGTGAGATGAAAATTGTACAATATTCCTGTTAAATATTTCTGTCTAATTGTTATTATAATTGTAAATACGATGATGACATCACAGTGAAATACACCAATCTATGTCGTTGTGAATTCTTGCGTATCTCTTAGTTGTAGATCTAATCATAAGCTAGCGGATTGGGTAAGCGATTGCTTGATTAATCAAATGATTAAAGTGAGTGATCAAGTAATTGAATGATTACTGTGAAAAACAGCTATTTCTAGAAGATAATTGAATGATACCTGATATTCTGTGAAAAACAGCTATTTCTAGAAGATAAATAGAAGACAAGAAGATAAATAGAGAATTAACACAAATAGATTCCAACATTGTAAAAAAACATTTACTGACAATATTATTAAAAAAACTGGCAGAAAGCTATTTTATAAAGCAATCACTTTAGGAACGGTAACTGATATCACAGGTTTCACTAGCAACAAAGATTATTATTCACAACTGGTAATTTAACTAAAAATACCAACATGAGATGATATCTTTAATATTTTATCATTGTTTATGCCTGAACCAGTGATCATAGATTACAAGCTAAGAAACAAAAGGAAAGTCTTTCTGTTAGTCCGAGCAGTTTGTTTAAGCTTCTATGTTCTATCTGATGAAGGGATAGTTCAACTGAAATACCAACTAATAGTGCATGGTATAGCTCAACAATATATAGCAGGAGCTGGGTTTCTACACCAATGTATGGTGTAGAAAATTGGAACGAAAATAACGGAGATGTTAGTGAAGGATTGTAAAGCTATTGGGTCATGTTTGAAATGATGGGCCCAAGAAATCACAAATTGGGTGGACAAGTTAATAAACAATATTCATTATCAACGGGTGGTGTGATTGGTAGTTATCCTTCATCACAGTCAACAGAGTTGCTACAAAATAAAATCACGTTTCCCACAGAGACATAACCACGTCTCATTTCTCAGCCATTCTTCATAGCCTCAGAAGGCAATAGATCGATTCCATATTGGAAGATTCGGAAAGAACGTTAACAGGCTGTTGAGAGAAGTTCCAAAATAGCATGAAGGGGACAACGACTGTGGGACTGTTTTTAATATTATTGTTGTGCTGCTTGGCAGGTAAATCGAAGTTGTTTAATCTCAATTTTCTAGTTATCTAGCTTTCTAATTTGTTAAATTGCGAAGTAAAGTGCGAAATATACCCTATAACCAACGTTACCAAATTACTTCTACGAACACAACAAGTAAATTGTGCTCACTAATCTATGCATTTAGGACTGATAATCTGAAGTGAAACGTATTGCTAATATAGTATCATCACACTATTTAGAAAATAGTTGATACATGTTGATATATATATATCAAATGTGTATGTTGAATTCATACTCTGTTAGAATCGAAAAAGCGCCACTCGCATTTGAAGAAAATAGCAAAACAAGAATTGCAAAAACAGGTATGTAGAATAGAAATTTGCTTCGATTCCCGTCCAAGTAAGCCAACCAATCCAGACTCGTTGCAATCCAATAAGACTATTCAGTCGTTGATTATCCAAGCTAATTCACTAATCGATTGATAGTGATAGGGTTTGTTTTGTTGCGTTGAAGAAAGTTCCAGATCAAGAAGATGTGCCAGCCTTGAACCCATCCCCGGTGCAAACAACAGCAAAGCCAGATGCGAACAACAAGCCCACGGAAGATGAAAGCGATCAAGATGAAGGAGATCATCATGAAGAAGATGATCATGCAGAGCATCACGAAGAGGGAGAGCCTCATGAAGAAAAGCACGAAGGCACCCCTCATGAAGAAGGACACTCGGGGGAACAAGAAGAAGAAGACAATGAAGAAGAAGACAATGAAGAAGAGCTTCATCAACACGAGAAAACGCAACAAAATAAACAAAATGGTGAAGATGATGATGATAATGATGAAGAAGATGATGAAGAAGAAAAAAATGACGCCAAGCTTCTTCGACTTGAAAAGCATCAGATGCTTCCGAACCCAGGAAGCCAGGCACCTTCCAAGGCGCAAAAGGATGAAGAAGATCAAGATGATGATGAACGTGCAGAAATGAGCCCGGAACAGAAGGGTGAAGAAGATGAAGATAATCAATCTCAAACTTCAAACAAACAGGCACAAGACGATGTTGCTCTTCCAATACCGAGTGTCAAACCAGTGGATGAAAAACCAGCACAGCCACAAGATGAAAAGGAAGATGACGAGAAACCGGACGACCAAGGTATTCCAGTTGCACATCCTGTTAATTCAAGTAACTATGCTAAAAGACACTTATAGCCATATAACCATCAATATAAAAACTGAGGTTTTATTCAATATAAAAGCTAAGGCTTAAATGGGTCTAAGCTGACGAATGTCTTTTGCAGATGCTGGACTGGATTCCGGGGAAGTCGGTGGAACTCAGCCACCTTCTGCGGGGCTGAATCCACCAACGACCAAACCATCCGCTGCTACTGTACAACCAACGACAGTGAAGCAACAAGAGCCAAATGCCGAAGTTGATGATTCACAAGAATCTCCGGAGTCACAAGAAGACGAAGCTGATCAATCAAACCCGGGAAAGCAACCAGCAGGAAAATTAAATAAGCCAGAAGCTCAATCACCATCAGATTTAGAAGATCCAGCACCATTGGCTTCACCCCCTGCGGCACCAACGTCCGATGATCGACCTTCGCAAGAAGAAGATAAAACTTGTGAAGAAGAAAAAGAGGAGAAAGAAAAAAAAGAGAAAGAATGTAAGAAGCTGAAGCAAATGCAACAACAACTAGCCAAAGAAGCCAAGAAGCCAACACCAGTACAAGAGCCTCAGCCTTCACAAGAAGAAGGTGAGGAAGATGGAGAAGAAGAGAAACCAGATGAGGATCAAGGTAAGCCAGAGGAACCAACTCCAACACAGATGCCTCAGCCTTCACAAGAAGAAGATAAAGAAGATGGAGAAGGAGAGGAACCAGAGGAAGATCAGGATAAGCCCCAGGAAGTAAAGCCAGAGGTACCAACACAAAGACCGGGTGAAGAGACCAAGAAGCCAGCATCAGTACAAGAGCCACAGCCTTCACAAGAAGAGGATGAAGGAGAGGAAGAAGGAAAGGAACCAGAGGAAGATCAAAGCAAGCCACAAGAGCCAGCCCCGGTACAGACGCCTCAGCCTTCACAAGAAGAGGATGAAGAAGAAGAACAAGAAAAGCCAGAAGCACCAACACAAAGACCGGGTGAAGAGACCAAGAAGCCAGCACCAGTACAAGAGCCACAACCATCACAAGAAGAAGAAGAGGAGGAGGAACCAGAGGAACCGGAGGAACCAGAGGAAAGTCAAAATAAGCCACAAGGGCCAGTCCCAACACAAGTGCCCCAGCCTTCACCAGAACAGGAACCAGAAGAGGAACAGAAGCCTCAACAAGAAAAGCCAGAAGCACCAACACAAAGACCGGGTGAAGAGACCAAGAAACCAGCACCAGTACAAGAGCCACAACCATCACAAGAAGAAGAGGAGGAAGAAGAGAAACCAGAGGAAGAACAAAAGCCAGAAGGGTCAGCACCAACACAAGTGCCCCAGCCTTCACAAGAAGAGGCAACAAAAGTAGGACAAGAAAAACCAGAAACAAAACCTGTAGCACCAACTCAAAGGCCAGAAGGGACGAAAAAACCTGAGCAACAACAACAAACGAATGCACCACCAAAACCAATGGAAACCACCACACCAAAGCCTGTTACACCACCACCATCAGCACCTGAAGAACCAGAAGAATCTAAGACAAAACCAGGGCAACAACAACAACAACAACAGCCTGGGGTACAAGTTGAAGTTGAAGGAGAATCACAGGCAGAGAAGAAACCACAGCCAACTGTATCACCAAGCCCACCAAGTGGAAAAGAAGACAGTAATAAAACAGAGCAAGCGCAAACCAATGTAGGCAAACCCATTATAGTAGTACCGACTGGTCCTAACAAGACTGCTGGAAAAGCAGTTGGATTAACAACACCACCGCCGACAACCGCAAAACCCACACAAAATCAGAAGCCAAAACAGCCGAAGAAAAACAAGAAGAAAAATAACAAAAAAGGAAAAAAATCGAAGAAGCCATGGGAAAATAGGGTGCCAGTAGGTTTGCCAAAGAAAAGTCTTGGTAAATTGATCAAAAGAAGCAAAGGAAAAGCTAAGAAGAAGAGCAAACAGCCAAAGAAAACCAACAAAAAGTGGCACAAAAAGGGAACAGTCTTAACAAAAAACATCAACCGAATTTCACAGACAGCAAATGCGCCATATTTGCAACATGGAATATCGCATACGTCATCGCATTCGAACATGAAAACTGGAAACTAAAAACTTTCAATAATTCACTGCTGCACAATTAAAACATACTTAGCACAATACAATGTATTTTATTATTACTAATTTTGCATTCTAACTTCTACTTGCCTTCATCACAATAAGTGAAACACTAAAGTATTCGAAGTTAGTTGCAATAACTGTCTCATAAACAGAGGCATTGGACCAAATAGAAATTAAATTATTATGAGAAATACATCATAAATCTCAACCTAATGACTACTGTAAGTCGATTCAAGATACTAAAACTTATTAGCGCTTGAATCTAAGTAGTTATAAATGATTACAAGAAATTGAAATAGAAAACTCACGATTCTTTTGTCTGTGATACATCCTTAGCAAATTCACTCGGGGCCAATCGCTTGCATGTTAATATGTACAACAATGAATGAATAATCTGAAAGAAAAATCAAAAAGACTAAATAAGCTATCGAATTAAAACAAGAACGTATGGAAAGAAGCAAATCAAACTGGGATATCTGGAGAAGAAAATGCTACATTGACTTTTGGATATAAAATTAATCTTTTTAAGAAAGCTTTTCATAGAGAATTATTCAAAATGTTGAAGCCCGGTGGCTCTTTGCTCGTACATTATGGGATTAGACGCTGATGTCAAACTGTACAAAGATGAACATGCCAATACTTGACAGATATAGCTGCAGGGTAAGTTGGTTTCATGTTGTTGCAATCCCAAGAAACTAATTCGATAAATGTCTAGCTCATCTGATATGATCGATGTTTGGCCTGTGTTGAGGTGAAATCATCAAGCCAAAAATCTGATAATAACTGAAATATTATTCACATGTGATATGTATGACAGATCTCCTCCGGGGCAGTCAAGTCGATGAAACCCTCACTCGAACAAATCCCCCTAGCCTGGTCAATTTGGTGCATTGAATAGCAATGTAAAGACAATAATGAATCAGGGGGTATAATCAAATGCTTTACATTATGGTTAGTTAACAATATGAAGTTACAATGAACCCACGCAAGCTGATTAAAATTGACTGAGAACAGAGAAAAGCTGAATTCGCAGAAAAGATGTTCTCGAATAAACAAAAGAGGATTTAAAATTTACCGATTCTTATTCCATGGCAAGGGAATGCAATTGAATTCGTAGCAATAAAAAAATGTAAATTATGACAGGAGATCTTTTAAAAGCAAATATTGATCTTAAATCAAAACAGACATATATATTAAATAAACTTATAAAACAAAAGTTAACGAGATCTTTCCAACACGAAATTTTAAATATATAATGATAACCAGTTAATTGAGTTCAGTATAATAGAACCCGCGAGGCAATATGCCTTTGTTCTATACAATAACAAACAATTTCTCTCATGACAATCGCCATTATTCATTCTGTAGCGTTTCCTTGTGTGGTCATTGTAAATTTTGAAAGGCATGATAATTGATTCAGCAATGAAAAAGACAACGCAAGTCGCATGCAGGCATTCAAATATGATCATCAAGTCGGTAACAGGACTTCATTGTGTGAGCCAAAACGTCGTTCATTTCAGGCTCTTACTGTGCGCTTATTATTTCGCGGTTAATTCCTTTTGGTTCGTGCTTAAAGTTGAGCCAAGCGTAACTTGTGATGTTTTGAAAAAACACTAAAGAACCGAGTACATGTCGACGGAATTCTACATGTATTGACATCTATGTATGTTTACAAGCTCGCCACTATGCGCAACCGAAGTGTAAACACAGTTGAAATCGGACAGAACTAGCATTGTATGGGTGGTAGCTACAACAAGAGAATGATCAATTCCATCTGAAGTTGCAGCGATCATATAAACAGTAAGTAATAATGTCCACAGTGCTTCAACTTAAATGATACTTAAGCTTAAAGTTGCGTAAATTATTTCAGAAACATTCCTCAAAACTTTTGCAACGATCTAGTCAGAAGGACACTTGGTTCAATTCGATTGGCTTATGAAAACTTTGTGATTTATGACAACATTTATTTTAATAATGTGAAAAGTGAGTGGGAAGCTTTGATTTTATCCATCATTTGAACAAATACAAAGATGTTTATACAAAACAAAAAACCAAGGAAGAAAACAAAATATAAAAGTATTTAAAGTTGAAAAGAAAAACTCAAAAGAGTGGGATATCACAATCCAATATTGGTTTCAGTCAAGTATATATAACAGATTATCAAAAACTTCAAAGAAACCTAGGATGTTACTATATAACAATATATAAAGAGACATAAAGAGAAAATATGTGGGGACGCCTCTCGTCAATAAAATTGGTTTCATGTATCATAGCATCTGTGGTACATAATAGTATTACGTAGTATAAATCAAACAACTCTTTTGTGTGTTTGCCAGACGTGTCAGACACATCCATTAGTTGGAAAAAATGGCTTAAAAGGATAAACGATTATAGCCCGCGTATTAAGTGATCATGGTGGAAACAAATGCTTTTAATAAACTCTTTCTATCTCGTAGCATTATTCAACGATGTCAACTAATGGAAAGACGAGCAAAAGAGATGAACTTCTTATCGCCATTTCTGTCTCCCTTGGTGCCCTGTTCATTGCAACCGTGGCAACACTGGTGATAGCACGGTATTATAAGAAGTTGAGAGGGTGTTGCACGAAGTACTTCGCGTGCTTGTTAAAAGGAGAAGATAAAGAAGATGACGATAATGTTACTGCAATTGAAATGAGACGAAGAGCAATGAGAGGGGCATCGATCGCAGACCCGAAAGTACCATTCATGCTGACGTCACGAGATAAACAACAGTTTGTCATACCAGGGCAACTCGTACAAGAGAAAGTACAGCCGGATTTTACAGTCGACGAAAGCAGTCTGATTAGATCAATATGTGAATACCAGTACAAATCTGACCAAGATGTAACAACAGATAAAAGTAAAGCGCGCCGTGAGTGGAGTTCTGCAAAAAAGAACAGGAAACTGCTTCGTACCATATCCAACATTGAAGGGCCAAGCAATGAAAAGGACTTGGCTTCTTATTATAATAAAGAAGCAGCCAATCCGCTGAGGAGGAGAGATGCATTGGATCTGTCGGATCCGACTCTTCTAACAGTCAGCCGCGATGATCTAGACAACGACACGTCACTGAATAATGGTACACAAGAAGGCAGCCATTTGACAATAAACACCACCCCAGTAACGAAGTACTTTCACGAGCATGAAGAATACTCAGATGACAATACATGCGATTTTCCAATCGAAAAGGAAAAAACAAAAACATTGCTACGACCAGAGTTGTACGACAAAACCCGAAAAAAGTCGGTTGGCATTGGAACTTTGGGAAAAATTACAATATCTTTACAATTTCTCGATCGAGAAAAATACAAACTTGAATTGTTACTCAGCAGAGTCAATAACCTGATATTGGAAAATCGCGGATTTCTGATCATTTACGTCGGGATTATGATGTTACCTGACCGTGAGACAATGTACCGGTCGGACAATCAAAGCGCTGTTCCGAGTACGGAATTTAAACAGGTCTTTCTATTCACACGGACACAGACATCAGAAACATTTCAAACGAAATCACTCCGGTTCTTTATTTACGCTACCAATGTAAACAACCGGCAAGAAATGTACGGAGAAAGTCAAATTCAACTATCCGGTAATGAAATATACAGCAATATTCGAACCAACTTTGTTCTGAACATAAATCCACCATCACAATTGGTTAGTATGAGTTAGCATTTAATTTTCTTGTCCTTTTAAAAGGTTCGTGGCCTTTAAAAATGTGCGAACTGAACATTACATGCAACTTATTTACATTCGGGTCACTCTGACTGACCACATCGCAAAACAAAAACTTTCTTACAATTGTCTCAATCTTGAGAATGAAAACTTGCCCTTAAGAATAATAACGCCATTGATCAAATATCAGTCAAGTATGAAAAACAGTTGTGCAAATGTAACATGAAAAAGAAGAAATATGCATAATTTTGAGACGTCCATGTCTACCAAACCACGCGAAGCTAATCACTGACTAATATAACTCCAGATAGTTTTCCAGGAAAATAATCTATTTAAAATCAAAATGTATCTTTCATTGTTTTTATTTGGCAGCAAAATATTCTTGAAAGTTCTGCCCTTTACATCTCGGTGCCTCTCGTAAAAAAACCTCGTGTTTTTCATTAAATTTAACCCACATTCAAAATGGCTGCCGCTTACTGGACTTACAAGCGAGTAAAATACAGTACAATAACAATAACTTACATGTAACAACCTACCAAGGCCAATGGCAACATGAATACAGCTGCACAGTTGTATCCCTTTAAGGCATTTTAAGAAAGATTCAATTCACCATTGAGCAAAACCCATACCAGTCACTCCAAACCGTACAATTACAGCTATGCCATAAGTTGCTTTCCTTATCTAGCGGAGAATAGGACGTTAAGATACTGAAATTTGGCGAGGGTTCTCGCTTACCAGCCTAACATTTCACTTCGTTTCGGTCCAAAAACTCAAAATAAAGTTTGTTAATCAATCATAATGTCTCTGGGGTTTTAAAATACCCTAACTAGTTGACAATAGCTCTTGTTCTGAATTATTTCCAAGACAACGCATCAATTATTTAATTTGAATTTCTTCTTTGTATGAATTTCAGACTGAGATTGGGGATATGCTAATGGAAATAGTCTACACAGCCAGACATAGGTTATACGTGGTTGTTAAAGCAATGAAAATAGCAGCCACAACATCCCTTGATACATTCTCAGGTAAGAAACGATCAGCTGGAAGCTGTTATAACAATGGCATTCTCTTCTAACAAAGCCCGAACTCTCAATTCTTTTCTAACCACTTTTATTTTCTACGATAAATAAATGCAGAGGGTAATTATGCACCCCAACTCCCCTTCTCAATAAAAATAGACGTGATGCACTTATACAGTCTCTTATTAGAGCTATCATCTCTGATACGAGGCTAGGAGAACATCGCTGAACCTCGATGAAGGTTCTTTGAACCAAAATGAAAATAACAGCTCTTAATTGACAATAATCCTTCCACTATGACCATTTATAATTAAAAACAGAGGTACTTTCTGTAGCCTCCTGTAAGAGCTCATTTGATTCTATCATGAATACAGCTAAAGCTACTCATCCTTTACAGATTTGAGAGTAAAGTGTTATTTGAAAGGCAACAGACGCAAGCTGAAAGCCCCAGCCGCAGTTATAATACCAATGACAAAAACAATGCAGCTGGATATTCCTATAAACATCGAAATCGAACAGGAGATCCCAAAACGCTCAGTAGCTAGCCACTCAATTCATATTGTTGTTTCGGGCAAGTTGAAGTTCGTGGGTAAAAAACAAAAAATTGGCAAATGTATAATTGGTAACAATGCTTTACATCAAACTGAGATATCTAACTGGAATAGTATAATAGACCAGGTTGATAATACTTCTAATATATGGCATGTTTTATATGCTTACTGATTTAGTTTGCACTGTATTCTAAAGCTTTTCGCTTGGGCTTCAAAGTAATACAATAAAATAAGTCGTAAGCGACAAGAGGAAATGAGAGTAAATGCATGCTTGTCGTATGTGTGATAGAGGCCTGAAACATTGCCACGTGTTATGGCGATGAGGTGCTATTTGAAATATCTTAAATTATTGCGATTGTGGGTATATGTATCTAGCATAGAAATCTGTTTGGCGAGAAATTATAGATGAATGAATTCGTAAACCCGTAAATTTGTAAACTTTCATGCTAATTTTAAACAGCCTATGGTGCATTGATGATAGTTTCACGAGAATTTACTCGACACAAGTTACAAACACGATTTGTTTGGGTAAATTTACCAACTCATATCGCAAACAGTCGAAAGTTGATGCGTGAACGAGGTCGTACCTGCAAAAGGTGATAGCGAGGTCGTACCTGTAAAAGGTGATAATGAATTTACTGAATCGAGGTGGACGTTATGATCCTTGGCAGCGTGCAGATAATATCAGGCAACCTTGGACCTGCTTTGATCACTGGTCATGAATAGCGAACAGGTTACAAGCAAGTTAATCTTGGTCCATTGAACAAGGCTCAGGTCATTGATCGTTTACAGATTACGTAGCAGATCGAAATCACCGCGTTGCGATTAAATCATCTGTTTTACAGCAAGCATCATCTTTAGGATACTCGGATACACAAAAGCTACGTTGTTCACAGTTTTTATTCAAAGAGTTTTACACCGCTAAAAGCGGATTACATTCAAGATGAGAATTCTCACGACTTTGCTTATAGCTTGCCTGGTAATAGGCCTGATCAACGGTAAGCTCAAATATATCAATTTGTTAATTTTTTTGTCTTTTTGTGAGTCGCGACAACGCTTCGGGTTCGAATTCCAGAGGCGCAGTTTGCCAGCCTTACAAGCCCAAACGTAAGACAATCGTAAAATAGCGATAATAAATCAGCTTAGAACTTAAAATCAAACTATCAGAGATTTCAAGTTGTCTTAACTTAATTGAGTTTTAATAGCTTTAGTTAGTTATACATTTGAACTTTCTCTGCATTTTCAATTATGTCGCCAAAATAATTCGAAAAACTTCACTTAAAAGAGTTCACGGTTTCCAAATCTATTAAAATCTCATTTGTTTTTGTCGCGGAGAGAGCTTAACTCAGGGCTTAACTTAAACAGAATTATTTGAGAATTTCCACATAGAAGTAAAAAAAAAGTAAAAAAATCCACAAAGTTCAATCCAGGGGATTTTCCAGCACATCCAAAAGATTGCTACTAAATGCAGTTTGATTGGTTGTTTAATTGATCATATGATCATAAGAAAGGTTTCAATTGGTTGGCCATTGAATTTAGCATTGAATGGAAAAATATATTCACAAAAGTACCTGGCCCGATATAATGGATAAAAGAAATGATTAAAAGCTCAGCTAACCTTATCTTTCTTTCAAATCTGGAGGAACTCCTTTCGACCTGCAATAAAAATTGTACATATAATTAACAATCTTTTTTCTTTGTTCATTTGTTTGCTATATTTGTTTACCACTTTTTCGTCAGCACACAAGCACAAGAAATCGCACAAGAAATGGAGACACCACAAATCGAGAGTACAAAAGGAACAAGATGTTCCAGAACAGGTTTGCTTTATATCTTTTTCACATCTCTATACCTTCCTTTGCAATCATCTTATTCTGAAAAGTGAAACTTAGTGAAGCAATGGCTGACTGGCTGTTTTAAAAATCATTTCAGCAACCACAGGGAGGAGAACAACCAGAAGCAAAACCAGAAGCAGCGCCAGAGGCAAAACCAGAAGCACAGCCAGAGGCACAACCTGAAGCACCCCCCGCAGCACAGCCTGAACAAGCCCCAGCACCAGCACCAGGGCCACCTCCAGCAGCTCAGCCACCTCCAGCAGTGCCTCCACCCGGCCCACCCGGCCCGGTCATTCCGCCACCAGGCCCAGTGCCGCCACAATTCCCCCCACCACCACCATTCCCACAATACCCACTTCCGCCTGTCGCACCACAAAATCCTCCACCACCATTCCCTGCTGACGGCAAAATGGACGAAGAAGATGGAAAATTCGATACGCCTCCAGCTGGATCAGGGCAACCACGTGAGTAATTAGCTATTTTACAAAGCTGTATGCTTGGTTAGTAGTTTAAGCGCCCCAAATCACATTCATATAGTGACCTATCTAGTAGATACAAATATCAGTAGCAAAATGACACACTGTTTATGTATAATGTAGCTGAACACAAAGTAATACCAGATCAGTGCGGATCGACCCTTGCCAAAAACACTCACAGTTTAAGACCCTTGTTAATAATTTCATCTTTCAATCTTGTAATTACAGCATTCCCAATGCCACAACCATTCCCACCACCACCACAAATGCCACCACAGCCACAAATGCCACCACCTCTGCCAGTAGCACCCGAGCCACCAGTAGACCAAGGCAGTGGAGCACCACCACCACCAGCACCTGCACCAGCACCTGAGCCAGAGCCAGAGCAAGGAAGCGGTGAAGAGGCACCAGCCCCGGAGCCAGCCGCACCGACAACGCCAGCACCACAAGGGGCTACACCCGCACCAGAACAAGGTGGCGACGATGCCCAAGAGGGTGAAGGAGATGACCAACAACAACCACAACCAGGTCAAAAACAACAACAACAACAGCAACAGAAACAATACCAGTCTGATGAGGAAGAGAAGGAACTTGAACAAGCAAAATATGATGGAGATGATGATGAAGAAGATGATAGACAAGTTAAAGTACAAGTTAAAAAGGCAAAGAAGGAACATAAGAAGTCCAAAAAGGGACACAAAAAGTCAAAAAAGAATGGTAAGGATCTCAAAAAAAGACTTTATCTCAAGATGTCATCTTAACACATGTGTTAATAATTAACAATTAATATTATTAACATCATAAACTTTTTAACACTTATTTATTAATGATTAATTAACAACATTATTATCATTAGTATTATTAACGCTAATTATTAGCGCAATAAAATATTCGTAACGAAACATAGTTCCTTTTCTCTTTATTGGCTTTCACCGCATTCTTTTGTAATTCAATAATTATAACTTTATAGCATGCTATTGCTCTTACTACCGCGACTGCTATCTCATTATGACTATCTTCATCACTACTACTACTACCACAAGAACTCAACTAAGAAATAACACTAATGCTTTTCTTTCTAATCCATAGGTGAAACCCGTGGAACTGTAATAAGTCATTCCACAAACAGAATATCTCAGTCCCCTAATGCTCCCCAATTGCAACATGCACTGTCTCACACAACTTCTCATTCCCGTATCAAATCAGGACAACGTCGTAGGCGAAGCCTTTCTGAGCTTATCACAAGAGAAGAAAAGATATTTATTTACTAACACTTAATTAATAACATTACTATAATTATAATTATTAACAAAGTATGAGCGTAATAAAATATTCATAACAAAACATCTGCTGGTTCCTTTCTCTTCATTGACGTTCATGGCATTCTAATTTTCTGGTAATTTAATAATTATAACATTATAACATGCTTTTGCTACAACTACAACTACTACTACAAGAACTAAACTAAGAAATAACACTAACGCTTTTCTTTCTAATCCATAGGTGAAACCCGTGGAACTGTAATAAGTCATTCCACAAACAGAATATCTCAGTCCCCTAATGCTCCTCACTTACAACATGCACTGTCTCACACAACTTCTCATTCCCGTATCAAATCAGGACAGCGTCGTAGACGAAGCCTTTCTGAGCTTATCACAAGGGAGGAAGAGGAAGCTTATCAAGAAGAAGAAAAGCCAGACCAAGAAAAGAGCGGAAAACGCAAAAGTGGAGGAGAAGCACCAGAAGAGGAAGATGAGGAAGAAGAGGATGAAGATAAAGACGATGAAGATGATGATGACAAAGATGATGATGATGAAGATGATGATGATGAAGATGATGACAAGAAGAAGAAGAAGAAGAAGGAGAAGGAAATTAAAGTCGTTGAAGTAGCAGGACCACCTGGACCACCAGGACCACCTGGAGGGCCACCACCACCACCACCAGACTACCCACCACCACCACCACCAGCTCCACCACCGCCACCACCACCACCACCAATGCCTCCTCCAACACCAGCAACACCACCACCACCTCCACCACCACCGCCGCCACCACCACCACCTCCACCACCCCCACCTCCACCACCACCAGTATACAAGAAGAAGAAAGCAGGAAAGAAAGCCAAACTCGCACCAAAAAAGCACAGCCGAAAGTCACACCGTTTTAGCCACAAGAAATTCAGGAAGGATTAAGTTCCAAGCAACTGCACTTACATACAATCAAACTATAGTTTCAACTTTTATGTTTCAAGGTTCGAAAATGACTTAACGTTCTCAGACGATAGAGACTAGAAGCTAGCACCTACATATTTACACTGAATTTAACTGCTTGCTTTTTCGGAACCCTGCCCCCAACAATCAGGCAGAGTTAGATGAAAAGCATGACAAAGATTTAAAAGAGATTTTCAAAATATAAATAGCCCTATTTTTAAGCTTGTAGTAGCAAAGCATACTATTATTTAACGTCTGAGTAATTTGATACTTGACACAAGTTGATTTTTTTACAGAGACTGAATTCAAGCAGTCCAATGTATTTTGACTTGATCGAAGAGTTGTTCATAATATTATAAACAGGTTTAAAATGTCATTCAAACTGCTATTTTTATTCAGTATGCCTACTACTATACACTCTGCGAAACGAAATGGGATATCAAGGGGGCGTGGATGAATCTAGTAAATTAAACAACTGAGGCAAGACTAAAAAGTTCAAATCAAATCATAAATGTTTATCAGCAAATTCATTAATTACAAGGTACGTCATTTAAGATAGTTGTTCAAGTTCATGTACTGATCGAAAATTACAAAAAGAACATTAAAAACGAGCAACCATATAATGATACTAAGTAAGCTGATGGACACATGAAAAAAACTCAGGATCGAGCTATCAAAGCCATGTGCCCAATTGACGTGATTTGACGTTTACAATTTATTCTGTTTGATTTTGAGTAGTAGTAACAATAAGATAACAGAATGCTAATAACACTGAAGTAAAGAAATAAAAAGAAAATGAAAATGAATAAACAACCTGTTCGGGTTGCAATATCTAAATAAAATAACTTAAAGTTACCTTGTAATAACAGTTGTCAAAGCTTCTAATCAGCTGCTACTACCAAATTCAACCAACAAGTATAACTTAGGCCACCTAACTAAAGAAAGAACATCCAAATCCAACATGTGGCGACCCGCCCACTTTTTCACTCAGTTGAAACAACAACAACATATCACGAAGCTGTTGATACCATAGCTTGTTACGTCATAAACGACAATTGAACCACAGAGAAAGAGAAAAATTACTCAAAGAGTTTAAAAGACTTTAGTGAATTCATCAATTTACTATAATACGACGTTACATTTTGAGTTACATATTCATAATGTTAATATATACATTCTCTACATCTCTTACAGGCCACCTGCTCTATTTGGCCAACTCACAGTCTGTGTGATAAACTTGAAAAGCGAGTCAGAGTTACATTGAATTCGTTCACAGCTGTTACATCTTACCAGACTAAAATCAATGTCCGTTTAACGACTGGGAGGGGAGTAGTTATGATAGATCAAGCAGCAACTGTTTAACTCAGTGCTTTTCTAAGGCCCTCGTAGACATAAATAGCCATTCGTTCGTAGCCACGTGGTCTAAGATGCAAGCCACCCTCAAAGAACTGTCCTACCATATCTTTGCCAACATTCGATCGCTGGAGCATGTCGGCCAAATCAACCAGAATCACCCTGTCCTTGTGTTGATTGGCGTAAGCTCGTAAATCGTAATTCACTTTTTCGCGCTCCTGTTTTGCGTCTTCGCAAGTCTCTTCGGTCTCGCAAAACACTTCGGGAATCGTAACTGCGACAGTTCGCGAATGATGCGCCCACGCAATCTCGTGCATCTCAACGATGTTGCGAGTTATCTCCTCGGCTGATTTCCGCTGCTTTGCTTTCTTGTTGTAAATGTCGTTCGTTCCACCAAGTATCACAGTCCATTTGTAGTTTTTCTTATCTGTGAAGTGATAAAAATGGACATAATAGTAGAGACACGCAAACAAAGAAAGAAGCAAAAATCTCCTAAAAACTACAATATAGCAAATACCTAGCCCTAGCCCTAACAAGCACCATTATATCCCTTTATCCATGACGACCACTCCCTCCCACCATGTACATACAATCAACTTTGTCCAATTCAAACACCCTGGGGAAGCGTGAAAATGTTCGAATTACAAAAAGATCAAATTATAGAGGTTTGTTTTATAAGAATCAGTTCATTAGTGATCCTTGAAGGGACGGAGAATTTCGTTCAAACTTGATAGATCTTGAATGACACGAGTTCGAACAATGCGGGTTTGACTGCAGTAGATGAATGTCGGAAAGAAAGCCATACCTCCATTAAAAAGTGACTCCAATCTTCGTGGCATCTCTCTAAATGCAAGCTCGCCATCTTTGCCTTCATTATCAACAATGTAGCATTTCTTTGTGTCCAGCTTATTGAGTAGAAACTGTAACTTGTTAGTGTAAGGATGGTGGTTTTTTCCTTTGTTGTAATACCCCCGGGTCAAGCTGTCACCAAAGCACATGATATGCGAAACTTCATTCGTCCCTAATATCAAAGAAAACAAGATAGATCAAGTCATTGCTTAATAAGGTATAACAATTGGTTGTTGTTGTTGTTGTTGTTGTTGTTGTTGTTGTTGTTATGAGGTATACTACGAGCATGTCTACTTTGTCTTACCTTTATCTTGCTTGCATATCTCTTCTTTTTCTTCTGAAGAATCTACAAATCAGATATAACACAATAATTTCAATGGGTGTCTCAGACCTTTGCAATAACACACAATCCCGTGATATTTCAACAGAGCAATATTCAAGAGTCTTACTTACCATTAGTAATAGATAATGTACATAGTGTATATTGTTGTAGGGGCATAAGGCATGCAGTGTACACATAAAAAGCTGTCACGAAACCAGCAAAAACAAGCAATGAATCTTACCAGTCCAGTACAGATCATCCATGTTTAATCTATCACCATGTTCTTTCAAATAAGCATCTGAAGTCGTGTCTCCTTTTGATATCGAGGCTGAAGATGGCGTTGTATCAACTCCTGGACTCACTTCCCAAGATGCAGTGTCATTATGCACAGTTTCATGAACTGGTTGGCTCTGTGCAGCCAAACCCTGGTAGCTATACGGAGGAGCATGTTGCTGCGTGGTTCTTTGCTGTGATTCAGTGGGTGAGCCCAAAAGTGCAGTTCTAATTGTTGTCGCAGGACGTAATATACCCACAGTGCTAGGGCTTTTTGTCGCAACAACATTAGCATAACTTACAGCAGGCACTCCTTTCATTGTTTGATTAAGTGACTGCGTTGTAGGAGGAACACGGTACTGCAGTGGCGTCAATTCCTTGACTACAAGATTCTGTTGATCTTGTGTTACCTGCAATCCATTACTTCCACTCGCATCAACTGTTCCGTTTGTACTATGCATAGGTGATGGCTTTGTCTGATAGCTGTAGCTATCAAGATAAACTGGTTCTCTATTAACTTGCTCCTGGATAGCACCCGATCTTGGTGTGTTGGTAGTTGGCCTGATTGCATACGACACAGTCCCGATTCTCCATGTAGCAAATGGCTTGACTTGCGTGCTGAGCAACGGCTTCTGAGTTGAAGTTTGCTGGGTTCCCAAAGACGTTGAAGAAATCAGAGTGACAGTTGTTGGTGCGACACCAACATTCGAAGGGACTATACCACCTTCTTGACTGGAACTGGTCTCCAAGGCACCTCTGCTCTTATTTCCAGCGCCGAGAGTTAGCTCTGTGCCCTGATGTGCCTTTAAATATTCGTCGATCTTCTCTTTCATATTAGAGAATCCTGTAAAGTCTGACGTGGACAAATTACTTTTCGGAGCATCTAGTTGTTGAGCTGTCCCGCGGGTTTCACTAGCAATTCGCCTGATCTCATTCACAGACTCCGCAAGCAGGCTCAAAGGTGTGTCCATGACTTTGGCACGCTGATTAGCGTTTGCGTCACTGGTGTATGCTTGAACGAGGCTGGATTTTTGGGCGCTATTTGCCTCGTTCATACCGCCAAATTGATTGATCATACTCTCTGCATTCGTAGCTTGAGTCGCAGGAGCGGATGATACAATAGGAAGAGATGATACAATAGGAGCGGATGATACCATAGGAAGAGATGATACAATAGGAGCGGATGATACCATAGGAAGAGATGACACTGTGGGAGCAGGTGAAACCGCCTGAGCCTGCAATGCCTCAATACCCTGATGATTCTGACCAACACTTTCGGTATTCGGTAAACTGCTTGCAGATATCTCTTTTGCAATCTCCTGGTTCTTATTTCCAACACCAAACGACTTCTGCTCCTCCGCGCTAGTCAGCTGTTGACTTACTTCCTGTGTAGCAGCTTGATTGCTAGTTGACTCGTTAGTATAAACAGCCTGTTGAGCTGGTCCAAGCCTCTGATTGGTTGAATTCCCCTGTTGTGTACTCGCTTCAATTGGTGGCCTAACAGCAGGCAGGTAATTCTCCACACTTTTTGTTGTCGGCTCATTTAATATAGGCAGTTCTGATGGCGGCTGTGTGAATGCTGTTGCTGTAACATTTTCGGCATTATTTTCTTTCTTTATTGTTTCATCTGATTCTTCTTTTATATCAGTTGCGTTCACAGTCTTTTCTGTCTCATTCGATGCTTTCATTGATTCACCAAGTACATTATTATTTTCTGCATTGTTATGTTGAGATTCTTTACTTTCTTTACTACTTTCAATCTTTTCATCCTCTTTTTTATTATCATGTTCATTCTTACTCTCTTCTTTCTTCTTATCATCATTTTTTATTTCATCTTCCTTTCTACCATTCACTTTACTTCCATTCCCAGATACAGTTTGATTACCCTTCCAATCTTCTCCTTTCACACCCTGCGCAATCTTCGCGTCTCCCGGCTTCTTCTCCCCACCCTTAGCGCTATCAACCTTCCCATCAGCACCTTCACCATCATGTGGCCTTTTCGTGACGACCAACGGAATTCTAGTTGTTACCAATGCCGGTCGCGAAACTCTCCCATGAAAATGAAGTCTTGCACCTGGATAGCGACCACCTAAAGGCTTTCTATTATGCCATTGCCAGGGATAACGTAGTCCAAATGGTGGAGCCTGAGTTGGTTTCATTGTTGGACGCATCTTCCCTTGCTGCTGTGGCAACTGTTGTTGTTGTTGCTGTTGTTGTTGTTGCTGCTGTTGTTGTGCTAGCTCATCATCATCATCATCATTCTCCTCGCCAGCTCCATGCATTAACACGGGTATATCAGTCGGCGCTGCCATGGTTGGCAATGTGGGCATTGTTATTCCATTAAGAAACTGAATACGTGGCTGGTTGTCATCTTTCTTTGGATCGTAATTTGGATTGTAACCAATCTTGTTATTAAACACGAATTGTGTGCCATTCTTATTGGTCCACGCGGAGCGTATTTGTTCCCAATTCGAAGCATTTTTATCATCGAGGTAGTAATCCTTGATTCTCCAACCCGGTGGACGTGAATCATGCTGAGGTGGCTCCGATGACTCGATCTCATCTGGCTCCTTTAGTGGCATTGGCTTTCCAAACCAATCAAGATTATCTTCCTCTTCTGTTGAATTGGATGCAACTGGCGCGTTTTCTATACCGAAAAAAGTCAATCATGCCATCAGCAATAAAAAAGAAAATATTCAAATATCAAAACAACATGAAATTGGCATAGATACCTGCTATTTGAGTTTGCTGGTCATTGTTGGCGCCATTTTGTGAAGAAACTTTTGTCTCAGGAGAAGGTCCTGCTGCCGCTGCCTCTCTTTCATTCTGTTCGTCTTTTCCAGTAGCCTCTTTCCCATCTTTACCGTCGATCTCTTTCTTGTCACCTGTTTCGTGCAATGTTGACATTTCACTTGCTCCCAAGCTGTTTCCCTTGAACCAATTCACCTCATCTCCATTTGATCTAGTTGCACCAGCCACGCTGTCTCCTTTAAACCAATGCAATTCATCACCATCTGATCCAGCTCCGACCTTGTTCTGACTTTCCAGTTTGGAGCCAGTTCCAGTAGACGAATCCACGAAATTATTCTTTCTTATTCCAGTTACATCTTTATAGTCACGAAGGTGTTTCTTATTTCCATTTGAAAATGACGACTGTATCAAAGATGACACCATCTTGTTAGGTTTAATCTTCTTCAGCGAATCCAGTAACGCATCATCTTCATTGTAGCCATTTCCCGCTGTTTCAATTATTATCCTTCGACCAAAAGGACCAACTTTAAACTTTGCAGCCAACTTGTGTTTATTCTTCAAATTTCCACCAATTTTGTTTTCCGCATGTCTCATTTTGTTCTTCTGTCCAGAAGTAAGACCACCTCCAAAAACCTCGTTTGCATCACCAATCGTCATAGTAGTCTGAGGCTTTCTTTTACTGGTTGGTGGATGCGAGGCTGCTTGGTGCTTTTGTTTTTTCTGTTTCGCAATGACTTTCTCGACCAATGATAAGAGCTTTTCTTCATTATCAACAATTTCTGATGGGTCAACCTGATCATCAGTCGGTTTTCTTGTCGTTGTCCGAGTGCTTGTGAACTCCCGTGGACCATCTGCCACATTATCCTTTTCAAAATACATATCTTGGGAATACGTTGGGTTATTGTAGAATTCAAAATTACTTGGCGAAGCGGCGTAACTCGAAATTTCGTTGTTCACATCTTGGGCTACGTCACTCGCATCATGATGATTGCCTAATATGGAGTTAAACAACGCGGTCTCACTTTGATCCATACTTTGCACAGCGGATACGATTGGAGCATATGCGCTTCTTTTCTGTCCTTGATGACCGATAAACTCGTTTTCTGCTTTACGAGGCTGAGGAATAAAGTCGCGTCTTTCATCATCAGCTTCGTCATCATCTTCATTGTCATCATGATCATAAGTGTTGTAAAATGGCTCTCGAAAAATACGATAGCGTATGATTGGTCGAGTTGGAAACCGATATTCAAATGGTACATAGAAGTCTTTGTTCTGGTCCTCCTCATAACGAGGATAACTTTCATCTTCAAATCGAGATTGTCTTGCATGATATCTACTATTCATAGGATAGTTGTACTTCTTCCTAAACACTTTATATTTCATCTTCCTTCTACTCTTCAATCTTTTATGCTTCTTCTTATGTCTCTTGTTTCTCTTCGCTTTCGTCTTGGACACATACTTATGCTTCTTCGCTGCATGTTCTATTCTGCGACGAGGCTTTTTAACAGCTTTAAGCTTACCATCATGTGCAAGCCTTGGGTCAGTCGCATTTCTTGCCTTCGGGTTCAGTTTTGAAGGAGCAGCAAACCGTCCTGCATTGCTCCAGCTCTTTGATTCGTTCCCTGCAGCAGACAATTTGTGTGCCAAATACGAATGATATGATGTGTTGTTGTAGCCAAGTGAGCCATTCCTTGACGTCTGCTTCTTTATGTTCAGATACGTAAGTAAAATGGGCATGGATACGGTTGGTTCTTCGCGAACTGCAAGCTTGTTCATCTTTGCTAAGACTTTCACATCTACGAAAAATTAAGATTACTTCAAAAATCAAAGAAATATCGACATGTGAAGGCTGATTAACTTGCATTCTTTTCAATAATTCTGATCAGACCACTTACAATACTTACTTATAATGGAATCTTATTGAACATCTGTAGTCTAATAGCATTCATAATTGTAAATATAAGTCAAGGGTAATACTGACGTTTGTTTATGATCAAGAAATAAAGAAAGAGTAAAGATCATTGAATGAAGAGCGAAAGTCAAGAACTTTTCAGATGAAAAGACCACGAATAACAATCTTTAACAGGTGTTTCGTATAGAATTCAAGTTCATAAGATAGTAAAGTTTACGAAATCTGTTGACCCCACTGCTGGAAAAAGGTCCCTGGATATTGAGAAGAAAATGATAACATACAAATGATGATATTTTTCCAGTGTCATACCTTTATTTTTGGCATCAGCTGCTTCAATCCATTGAAATGCAAGTATGAAACAAGTAAGGAAAATCACAAAGACTTCGCTTAAAATTAAACTTTTATTCATCGTCTTCCAAACAACAGATCTCAAAATAATCAATTATAAACCTCGACAGATTGAAACATACATATTATTACTTGGTGCATATTATACCCAATTTATAGAGTAATTAAAACATAATCTTTATTGTATATTCGAGTCTGTTCGATAATCGAACTTTGGAAGTAGCGGCTTCAATTCGGGTCAATTCCTTGGGAGCTCGTGTGAACAACAATCATTGAACTCTTATATGGCACCAGTTCAACTTGACAACCAAGTGATTCTCACCTAGTTCTTCGTGTAAACAGAATTACTATCAACACCAAATTTTGATGAATTGTCTCATAATAGCTTCAAAAAATAACTTTTTGCAAAGATTTAGAAACCTACAAAAAATTCTACAAAAATGAAATTGAAACCATTCAGGGATATGCAAGATTATTAATTAATATGATTAAAATTTTATGAAATGTCTTTTAGATTGAATCAATAATCAATATTTCTGGAGGATCACAGTTCTTTCCAAGCGTCTCTTCAAAACAGAGAATTCAGCTCAAAGATCCTGCCTACCAGCAAACCATTTGGCTCGCAAGACACTCTAGCAACAAGACGCTTGGCCCAAAGCGTTCTATCAGCTAAGGAGTGGCTCAAAGCGTTCTATCACCTAAGGCTTTGGCTCAAAGCGTTCTCCTAGCTAAAGCCTTGGCTCAAAGCGTTCTATCAGCTGAGGTTTTGGCTCAAAGCGTTCTTGCAGCTAATGTTTCGGTTGTAAGAGTATCTCCAATAGCATTGACGTCGACTTGCAGACTTTTCCGTGGGATTTTGGCTCATGTTAGCAATTGTCCCCACAAACAAAATCTGTGAACGTGTCTGTTATGACTTTGATTCCGTTCTTTTGTCTTTCTTCTGGGGTATTTGACCTCTTTTGGCTTTGTTCAGTGGATTCTTCGCTTGGGGCACTCTCCACCCCCTTTAGATTCTCATTCAACGTGACACCCGAGTCTTTCGAGTAGGAGACAAATGCCGAATCAACTTTGGAGATCAAATCTTGAAATTCATTCAAACTTGTCTTATCTTCATTTTTGTTAGCTGCGTTATCATCATGCAGGGTCCTTGTTTCAACAGCAGCGGGGTAATACGTCGATGGAGGATAATAGTATGCTTGAGGATAATACAAAGCATAGCTTGGCGCTGGAATAGCAGAGCGAGGATAGGGTTGAGTCCAGTACTTTGCATTGTTATGCCATGCTGCATACTGCCCATTCAAGTACCAATTGTTGTAATTATTAGGATAACTAATTGCAGATCTTGAATTCATGTTGTTCATCATCCAATTACCATTGTTATACCACCATGGATAAAATCCGGACTGCATTGTGCCGGTACTGTCAACTGAACGCTTCACATGTCTTTTACTTATAAATGGCTTGATAACATCCATTCCCGATTTTATCGAGGCTGGAACAAAATACTTCAGCGCTTGTTTTCCAATCATCTCTGCTTCTTTTGCTGTGCTTTGCAAGACATCGTCTAGAACTTTCTTTTCCAGATCTAAGATGCAAAAAAGTAGATCATTTTAAAGCCTAAGCAATAATTCACACCAGAAATTTTACTTCGCAACTTTTTGCATCAAAGAAATACAAATAAAATTGTCGCCCTAAATACACAAATGCGTGAATCTAAATAGACAATTATACGCTAATTAAAGACGGTAAATATGCAGCCATTTACATAATTAAAAACAAACCATTTGTAATCCTGTAGGCCTGGGAATATCCAAATGCAACAACAACGAGAACAAATGCAAAATAATCCTTCATTTCTGCATAAAAATATCGAAAATACTTCGACAAATCCACAAAGTTTGCCTCGAGCTTCAAGTGCAAAAAAGCAGTGCTAAAACGAGTGATTATATCAGAGAAAGCAGGCAGGTTGTTCTATTGTGTTTTCCTTTGTTTGAGACTAACATGTGACCTCTATGATTGATCATAATACATAACTCAATAACGTCCCAAAGGTTTTTGATTTAAAGCAAATTGTTTGTCTGAAACTGACGTTCCTTCTTACTTCATTAAAAACATATCCAATTAATTTCATATATAACTTAATTAAACGCTTGCAGTATAATTTATCTCCACTTCTCCGCTAAAGCAAGAAATTTTCAGACCACTTAGCTCTAACTTAGGTAATTAAATTGTGCATTTAACCAACGGTTTCTTATATTTGATTTGGCTGATCGAATCGACGTGAGTCTAGGTGGGAATCGGTGAACCTGACCTGGTTTCTGCCTTTCTATGCTTCAATAGCGCAGATGAAAGCTATCAACTCTAGCATGGGTACCTTTAAACAAGTAGCATTCAGAGCACAATGCGTAGTTCCTCTTACCTTTTGAAAATTGCTAAGAGTCAAGACGTCAACTTAGAACATTCACAGATAATCAAACCATTTTATTGAATGTAGTCAACTTACCAAGCCTGTTTATCATCCAGATAAAACTCCTTTTTTAAGTAAACAATTCTGAGATTCTTGCCAGACAGGCAAATCAAAAATTTATTCTTCAACTGCTTCATTATTTGTCCGGGCATATACAAGTCGCCATTGTAGGGACAGGGGCGTGGTAGCGTGACGTCACACTTCGTTCTCTTCTCGTCTATCTGAAAATACCGCTGCTTTCCAAGCATGCAAACTACGAGGGAGCATTGACCATGGAGGAGCACAAGGCCATCGTTATTCTCTGTGCATTCGTCCAATTGCAATCTTTGCCATATTGTTATTACCGCAAAAATTGACGTCACAGCAAACAATAGAGCCACGTGCTTCCAATAAGCTCCAAACACCTGCGGGAAATGGCAATTCGCAACTCAACAAAATTTCATCTCTATTTACAACAGATTTCACTGCAGATTTGTTTACCTTTACTGCATTTTTTAAAAACGTCACAACAATTGTCTAATAAAAAATTGAATCTTCTGTTATGTCTTATGTTGCTTTCAAAAGCCACTGTTGTTCAATGCTAAATTAGGAACCAGCTTGCTTGCCTGATTTGTATCCTTGAGAGGACATATTTATAAATATTGCAAACACAGGTATATCTCAATGTTTGAATAAGGTATAAATATACTTACATCCCGCTCCAAAGCCATTATTTTCATATGAAAAAGTGTGAGCTTTTAAAAACTGTAGCTATTGAACTATTGTAAACATGAATAAAAATAAAAAGACTCTCTCTAGCAGGTTGCAATGATCTCAGTACCTGTTTGATCTATATTCATTCATGTCTGGTGATGGCTTACTTCTTATTTACCAATAAGGCAATGTATTAAAGGATAGGACATAGCCTCAGGTGTGGTGGACTAACATAAGCCCCCCCCCTGCCCCCACGAAACAAGTCAAGGTCTCGTTGAGTTGAAGAAGAAAAAATATGGTCTCGGATAAAAGTGAAATTTATCTTGCAAATCAACAAGCCAAGTAAATATTTAGATTTATACAACAAAACGTCAGTAAAATGAATATAAATGGTAAGTGACAAAGAGAATAAAAAAGTTTATACTTGCGTTCTTTTATCATCGGCCACTAGGTACTAAAACTAGCCCAAACGTTCACTTTCAACTTCATTTCTTTGCCATGTCCCGAGGATCACATTGACAACACTGCTTATTTTCTTCCAATAAGGATAAATACAAAAGTTTATAGTTCTCGGCTTCGCTTAGAGACTTTTCTAATGTTTCGCATTTATCTTTTAAACAGTCTATTTCTTCGTAAAGTTCCTCGTTTTCTTTGAGAGTTTCTTCCAACGCAATTCTCCTTTCCTCTGCAATTTCTTTGATACATTCTTCTTGCGATGGTTCTGCACGCATTAAAGCAAGTGCTTCTTCAGCAAGATCATCCTTTTGGCGAGTTTCTCCAATTCCAAGCCAGTCATCGAAATCAGTTTGAGTCGAAGTAGTGCAAGATGGCGTAAAAGGAGGAGGAGACTTCCAGGAATGTTTACCAGATAACGATGGCGAAGAATCTTGTTTTATTGTCCATGAAAATGTACTAGTTATGCTTTTCTGCTTTAACAAATCTGTAGGAGCAGTATCCCTTCTTTGCCCACCAACAACGGAGCCTTTTCCTGTCGCAGAAGGCTGCAAAGTTGCCAGGCCTTTTCTCTTTGCACTTCGAATGGGCGAGCGAGTTACAAGGTTAGGCCCTGTCGTTGAATTACTATCAGACTCTATTGAATTACCAGCAGTTTTCATGGTGGAATACATGGTTTGAGCAATTTTCGGCACAGTCTTCATCTTTTTCGTTCTGTCTGGGGCGGTATTTTCTTCGCTTTCGTCCGACACTCTGCTGGTTGTTTTGAGAAAGGAAGAAGAAACGTGGCCCGCCATTTTATATTTCATTTGCTTTGCATTCGCACGTGCGAATCTCGCGCTAATTTTCCATATAAGGCACGAATCTCGACCCAGACTACTACACAACAAAAACAAGAAAATAACATTTTGTGTCAATGTTCATAAAATTTCGTACAAAATTTTCATAACAATTAGTTGTGCATTCAAATGTGAATCATTTAATTTGCGATTTCATTTAAAAAATGAAGTTTAAAGACCCAAGGTCGACAAAATATTGTCGTATACGTACACTATATAATTAATTTTATGCGCAATTTGAAATGAATAATTTCATAAAAATGTTCATGGGTATATCAAATGATGAAATCTCTTCAAAGATCAAGAATTAACTCCAAAACTTTCCAAATTATAGTAGCAAACAAGACAAGCTTCTTCTGGTAGACACTGCTTATGAAAAGTATGTCCTGCAAAAAGTTATAAAAATAATCATTTACATGAAAATACATTTAGAAATCATACACGCCCACCTGCGGGGCACCTTAACACTAACCCTAACCCTAACCCTAATCCTAACCCTAACTGATACACCATACACTGTCAGTAGCATTACGTCATGTATACTCCTGCGCAGTAGTCTATATACAGCACTGCGCATACACACCCACCTTTACGGCCTCTAACCCTAACCCTAACCCTAACCCTAACCCTAATACTAACCCTAACCCTTGCCCTAACCGATACACCATACACTGTCAGTAGCATTACGTCATGTATACTCCTGCGCAGTAATCTATATACGGCACTACGCATACAAACCCACCTTTACGGCTCCTAACCCTAACCCTAACCCTAACCGATACACCATACACTGCCAGTAGCATTACGTCATGTATACTCCTGCGCAGTAGTCTATATACAGCACTGCGCATACACACCCACCTTTACGGCCTCTAACCCTAACCCTAACCCTAACCCTAACCCTAATACTAACCCTAACCCTTGCCCTAACCGATACACCATACACTGTCAGTAGCATTACGTCATGCATACTCCTGCGCAGTAGTCTATATACGGCACTACGCATACACACCCACCTTTACGGCTCCTAACCCTAACCCTAACCGATACACCATACACTGCCAGTAGCATTACGTCATGTATACTCCTGCGCAGTAGTCTATATACGGCACTGCGCATACACACCCACCTTTAGGGCCCCTAACCCTAACCCTAATACTAACCCTAACCCTAACCCTAACCGATACACCATACACTGTCAGTAGCATTACGTCATGTATACTCCTGCGCAGTAGTCTATATACGGCACTGCGCATACACACCCACCTTTACGGCTCCTAACCCTAACCCTAATACTAACCCTAACCCTAACCCTAACCCTAACCGATACACCATACACTGTCAGTAGCATTGCGTCATGTATACTCCTGCGTAGTAGCCAATCTAGGGCACTGCACATACACGCCCAACTTTAGGACAATTAAATTACAAATTGATCAAAACACAAATTAGATGGTCTCGTCAGGTTTCGAACCAGTGGTCTTGAGCTTAGTGTGCAGGAAAATTACCGCTAGTCCACAGGAGCCCTTCTTAGCAGAAGGAGAATATCATAAGGTCAAAGGAATCAACGCACCAGATGTATAGTAGTCATCCTTCACCCGTTGATATTAGTCATATACCGTTTTGCTCTACATACATGCGTCATGCAAAATTTGAAATTGACCGGCAGAGCAAATCATTCGGTTATCGAATTCAAATGTGCGATTGACATACGACGGAAGCAAGCTAACATCTAACTCATTTCAAAACATATTTTTTAATCAATTGCTAGATGCTTTAGTCCTGACTATTGCTTTTACGTGACAGCAGCACTCATAACAATGTTAACAGCTAGTATATAGGATACTTTAAGAACTTACCACATTCAAATACAACCAATCCAGATGATGCAGAAGTACCATGGATGCATAATGGCAGAGTACAACAGGGGCAATTTGAACTGCAAAACATATTATCGTCATTATTATAATGCTCAAGTATTACATAAAAGCAACGAAACAAATAAAAGCCACAAAAATCGACATCGTTGGGATAAAAGTATTGAGAGACGATAGAATGATTGAGAATAATTGATAAATTAAATGTATATGCAAAAATAGTGGCCTTCAAATGCATCCAGTTATGAGGTAGATTAGAAACATAAGAGTATGAAAACACAAAAGACGAAAGAAATACCTGGATAGATTTAGTCCCACGCCCCAATGAATCGATGTGGCTGAATCCCATAGCTTATTAATAGAATCAGTTTCATCAATAGACTCATTGATAACATCGAAATATCCATCTAATTCTCTGTTCTTTATTAATTCAATCTAAAAGCGAACATACATGTAAATATAAAAAGTGAAATCAGTATTAATGAATACCTCTTTACAACTGACAAATCATTGATATCCGCCATGTGGAGGTTGCACTGTATAGCTTGGTCGGGATACATAGAGAATATACAGTTTGGTAGCAGATATATAAAAAAGATCTGGGACCTTATGGAGGAACATACAGAGAAAGGAACCCAGTAAAGAGAAAATTGTACAGGCCTTCACAATACTATACTAAATTCCTGGATATTGTGAAGAATAAATGTATATAATTTATATGTGGAGAATAAAAGTAAATAATATTATACTCACGTGCTTATCAATGTTTGATTTTTTCTCATCACAAATCTCATTGCTCAATTTATCCAGTATCCTCGTGGCAATAAATCTGAAGTGACAAATTGAATTGCAATTAAACGATACGGAACCTAATAACGCATTATCAGTTGCTTTCAATTGAAAATAATATCTGCACAGCTCAAAAAACAATAAACAAGAAAACAGAAAAATATGGAAGTCTTCTAAGAGATATCCAATATCCAAGGATCTCTTTCTACTGCTCATATATTATTCTTTCATTGTTGTATTGTTTACAAAAATGCAAAAATCAGTTTCAAATAAAACATATACCTTTGCTCCATTTCCTTTTCAGCTACTTTTATGCAATCGTAATAGAAGTTTCCAAGCAGACTGCATTCGCCATGTCTGAACTTCTCTAGCAACCTCAGGGCTGCCTTGACACCAAGTTCCCGGACCAGAATCTTGGCTACAGACACATCGCTTATATTTGGTGTAAAATCAGGAACAGCTGGTCTGCAGTTTATACAATTGTCAAGGTCGGATTTATGGGTTTTCAGTTGGAATAGGAACTCGAGGTCGTCTTCAGTTACCTCAAAGGAACCTGAAAATAAAAAACAGCTAAATAAAAATCTATAGTGAAAATCTAGTCTATGGGAATGAAGATAATGATATGTAACCCTCCCTGTAACAATCCTTTTAAGCCCCACAAGGGGAAGGGTTATTTAATTTTTGAGGTTCTAGAGAATAGCTTATTAGAAATGAGGGCTTAAAATAGAAGGGGGGGGGAGAGATTTGATAAAATTATCAGAGATACTCCAGAAAATTGTAATGGTTTATTTACTTTTCCGAATATAAGTGTCCAACAAATGTAAATCTCCAAGTTGACAAAGGATTTTAAGCGAAGATTTGTGGTCTTGCTTCCCTCGGAATATTTCAATGCAACCAAGCCAATAGCTGCAAAATCAAAATATCATAATAATAATCACTATAATCATAATCATGACCATACCCATCATAATCATAATCATGACCATAATCATCATAATTCTAAGCTTCTCACCCAAACTCTTTGCACAACTTAAGTACTCTATGTAACAGTCCTGAATCAGCACCTTCAGTTTTCAGCAACCAATCTATTACGTCATCAATATGATTCTTCCACCGCCAAGACAATACATGAGCCCCTTTCCTGGCTCCATCGCATTCGCAGTAATTCATTGAATGGCTCACTGCCGATTGTTTTAATCCACAATACAGGGCTGTCATTGCAACAGAAATGTCCTGATACAGATTCAGAGATGGCTTGATTCTTTTCATTGCGGAAATGTAACCAAGGAAGTCGCCAAGCGCGTCGGAATTCTCGGAATTTGTCATGTAAATGAAACTCACTTCCCAAGGGTTGATGTCCCTCTCCGTGCATATGTCCAAAACCAGATGTGTGGAGAAGGAAAAAATTCTGAAAAAGTTATTATAAAAAGTTATTATAACTATTACAAAGATCCTAGGCGTAGGCCCTCTATCGTATTGCTTCGCTGGTTGTATGTTACCAAGAAAGGTTATTATAGCTTTGAAACAATAGCATTTGATGGTCTTACCTTCGTAAACAGGAGAAAAACGACTCGGTATTTGCTGAATCACGTACAACCCTTGCTACTTTTCCATAATCATCGTGTGCTATAGCTGTGTTAAGTTCTTTCCAAGAATGAACATCTAAAAACAATAATCATTACATAACGCAATTATTACTGGGATAAAGTGGTTGATAGTGGGTTAAAGATCTTCAAAAGGAAAATTCCTACGCTCCTGCGCAGTACCAATAATTATGCTACTACACATTCTAGCCACATTTCTCCTCCGCATCGCGTGAACCCTATTGATAGCAAAAAGAAGGCAGAGAGCAGAAAACAAGCAAAAAATGCTATTATCAATCTCACCTTCTAAGTGAACAAGGTAAGCCAACCACGTTCTCCATCGACAGCCTCGTTTCCAGCTGAGCACCGTTCTGATTTTATGAATATCAAGCAGTGGAAAATACCAGAGCACAAAACATGCGCGACAAACATCTTCGGCACAGCTTTGACACGTGATCGGATCATTCGATGTGCATAAAATCGATTCTATATTTTCTGGCAAGAATTTCTTCCTCTCGTCCGTCAATATTTCCATTGATATTTCGATATGTTCTTGCGAGGTTGAAGCAGTATCATCTACCTTTGAAACTGAATCAGATTTCTTTTCTCCAACCAATTCATCATCGGTTGTATTTTCAACTGGGAATCTGTGTAGATCTTCAGTACTCAAAGCATCGCTTGCAACTGAGAGCAAGGTTTTTGGTGTTGACTCTTGTCGCACTGCAGAACCATTATCATTACCATCATTACCATTATCATCACCATCATCATGATCATCATCACTCTTATTGACAATCTCACTTACTTTCTTCCGAATATCATCAAACGTTAAAGTGTGATCGACTATTGAGAAATCCAGGTTGCTGAGCCTGGAGCATGCTATCGGAAAGATGCCAGTCTCGAAACAAAGTGATGCAAGATTCGATACCTCGCTAAACGCAGCCGACAGACTAGAGAAGAACTCCTCCCGAAGTCTAACGAACAGGAATTCCATCTCTTCATTCGTGATTTTGTGCTTCGAACCCTTCTTCGCTTTGATCTCGGTGATGAATGTCTTTGTAAAATTCTTCATCGTTTCATCGAGTTTCTCAGCCCACTCTTGCAGTATCTTTCGAACAGTTTTGGAATTGAACAAAATCCGAGAATCTCTCAGTTTGTTCCTGAAATAAATCAAAACACAAGCATATCATATTTCTAAGCATCTTCTTCAATATATCTAATAATAAGACGATCTTTGTCACTTAACTATCATAGCTTGCGAAAAACTACAGCAAAAACCCGCATGTAAGAACCAATGGATTAAGAACCTTCTGGGTGATATTTCTGCTCAAAACAATAGATGAAACAATAGCCTATTGTCTTGGAACAATAGGCTGGATGGAAATTTACAGGTTCTTACATGTGGGTTTTTACTGTATAGGGCAATCAAAGTAGACTGCATATATCTAAGAAAACGGCTGTAGCTAATAGTGTGCATTTGTCTGAGACCAAGTTGTAAAAACCTGTATGCATCTGAGACAAAGTTATAAAGAAAGAAAACGAACCGACAAGCGGCTGTGACATCGACAAACTTCGAGATGTGCTTGACAGCTTCTTGCGATGTCAGCACAAATGACGTCACAGATGCTTCATGCTTATGCCTCTCATCAGACTGGGTATCTAGCAGGTCACGTGACGACGACAGGGATTCGCTTTGATGCTGCATCATGTTTCGAACCAATTGCTTTGCATGCTTGAAAATTGTTGGCATTTTCTGGTGATTATTTTCTGCTGATTTTTGTTGGCCTAATCGGGTTGCTACAGCTTGATCTGCTTCGTTGAACAATGCTGGTTTCGGCAATGAACTCAGCCTTTTACGCTATGATAAACGAAGATAACATTAACAACACATTAAACAAGCAAACATTTAATAAACTGGGACATGCACAATTTTGTCCACGTGAAAATAAAATCACGCAAGATATTAAATCACAAAAATCAACTTCATTGCAATTTTACAATTAAATATAATTGAAATTGCTCACATCTTGATGTGGTGAATAAGGAATCGTAGCTCCTAAAGACAATTGCCTTCTAATATTCGTTTTATCACCACCATCTAAGAAAAACAGAAATGTGTGCGAAATTCCAGCAAAACAGAAAGATTCAAAAATTATAAAGGACTTATAGAGATCTAATGGGGCCCTTGAAAGATCTAGCAGGGACTTCAAGAAATCTGGCGGAAAATTCGAGAAGAAATTACTAAGTTACCGCTTCTTTGGTGGTGAGTTAGCATGTCGTCCTTCCTTGGAGATTCAAAATCTAAGCAATAAAAAATACAAAGCATTCAGATAAACAGCACACGAGAGCGGATCCATTTGGATCCGTTCCAAACTGGTACGGATAGGAAACGAGGCTAACTTTCCAATAAATGCGAGAGCGAGGCTATAATTTCCGAGTTTGTTTTGTTTCATTGGTTTGGTTTTATTATTTTTTGCGCGCCAGTTCAAAAAATAATATTATTATTCCCATTATGAATAATGGGTCCGAGAAGGAAACATATGCTAGGTTATATTAGCACACTCTTATCACTTGTATCAATAATGTTCAGGACTATAATTACGCTTTCAATTGAGTAATTTTCAAGGCAACTACAACTTCTTTTCGTCTCATGCAAACTTTAAGCCCTATCAATGGTTTGTCAAGGCATAGTCAATAGAAAATACCTTGACCATAGTCAATAGTATTTTCTATTGACTATGGTCAAGGTTAGAGGAGCTTTGGCCTCAAATACAATGCTCGTGTGCCCCAGAACGAGGCTATGTGGATCGAATCACGTGTACACGGAAAGGTTTTAGGATCTGTTATCTTATCGTGTGCACGCGAGCCAAATTTTGATGGAGCGGCGCCAAAATCAGCTCTCGTGTGCACAGGATCCAAGAAAAATATAAATAAATAAAAAAAAAAAATTAATACAGCCATTTAAAGTGTATATCTTTGAAATTCCGATTCACTTTAAAAAATAAAAAAAATGCAAAAAAATTCTGAATACAGAAAATTCAAAAACTTTTCTTTCAATTGAAAAACAAATATAGCATTCTTATATTTTTTGAAAAACTTATTCAGAGCTTTCTTTGGAAGGTTCAAGGGCTCGCGGCTAGACCAAACACCATTGCTGTTTATCGTTTCTATTCTATATGTATCCAGCACAGCAATAAATAAAACAATAAGAAGAAATTGTATAAAAACAATATGAACCCTGTTAACTATTTCACGCAGTTTCACACAAAGGGAATAACGTATGTGTTGGAATTGATTCGATTATGTCAGAGAAGACCAGAGGCAAAGTGTATGTGTGTTCATGCAATATGTATTTCGTTCTTCACCCACTCCACCTTGATCTAACAGTAACTTACCAACAGTGACTACCTTGGCCTTCTTTCTTCGTCTTCCAATATGAGTGCTCGACCTGCAATTCAAACATTCAACATATTCTTAAAATATCAATTCATCCCATCTACAAATGATATAAATTTATTAAGCATAGAAGTATATTAAGTAAGCAGCCACCCTACCTAAAATGCATGTTGCCATCCAAGTCATCACCAAACACTGCTGCATCATTAGATTTTCCTTCTAGGTTACCCATAACTGTTTCTTTGGCTATAGGCTTGTCCTCTGGCTGGCTACTTTTGCTATTACTGCTGAATGTTGAAGACGAGGCTGCCTCGGTCTGACATACTTCTGGAGATTTTGACTGCGAGTGTGAAGATGATTTCAATGGTTGCTGTTGTTGTAGTGGATCATGGGTAGCATCCGCTTGCAAGACTTCCTGTAATGCCTTTTTCATAAAACCTTCAAAGAAATTCAAAACAACACAGTAAAATATGAAAATAACATGGATTATTTATTAGCACAACACAGCACGTCAGTGAGTTTATCAAAATAAATGCAATGAATGAGTCGTCAAAAAAAAGCTGTGAGCCGCCAAGAAAAATTGTTAAGAGCCTCAAGGCATAGCCTCTAAAAGAATAGCAGCATGAACTATAAAATGCGGGGGGAGGGGGGCAAACCTTAGAATCTTAGAATAACTGCGGAGTAATATATCCGGATTTTGAGGCAGAAACTTTGAAAGTGCGGATGAGAAAAACAAGGGGTTGGGTGGTACAAACAATTTATAGTTTTGAAAGAATGGCATTGTGTACCCACCAGATGAGACGATTTTGCTGACAACAGCACTGGTTGCCCTTCTCAACACACTGTCGACATCAATATGAGGTAATCTTGTCAGACTCAATCTGCTGCTTGCCTCGCTGCCGATTTCACTGTGATTCGATCTGACGTCATCATTGTCTTCTACTCCAGAATCGCACGGAGTCGCATTAGCAGATTCATCAAGACTTGCTATTCTGTTTAGGCGTTCTTGTATTTCTGAGCGGACCTGGTCGTGTTTTGACTGCAGTTCCACAATGAGTTCTCGCAATGAACAATGAAGCTGGCGAGGAAAACACACTTTGTTGATTAAAAACATAATGCCTACGTTTTTCCAAACAACAAAATGACGATAATGAAAGGAATTAAAAAGTGATGCCATTGTTCAGTTCTAATTGACCACTTGTATAGGGGTGGGAGCGAACGAGCAAAATTGAGAATAAGGAACAAGGGAAAAGAAATGTAATGGTTAGGGGAATGGTTGAGAAAACGAACTACCTTCTCGTCACCATCAGCCTGGATATTCTCCAAAATGCACTCAAAATCAATGGTAAGAAAGCTTTCAACGTGGTTCAAGATCTCTTCCTTTGATTCTATTGTAACCTGGTGAATTGAAATAGTTATTTACGAAGTGCTCTTCTAAAAAAAAACCAGCGTAAATTTCATGAAAAATTTCCAAACTTATTGCTCATAAATTGACCATTAAATAAACCTACTCTCGCTCATTAGCGTTATTTTGACAGTGGACCCTGTTACAAAGAATTTCGGTCTTTGCAATTAAATGTTTATATGAATTATATTCATCTATTTTTCTTTTGATAATGATTTCCATTACCTTAGCCGCTTGATGAAACTCTTGCATGGAAATGAGGGTTTTTAGACACTCCTTAACGGGCAAAAACTCCATCTCAAGTACTTCACCACTGCTCAAAAGAACGTAAATCGCTTCACCGTAGCAACAAATGTCTTTTATGTCTACGAAGAGATCAATTACAAGTTGATTGACCACACAAAAACCTGAATCTTCCACCAATCTCATCACCAATCATGTTAAATGAAGGTTCAAACATCACGTTGGCTAAATGCTAAACAAATTGGATTGATATTGCTGCAGATCTTGGGGAAGGGGGGTTAATTCTTACCTTTGATTTGGTCATACCATCCAGCAACTTTTCCGAGGCTCGGATCAAGTATGTACATTCCATTTCCAGACCATGTTACGATGTATCTATTGCTATAAGAAAATGAAAACAACCATTTGTCAGGTTTAACTATGTATCTTGGATCTCTTGATTAGAAGAGTGTGTATACATATAGAATAGCGTGGAAAAAGTTGGTTATACCATAGTTGTTGCAGAAAAGGAAATGCTGTAGACTGTGGTGTGTTCCATTTATGGTCACTCCCCTGCAAAAACGATGGGCTGAAAGAAAAAGGTTTGATATAACACAACAAACTTATATGAATAGTCGCGGCTTAGTTGTAGGGCACTTGAAGCACAAAAGAGCAGAGTCTTGCATAAGTGTGGAATTGGCCAAGGTATCTCACTTTGAATGAATTCAACTACAGTGAGTTTGACATACCTGTTTCCATACAGCACCTTTGGGGAAATGGCAAGAAGATATTTAAACTGATGAGTGGCGAGAACTTGACCGTTGAAGTCGACCTGTTAGGACAAGGAAGGGTTGAGTAAAATAAACATATCTACAAGAATAAGTTATTGGAAACTCAAATAAACACGGCAAGTACCAAGAACAACTCTGAAGATATTAGCTTTGCATGTGGTGCCAAGGTGTTTGGTTTATGGATAAATGTGTAAGGTTTGCAGAGTAAATATGTAACAAATATAAAACGATAGTTGAATACCTCCCAAAGTCTTGAACCAGGTCTTGCTGCATAAATAACAGGAAACTCACAGTCAATATAATGAAGGAAGCAGGATCCAAATCGACCATCTCTAAACAAAAGTAAAAAATTCAAATGATTAGTGCCTCAGGAAATCATTAGCAAAGTTAATAACTACAGTTGCTTATTGATTTGCTAAATGTATTTGAAGTGAACATAAACCTCGGTTTCGAGCCAACTTGTTGATACTTGGATCTGTGTAAAACATGGAACATGGAATTAGCATTTAGCTGATGTTGAGAAAACTTGCAATTCAAGCGAAAAGTCAGAGCAAAAATGCAGAGCAAATTTATTTATATCTAACCTGTCTGTGAGGCATAACAATGTCCGAGTTGTCATTGAGACAAGCAGTTTAACATTTGAATAATCCTAAAAAAGATTAAAAACAAGTCAGAAACATCTCAAAAACAACAATTATTACAGTGAGCAACTGCGTCCCTAAAATTTCTGTTGCTCAAAAGATATAAATCAAAGCACAAAATGCCTTACGAGCTGTATAATAGGCGCTTCTCCTTTGATGACAATTTCAACTGAACTTTTGGACAGGAATTTCCCAGCAGCCTGAAAAAACAAGCAAAGGAGTGGTATTATGAGGTAAGCATATCTGTGACAAAAAGAAGAGGTGTGTGGATATAACTGTGATGGATATAACTGAAAAATAATTGCAATGGTGATTTACCAGTTTGTATGGAAGAACGATAACTGCAGTGACCACACCCCTTTCATCTCCAATAAACAACCTTGCACTGTCATCATCCCAACATAATGCTGTTAATTTGGTGCCCCTGTGGTCCTCTATTTCTTTCACAACCTGTAAAAAGATATTATCAGATTTACATGATGCGAAACATTATACCTCTACAACACCCCACGTGTTCATGACCCATATTCAGAAGAATCTCTGAGAACTTTTGTATATTTGACCTATGCATTAAACGTGCATTGCAAATGGGTATTGCGTATATGATACCTTGAAAGAATGCTTTTCTTCGTCAATTTCAAGACAAGTGACGATACCACTACTACAAATTAACACAATACATACGATGTTAGATCAGTTGAAAACAGTAAATCAGCAAACATAAACAAACAGAAATCCATGAATTACCTATCAGCAATTGCAAGAAGTTTGCCATCTTTTGAAAACTCTAAAATTTCGACACACCCACTCTGTTGGAAAAAGGTTTCTTACATAACAAAATATTAAAGTATGTTACTCCGAAATGAGATAAAAAAGAATACACTGCTGGATAAAATAAAAACATCCAGATAAAGAAACAGCCCCTTACTAACCTTGCTCGAAATAAATTTGATCAATTTGAACGTCTCTCTATCAAAAACATAAGTGCTACCTGTGTTGGTGCCAAGACATATTACCGAAGATGAAACTGCGACACTGTTATACTGCAATGCAAATCGAGGCACTACACATTAAGTATGTATAGTTTAGGACCCATCAAATTAAAAAGCAGTGAGAATCGTGAAAATAGCAGACAAATTGAAGGCCTGAAAGGAAGTAATGGGGCGATATATGATACCTTCAATCTTGGGGAAGCTTTCACTGGAACACACAGGCAGTCACTGGCTCTTGATATTGTTAAGATTCTACTTGAATCCATCACCAACTAATAATCATAATTACATCATTCTTTTACTTAAATTTAAACTTTCTGTGAGCAATTCACCACAGTTCTTTTACTCTGGAGTTCCTTACTCAATGACCTTACCTGACTAATGCATAAAGTAGCTGAGTCCCTCCCACCTTCATGAACGGCATTTGTTGTTGGTGTTCCGAGAACTTTTGGCGCAGGTGACCCAGCCTTGGGTCACAAGACTCTCGCGTGATCTCAGAAAGATGAAACAACTGAACTCTTGTGCAATAAAAAGATATTTCGACATAAATAAATAAATCATCATATTTTTTATCTTGTGCAGACCTCATGAGGAACTTTTCACAGAAGACCAATATATCTAATTGATCGCGTTGACCAATCAACGTGGGAATTTTCTAACATTAAGCCAATCAAAAGTAGGGAAAACTATATTCACGTGATCACTTAGGATACAGCTATAAAGAAAGGCGTTCATTTCATTTCCATTTTGCATCGAAGATTAACAGAAGAAGACTTCGCTTTGTCTTCCACACAGATCATCGATTATTTGTGCTTGCAGTGGAATTATCCGGAATCATGAAGCTTTCTTTTACTATTCTGTTGGCAGTTTTTGCTGTTTGCAATGGCCTGATAAGGTTAGTCAAATTCCTCTCCATCAATTTTGTTTTTCTTTTCAGCACAGGCCATGTGTGTGTCCCTCTGGTCCTCTTTGCTATGATTCGTCGTTTTAAGTTGTTTTTTAATGGTGGAAGTTTTTTGTTGTATTTAATCAAGCGTAATATCACTCCAAACTTAGCATTCAGTTTGTTTTTACTGCTCCCTAGCGAGACGGAGTTACATTCATATTATAAACTTTAAGGACGTGTGACGGACGGACCACTTATCTGGAAATAAGAAATCTCAGCTTTAAAATAACATTTCTTAAATTGTTAAAAGATTGCAATATAACTGGAGTGAAACTCCGGATTTATTTGTTCATCTTGTCATCTTCCTCCCCATCCATCACGACAGTTCAAATTTCAGTTCAAACAGGCAAGCCAAGCTACACCATGTGACTCGAAATGCATTGGACACCTGTTATCAGGTGTCCTCGAATGAGTATAACATTTTACCACGTTTCGGCATTCTTCAACCTTGCAAATCTATCACTTTTTCACGTGTCAAACTCAACTGATCCTCTCACCACAGTGTGCAAATTAGCTTGGTATTGTTTTCCAGCAACAGAGAAGTATGTAAACCACAAAATTACTAAATGCATATATATTTACATTTCAGAATCCCTTTAAATCGAATGCCAAGCCAAAGGGAAGTAGTGGCAAATGTTGGTGGCGATATCACCTTCTTTGAAAAGAAGTATGGAGCATCAAATGAGGCACCAGAATATCTCCACAATTACAAGGATGTTAGTTGCTAATTTTATCTTGTAACAACTCTAATACTTACTGACTCTTACCATCCTTGCAATTATTTTTAAAACCTTGAAGGGCTCCTAAGACTGGTTCAACATCAACAAAATTCTTGTTGCACCCCTAGGCACAGTATTATGGAGAAATTCAAATTGGCACACCTGCGCAACCTTTCAAAGTAATTTTTGATACTGGATCTTCAAATTTATGGATTCCCTCATCAAAATGCAAAGCCTTGGCTTGTAGTAAGTGCAAAATTAACTTAAAATAAATTTGTCTACTTAGATTCCCATATTCTGAAGAACTACTAATAGCTTTCTGATACTTTTTTTTAATAAACTGCCATATTTATGCAACCAGTTCTCCATGAAAAATACGACAGCTCCAAGTCAAGCTCGTACAAAATAAACGGAACAAAATTTGCCATCAGGTATGGAACAGGAAGTTGTGCTGGCTTTCTCAGCAAAGACACAGTTACAGTAAGTTGAACAGCCTTGAAACAAAGCTCCACATGCTTGTATCGTTCAGAAGGGCGTGTGTATATTGTGAATTATTAAGTATTACGATTCAATGGCATTTTTTTCAATCTCCAGGTTGCCGGTCTTGCTGTGAAGAACCAGATTTTCGGGGAAGCAACACAGTTACCAGGAATGACCTTTATTGCTGCAAAATTTGACGGTATTTTAGGCATGGGATACCAGACAATCGCCGTTGATGGAGTTGTACCTGTATTTTATAACATGGTACTTGAAGGTCTTGTGAAAGACCCCATCTTCTCCTTCTATTTAGACAGGTGAGGTCCAGTTAGATAATGATCTATATAAAGTTTGTATGTTTGTTTTTAAAAGACAGTTGGAATGTGTACAACCCGTACCTGCCAAGACTTGGCGTGTTCATTCTCTTCAACTTGCATTTCATCTGTATCTGCATTTTTATTTTCAAAGGGATGCAACTAAACCGAAAGGTGGTGAACTCATGCTTGGAGGCAGTGATCCATCATTGTATGAAGGAAATTTCACCTATGTTCCGGTCACACAGAAGGGCTATTGGCAATTCAAGATGGACAAGTACATGTGCAACCCACTTTTATCTTACTATCGTGTTTTCAATGCTCTTGAGTTCTGAATTACGCTCCTTTCTCCTGTAGTGTCATGCTCAGTGGTGAATCTTCTTTCTGCAAAGATGGCTGCCAGGCCATCGCTGATACCGGTACATCTTTGATTGCTGGACCATCTGCAGAAGTCACTGAATTGAACAAGAAAATTGGAGCAAAACCCCTGGCTGGTGGAGAGGTAAGATAAGATAGTCACCAAACATTGTCTTGTCTCTCTGTGACGTCTGAGGCTTATGTAGATGTATATTAACCTTGTTTCTCTATTCTCGTTACAGTACACTGTAGACTGTGCCAAAATTGACTCGCTTCCAACTATCAGCTTTGTTATCGGTGGAAAAAAATTTGACTTGACAGGAAAGGAATATGTTCTCAAGGTGAAATGATTTCTATCCTCTCAACAGCAATACTTTTGTCTATTCCATTTATTTTGAAACCATCTGCTTATCCTTTCCTCCACCATCAACTAATTCAATAATTGTCTCTTCTTTCCACAGGTGTCTAGTGCTTTTGGGACAACATGCTTAAGTGGCTTCATTGGACTTGATGTTCCACCCCCACGTGGTCCACTGTGGATCCTTGGTGATGTCTTCATTGGTCCTTATTACACGGAATTTGATCTTGGAAATAACAGAGTTGGGTTTGCCAAAACCAAGTGAAGAAATGCTAAAAAGATCATCGGTTATCACAAGGAGCTCACATGAGCAGTTATGATGAAAAATTCCATGAAATTACTACGATACCTTGCAAATAAGGTCACGTTCATTTAAATGTTACTTTCGTGCTGTTTGCTTTTTTGTAACTTTCAAGTTGATGATGAATGAAGAACGAAAACTGAACCGAAATGTTCTTGTCTCTTGCCTCCTGCGTCCCTCTTTGTGACAATGTGGTTCAATTAACATCCGGGGTTGTTATTAAATGTTTTTGGCTGGAGGAGGCGTTGTGCTGTTAAAATGTGATGCATTGCGGAGTGTGAAGTTCAGTTGTTAGCATATGCTTGGCACTTAGATGTTATTGTTAAGCCTGTCTGTTAGTACATCTCTTGAAATGCACCACACTTTTGATAATAGATACGTGGATATGGGTACATGGCGATTATCGTTGCGATTATTCTACATTTGCCCTTTCTTCCGTTGATGCAGCCAGTCGTGAAGTAGTGGTACTTGTAGCTTGTTCTGTTGAACGGAGTGGGCACTTTATCTTGCATCGTTTGAGGAAGAAAAGAGCAGCATTGACACAAGGTTGAACTGGCAAGAGAATTTGAGTAATAGTTTCAGGGTACGTTTGTTCGAGGCTCTTCAATGTCAGAATGGCATACGGGAATGTGCAAAGCATAAATGACATCGTCACAACCACAGAGTGAATCACAAGACCACGATTGTGTCGATTAGGTGATGTTTGAGATGGCCCGACAGCCACAGCAACTTGGTTCTTTCTCTCGAAGTAGCAAATAGCAGAGTACATGATAACAGCTATTAGCCCAGATGCAAAGATGCTGTAGTTGAAAATCACACTGAATCCGAAGTTAAAAAAGTCCCTGTCCTCAAGTATGGCAATGCCGATCGATAGGAACCAGGAAACGATGAGAAACGTTATGCTTCTTCTAATTGTAATGAGTTGCTGGAATTTCATCGGTAGCCGAACAGCGACCAGCCTCTCCAGTGCGATGAATAACATGTGAAAAATCATTGATCCCATTACGAAATGCAAGCCAAAGAGGTACACTGAAGAGAACAGACTCTTGTGATCGTGCGTTTCAATAAAGAAAACTACACCATCAACAATGCTCAGCACTGACAGGAAAATATCAGCAACGCGCAGGCTTGTCATTGTTATGTCAAATGGACGTTTTGGTTTCTTGGAACGGCAAAAGACAACTAGTTGTGCAGTGCTTCCTGAAAACCCCAACACACCGAGTATGATCACCGAAATATGATGAACCAACTCGACGGTTGGATGGGACATATTTGTAGTTCATGAAGAATGGTGCGCTCACAGTATTCTTCCTTCCAGTGAAGATGGCCTTAAGTTGAGAAAGTGCTTCTTTACAAAGCAGTTCAAGAAGTTGCTCATTTATCCAAAACAGCTCAAAAAGGTGTCATTCCAAAGTGTTTCTATCCAAAGTAAAGTGTTTCAATCCAAGGTAATGTGTTACTTTCCAATTCAAAGCAATGTGATTATTTCCGAAATAAGGTGCTTTTCCCAAGCAGCTCGAGAAGGTATTTCCTTCAAAAATCAGGTGTTTCTTTCCAAAGTCAGGTGTTTTTTCCAAAGTCAGGTGTTTCTTTCCAAAGTCAGGTGTTTCTTTCCAAATTAATGTGCTACTTTTTATATCAATGTGTTACATTCCAAAGTTTTCCATAGTCAATCGTGGTTTCCCAACCAGTTCAGGAAAGTGTTTCTTTCCAAAGCAGTTCACAAAATCTAGCTTCAACCATTTTCTGAATTTTTTCAAAGTGATTTAAGCATCTGCAGGTGTTTGAACAATTACTTTAGCACATGAAATAATCATAATCCTCATTAATCATTGTTGCCACTAAACTGGGTAAAAAAAACCGTAGGCAAAGGCATCCAAATAAGCATTCAATTATGGACATTTTGCTTTTAGAATGCAACCACAAGCTTTCGTAAACACATTTATCTTTCTCTGTTTCAAAACTTTATAAATCTGTTCAAATAACAATTTCAGCAATTGACCGTAACTTTATGCCGCCACTTCCACCTGTCAGTAATAACCATTATCAACGGAAAAGTATATTTTAAAAAAATATATATATTCTTGGAAGATCTTGCAAGAAAGTCAACTGTTGTCCTGCAAGTATTGTATAAAAATAATTCATATTAAAAATTCTAGGATTGCATCAAAAATAAAAAAATTCTAGATTTTCAAAGAGAACTATAGATAAAAAAAAGAAAATTAAAAACAGAGCTCACTTATATGGCTGGAAATGTGGCATTACATTGATAGGGCTAATATCGTGTTTCTTCTAACACTTGCTTGTCATCTAGGTTCATTGCTTCTTTCATATTGATATTCGTGTTCTGAAATTCGAAACAAAAATCAACGTCTTTGTTATATACTCATATTTACATTGTTATGCTGCTAAGAATATTCTGCGAACATTTTAATTCTATATGGTGCTAATTCGGTGGTACAAATCAACCTAGCTACTGCAAACTTTTTCAAACAAAGTTTAAAACTCAGTAACCTCGTGAATTAAAAGTTAAGACTAATTTTACGACCATTTCTAGCTTTTTGCCTTGTTTATTCTGGTCACAACTCATAAATATACATACAGTCAACTCTGTCTAATTCGAACACCCTGGGGAAGTGTGAAAATGTTCGAATTACAAAAAATTTGAATTATAGAGGCTTGTTTTATAAAAATTTGTTCATTAGTGATCCTTGAAGGGACAGAGAATTTCGTTCGAATTAGATAGAGTTCGAATTACACAAGTTCAAACTATGCAGATTTGACTGTAGTTTTCTAAAGAAGATAACTATGTATAGAAGAAGAGAATTTTGAAAATAGAGAACATAAAGCTAAGAAACCTCATTAACTTCTTCATCTCCGTTCATATCGGTCATTACTAAAACCTCTGCTGATTTTTTCGGTCTCCATTTTCTTGGAAGTAGTGCCAAGAGCTCCATCTTCACATCGAACAACAAAATTGGGTCTGGTTTATCACATTCATTGTCTGTTTAGGCGCAAAGCATTAATAGATTATCAAGAGCTGTAAATATGTTATGTTGGTAATGTCGAGCAACTTTTCAGAAGTTCAAGTTATATCTATATAGCTATAACGTACGGAAAATCAAAGAAGCAATCCATCCGACTAAAAACGTCGTTCCAGCTCCAATCCAACCATACCAATATTGTGAGACACTGTACAACTTGGCCAATCCAAAGCTACAAAGTAAATATAATACTGAATTTACTTATTTTGTTGTTTATACATCTACAAACAACAAAATAAGTACAGTCAACTCTGTCTAATTCGAACACCCTGGGGAAGCGTGAAAATGTTCGAATTACAAAAAGTTTGAATTACAGAGGTTTGTTTAATAAGAGTTGGTTCATTAGTTGGTTCATTAGTGATCCTTGAAGGGACGGAGAATTTCGTTCGAATTAGATAGAGTTCGAACTACACAAGTTCGAGCTATGCAGATTTGACTCTATTGCAGAAAAGTTAGCTTTCCAAGACCGGTTTCATTTGCTCATGCTCACTCAAGCAGAGTTTCAATACATACCGTATTTCCTCGATTAAACGCCCCGGGGCGTTTATTAATCTCGGCACTTTTTGAGGGGGCGCCTAATCGAGGGGGGCCATTATTCGAGGGGGGGCGTTTATTAGAAAGTACAAGATCACAGGCTCTGTCACTTGGTCCAGAAAAATAGGAAATGGTTTAGTTGAGCCTTGTTTTATCGAGTAACAACGTAGAAAATGAAAGTCGCCATGGTTTTGCACAAAGAGGGGGCGTTTAATCGAGGGGGGCGTTTATTACAAAAGCTTGCAGCATAAGGGGGCGTTTATTCGAGGGGGGCGTTTAATCGAGGGGGGGCGTTTAATCGAGGGGGGGCGTTTAATCGAGGAAATACGGTATGAACATTAAAAACAAAAGCAGTGATAGCTAAGCAATGAGATCTTACTCGTATCCTTTGAATACGACGGGTGATACAGTTGCATTGACAGCCAAACATTGCGATATCGAAATTGGTAACGGATTTTTGTTCGGTGGATAAATAACCGCTCCAATTCCGATCCAGGCTGTGAACGTTAGGCCAAAAAACAATCCGATAGAGGCACCCTAAAGTAACAAAAATATCATTCAAAACAACATTGAAATGAAACGTACTCTATCCACTTGTCCTTGTGTGTAGCTGTAAGTTGTGTTATACGTATATGTTATTAATCTTTAAAAGCTGGAGTTCATTAAGGAAATTTCAAGATGTTTGTGAAGTCGAAAATATACCTTGGAATTTGCCTTCGGCACCATCATACCGAGGGTAAACATGGCGAAATTTGGAGTGCCAACTACGCCAGATATGAGAAATGCAAGCTGTAACAAAAATCAGAATCTCTATTTATTGTATACTTGCAATTAAATTTAAAAAACAAAATAAAGTAGAAAAAGCTATAAAATAAAAGAAATGATAAACAATAGATGATGCAAGTCGTACTTGGATAAAAAATAATTGGTTAATTTGACACATAAACATAATATCATCAAGATACAGTATTCGATTTATAAAGTAAAAAACGTCGATAAGAGAAGGACAGAGGAATTTTCTGTTATTCTGAGCTTCGTGCCACAGCATTCGTTAGACGGATAATTACACATAAATAAGATATGTAAGAGTTCAAACCTGCAATATCATTGAACCAACACTAGATACAACGAAGGACAATGAAATTATCACCAAACCATAAATGCAGGCTTGAAAGAAAAAATTAAAAAAGAGTTTTAGCAAACTGCACATTAAATTACGAAAGTAATACGCATATGCTATATTATTAATTACTGATAAAACTCAGCAAGAGATAGAGATAGAGAGAAAAAGTAAGACGTCGAGGGAAGACCTGTTATTTTGGATATAATGGTGGCTTTCCTATCCGTCATTCTGGGAAATGCTCGTCTTATGATATCTTCAACTGTCACAGCTGTCAATGAGTTCAGGCCAGAAGATATTGTACTGAGAAAAAGATGCAATGCATGATAAGAATACAAAGGTCCCAAGGTGCATTGCACATTATGAATACAAATGTCCCAGGATGCGATGCAAGCTATGATTAAACGTAAAAATGCAACAGAAAAAATAAGGATCATGGAAAATGAAACTGCATTATGAATAAACGAAGATGGAATACATTGAGAAAACATAAAAATACGAACCTTAAAGCACCACTAAACAAACATGCTGTGTATATTCCAGCAATTCCTGGCATATGGGACAGTTTCTTAATAACGAAATATGGAATAATCTAAAGAGATCAAACAAATTCAATGTAAACACAAAATAACCTATATTCAACCAATGGGGAAACATCTATTCTTACCATGACAATCACCGTAAAGACAAACACAAACATATTCAAGATAGACATGTAGATTTGTCACATGATCACATAGCTGTAACGTCATTGGCCCGCTGCTGTTGGTGGTGTTGTCAACGGCACAATAGCATAAGAAAAAGATAAAGCTATGAATATACCTGGTCATTGCTTTTAATTTCTTTCATTGTCCTTGGATCGCAATGGCCATAAACTGCGTACATTACCAAACCAGCAAAAGAGCAGCAAAGTAGAACAAATGTCATCAAAAAGGCGTTTAAATATAGTGATCTACACGAAATAAACAATTACGACAAGTTATATCAACATAAGGCAAGAACTATTGCAAATTAAAACAATTAGATTTCATTCTCGTATAAGTTATTGTTTAATGTCTTACTGTTACTTAGATTGCTAAAATAAAACTTGAATTTGCTTACATTTTGACGCTTTTCAGAGAAGAAGCAGACAGGAATCTTTGAACGCAAACTTGTGATGTGGTCCAGTTAGAGATCATCGCCAAAGTAGCACCAAGTGTCAGGGACCAAAACGTGTTCCTTACTGTTGGATCTGGATTGAAACTAAAGGAGAATAGACACGGGTGTTATTGGAAACAGAAACAATTATTCATCAAGGACGTAAAAGCACGCAAAGAGAAAAATAAATAAAACAAAGCTAGCCAGAGTAGCTAGAAGCAGCTAATAACATAATAATACAATTTAATACATTATTACGTTATGGTTTATATTATAATGTATTATATATATTGGCACACCCTGCCAATCCCTAAAAACTACTTCTTTAAAAGCATTACAATAGGATTACAATAGGACAATAGGATTAGGATAATATAACCAAATAACTATGGATAGATACTTACTCAAAGAGGTCAAGACGTTGGCCCTGTTTCGCTTTTTGAAAGACATTCTTAATACCACCCACTTCTATTGTTCCAAAAACAGCAACTATAGTTATACCAAGCATCATAAAACCAGTTTGCAAAACGTCTGTCCAAACAACAGCTCTCATTCCACCCTATGAAATAAATAGGGCGTCTCATGAATAAAACCATTCTATAAATTTTACATCTAAAGAAATGTTGGTTGATGGAATTCTTTGACTTGTGGGCAGCTCAGGCCAAGACATGAATCGATGTGATGATATGTACTGACCAGGGTTGTATAAAACGTACAGACACAGCCAGTGATAATAATTGTGGCAGTCATTGGAACACCAGCAACTAGAGAAAAAATAAATGATAGGTTTAAGTATACAATGATTTAAAATTTAAAAAGGGTAAATGTTTGGAATGGAGGAAGAATCTACCGCATACCAGCCTCCAATGCAAGACTTGGAGCATAGATAGCCACTGAGAGATAAAGTAACTATAAGAAAAATGAGTTTGATTAGCATTGTTATATATGTTTACACTGTTCGGCACTTCTCCTTTCCATAATTTCAAAGTGGCTGTTGGGGAAAGTAATGAAGGAGTGGAACGGGGGAATGACATCATGTCGTATCATGTTATTTGCCAGATATTTTGCCACAAAACCCTTCACTTGATACAAGGTTTATTGAAAAATGAAAGTTACTCAACTTTAGATAAAGTTCGCTGTTCCACTCAGATCGAAAGCCAGGATAGAGACGCCAGCTTTCTGAAGGCGGGTCAATTACAGAGCGATAGATCTCGACAAGTGATGGTCAACTCATTTGTATACTTGTCAAGAACTATTGCTGATAGATCTCAAATTGGGCATATTTGTGTAATATTTATTGAATGAAATGATAAATATTTGTGCAGTATTTATTGTTTTAAAATTCGGTTGTTGGCGATCGTTAAAACAATCCATTCCCTGATCAAATTCCCTGGTCCCATTCCACATTCCATTTCTTCACTCCATTCCCCAATTTACATAGTAACATAAAACTTACGTATTGAGTAATGAACAAAAAGCAACCAATCATCCGCACAAAAACGCCAAAACGTCTCTCCAAATACTGAAATACAAATAATAAAATAACAATTACGTCCATCCGTTGCTTATCAACAAGTCTATGAATTAGTGGCTTTGTTTGAAAACAATTGTAATTACGTCACCCCGAACAATGACAAATATTTCGTATCAATTTCGCATTATTTTTCTATGTAATTTGATGATGGTCGAGCGCTGGTAAACAAACAATTTCAGCATTTGCATGGGAAGATGGTTTGGTTACCGTATCCCAGATGTTGTGATCTCTATTTTTGTCACAACATCCGGGATACAGTAAAAACTTTCTTTGGCCCATGTGCTTTTCAACTTCACTGGGTTGGTGATGGGGGGTGGCAAAATAGCTTTTGGCAATGCAAATTGCTGAATTTCGTTTTTCAGCGCTCTGCTGAACCGAATCAAGAAATATAATAAAATAATGCAAAAATGACAAAGAGATATAATCATAATTCTCAGAGCATTCAATGCACAATCAATTTTTCAAATAGGGCACAATAACTGAAGGAAAAGCCGCAGAAAGAGTGAGTAAAATGGCTTGAAATAGTTCCAGTATATCTTGGTTCTTGATGGCAGTAAATATAAAAAGAGTTATGTATTTTCTTGAGATAGGCATTTAAAAAAATGCTAAAACCTTAAAATAAGCCCCTGGGAAAGATTCACGGTATACAAACCTCGTTAGCACTTGTAACTTTTGTTCTGTAAAAAATGGGTGCGTAGATCCATGCAGACAATAACATGATGAGTGCAAACCCAATTCCAGTGAGAAAATGTTGAATTCCAAATGTATATATCTCTGCCGGGAGGCCAAGCAGACCAACAGCCGAAACAAACGATGCAAGAAGAGATATTGATATAGGAAACCAGTGCATACTTCCACCAGCTGTAAGATATTCTCGAGTTGTCTGCTGCTTTCTTCTCAGGCCATAATACAGGCCAATGGCACTCGATAAAACCAGCATCAACGAAAATATCACATAATCCCAAATTGATAATTTGGACGACACCATCTTGTCCTCTTTTCGCGTTTGATTTTATCAATAGTCCCCGGAGAAGTTTTAAGTAATGAAATAGCCTTGCTTTTTGAGAACTTCACAAGACTTCGGCCTCACTTTACTTCAACCGTATTTATACTTACTACTTCGATGTGAGTGTGACCTCCAGTGAACTTTACTCGCAGCTGGATATCTCCAAGTGAAATTTTGTGATCAATGAAATGTAATTAATGAACTCTTAGGTGCCTAATTGCCGGGGGGTCCCAATTAGCGGGGGGGGGTTGGATTTTTTGTTGAAAATTAATTGCTGGGGGGGTCCCAATTAGCGGGGGGGGGTGGATTTTTTTTAATTTATTTCAAAGTTGTTCTCCTTCCCCAGACTCAATTTTTATCCTATTTTGGTCTATGCAAGACTGGTATCTATTTATTTTGTGATTTTGAATACTCTGATATGAATTTTCAATACGCGTCACTTACGCGAAGTTGAAAAATTTAATAAGCGGGGGGTTCTATTAAGAGCGGGGGGGCTGGAAAAATTTTCAAAAATTAATTAGCGGGGGGGACGGCAATTAGGCACCTAAGAGAATGTATTTCAAGCATTACATTTCTTGTAAATAAAATCAATAAAGTGACGTACGGCAATAGTAATAGTATATAATGCTACTGAGGAAGGGCTATGCCCGATACGTTTAGTTCATTTTTATCCTGGCATGTTTGTTTATTTATACAATAATTTATCATTATATTACATTTCTTGCTTGACTAATTTCTTTTTTCTTTAACGGTTCTCAGGTGGGTTGGTTGTCTGGGCTCACCTATTTGATAAAACTCTGGAAGAACAACTGAATTCTCCAATCACTCAATATTTTCTGGAGAATTTCAACTTTTTTAAAACTTAAAAAAATATGTGTATTACATATTTTGTTTGTAACAAATGCGTTTTATTTAAATGAAACGCATTTGAAATGAAACTGATTTTATGTGGTACAATATCTCCAACAACGTCCAACGTCGTAAAACTGGCTGAAAATTCTCTTTGTATTCACAAATTACTTTTGGAAAATGTTATATTTAAGGTGATCAAAACTGGCACTGACACATTAAACATTTTATTGTATAATGTATTGTAATGGTGTGAAACCTGTACATGTAATATTTGACAGTCAAATAAAAAAGCAATAAATTTAATGCTATAATGAATACGGATGCAAGAAAAAGATAAAAAAATTTAGTAAGAGAGGCCTTAGTATGCTAGAATCAATTTGACGTCTTTTTTCTTGCACCCGCCTTCTTTATATTGGACTGTGGCTCACATTTTCAAAAAATGTTCCAATTTTTTGCAATTTTCCTGTTCACCATAGCTTCCTGAACAAAGCAAAAGTTATCCGGTCTCTGTAGCATGATTATTTGGAGTGCAAACCTTGAATCTAGCGACATTGACATTACCTGAGGTAAAAATCTAGGGTTAGATGACGACCAAGCATCTAGTTCTCGAACTGTGGCTCACATTTTCACAAAATGCTCCAATTTTTTGCAATTTTCCTGTTCACCATAGGTTCCTGCACAATTCAAAAGTTATCCGGTCTCTGTAGCATGATTATTTGGAGTGCAAACCTTGAATCTAGCGACATTGACATTACCTGAGGTAAAAATCTAGGGTTAGATGACGACCAAGCATCTAGTTCTCGAACTGTGGCTCACATTTTCACAAAATGTTCCAATTTTTTGCAATTTTCCTGTTCACCATAGGTTCCGACACAAAGCAAAATTTATCCGGTCTCTGTAGCATAATTATTTGGAGCGCGAACCTTGAATCTAGCGACATTGACATTACCATCGGCATATTGAAAGGCGCCAAGTCAGATATCGCCTGCCCTGTTAAGCTGGGACCGCCTGATGTAGCTATGTTGTGTCTCTGATAATATTAAATTCCCCTCGCAAGAAAGTAGTAAATTAACACGGGAAATAAATAAATAATGTTGATAAATAAAAATTGTAAATTATGATGAAGGTACCTGAAAATTGGTTCGTTATACCAGAGGCTCGTTATATCCGGAGTTCGTTATATCGGGATTCCACTGCAGTTAATGCGAATATTTCTATTTTGTGCAGCGATGAGTATTCCTTAGATTATCGCCTGGCCTGGCCCTAAATGAAACTTATTCGAGATATTTGACCTCTACTCCTCAAAAAATAAATATCGTTTGCTCCCTTTTATTTTTATTTAAAAAATTGCAATAGGTTAAAGCATATACTATATGAAGACTATATTGACTATAAGCAGAATTGCTCAATATCAAGTTATATAAGTTACTTTTAATAATTGCTTTAAAAGCTGATATCTATATAGTGAATTCGAGCGTTCTTGTCCAAAATTGGCTTGGGCCAATAATGCAAATCTGTTTTGCACATCACAAAAATGATGCAAGTCTTTTTTCTCTGGGTGGAAGACCTGCATAGCCATGAAGATGTCTCCCAAATCATAATAATGTCAGTTATCTGTCTATTGTCATTCCGATTTGCATTTTTCTTTCTTCTTCCAGATATTAACGTAGCCTCCTGCTCCTTTTATGATGCCGTAAGTTGACGAAACAGCGGAGCCAGCTGCCCAACCAACACCCCCAACTACAGTAGCTGTTTTACTGTACACACCCCCTGCCAATCTTGATATCATTCCGGCCTGGGGCTGAGTTGAGAGGTTCACTTCGACCCCTGCCTCGGAAGCATTGGGGTTGTTATTGACAACACTGACCTCGTCCTGATGACAAAAATGCAAGAGAAACTTTAATCTCAGTGTTGGGCCATATGTCTTATGTCTTACTATATTTTTAGACCATACATTAAATTGAGCCCCCCTCGAGTCGGCAATGACGGGTAGAAAATTGCGACGCTGTTCGTAGCAGCTCAGAATCATCATTTGGGACGACTTGAGCCCATTTGAATCCACGCATATTTACTCATATTACACTCTTTTCTTTTTATAAGAATACTTAACTTTTTGCTGAGCCTCAATATTCTTAACTTTTTTCTACTTTAAGCCTCTGAATATTCTTAAATTATTCTTAGCGTGGCAGAAAATACGGATATGGCAATACACTGCTATTATTATCACCAATGCCAAAACGCATAACTATTACAATGGCTGACAGAATAAGCCCTGATTTCCTGTAGCACAGATTTTATCGACATTTTCATCGAAACTTGGATGAGTGTATTTAAAACCATTGACTGTGAAAAGCTCACAAAGTCAAAAATAAAAATGCTTGTTAAAAATAATAGTTTCACAAGATCGTGAGCCTGACAATATTCTTAAAATTTTCTTAAATTTCACGAACTTTGAGCCTCATTATTCTTATAAAGTTTATTCTTATAAAAAGAAAAGAGTGTACTAATACGTACTGTAAATCCTCGAATAAGCCCCCACCTCCGAATAAGCCCTCCCCTCGAAAAAGCCCCCATCCTGATAATCATTTATTTGCAAGGATATGTATTGGGCCGTTTCCAGACATTGAAGTTGTTTAGTGAATGTATTGCAAATAACAACAAGTTCAAACCAATAACTTAATTGATTGGCTGCATCGTATAGCTTTTATTTTGCTTGATATTGAACAATAATTCAGCTAAAATTTCGTGCCCAAAAGCATTTGAACAGCTGATGTGACTTCTTGCGTGTAAACAAATCGCTTGCGAGAGATTGAAAATTTTTGAATCACGTGCTAAATTTCGATTATGTTTTTCTTCACAGTATGATAATCCTAAACTGGCCACAAGGCAAATGGCAAAATGATGTGGATTATATTAATTTCCCCACTTCGATTCCCGAGGATATATATTTTATTTTGCGAGAGGGAATAAAAGAAGTACATAACTTGCCTGGAAGGTATTTCTAAGAGCATTAGGCCAATAACAAAAGAATAATTTCTAGAGACACTGCCGTAACTGTGTTATTCTTGTAGTCGAGGATAAAGTACATAAGTAAAGAACAATGCGTCTACTTACTTTTTCGTGCATTTCGTCTTTGTTCGTGATTAAAACAATTTCGTTCATAGACTTCCCAATACAATTTACAACAAAATAATAGCCAAAATGTTATTTCTTGCTGGTTCTTTCGACGTAAGAGCTAGAGTGCAATACCAAATGCTCTAAGTTATCTGGAGTTTGAAAATTCGTGAGGAAAAGGTCTGTAATAAAATCGCCGACAACTATGATTATCCACAAAGTTCACCTCAGGGAAAAATTTTCCCACCGGAAGACAGTGGAGTACTTGAAAACAATCGTGGTTCAGGAAAAAAAATTTTCCTCCTTTTGTTGATCACAGCAGGTTTGAAGTTCAATTGCCACGTGAACTTATTACGTAAAGCTCGATTTTTGTAAGGCTGGGAGGTACATACGCATGCGTACAACGAAACAACATCTTTAGTTTCCATTCCTCTTACCTTGTGCCCTGATAGGCCTTTTTCCTCAATGCACCAAATTGGATAGAGATCGATAAAGGTTAGTGTTTTAATCCAGCTATATCAAGGTGGAATAAGAATCTTGGAATTAAAGAATTCGCTTTTATCTATGTGGCGAACTTTAGATTATTCATTTCTGGTGTTATTTATGGGTTATTACCTCAAAAAATTGAAAATACCCCAGCTGAAGATCTAGGCCTCCATTGGCTCTGATGTTCTTCATCATTATTAAACATAAGATCACGATTATCTCAAATTTGTTAATAGAAAATATCTCCTGAAATACGAAAGATGCATGGTATTTTATTGTCTTGTTATTGCACGCCTATATTCTATAGATCTTGCAAGATGTTGATTTCAAAGAAGAATAGAGTTGTCATTTACGAAAGTCTTTTCAAACATGGAGTTTTGTGGGCGATAAAGGACTTTAATGCTCCAAAACATTGCGAATTGGATGTCCCAAATCTTCAAGTCATTAAGGCTATGCAGGTATGGATATATTTATCATAATTCAATATATACTTATTTCATAACAAGTAGTTATGTCAAACGAAGGAAAGATTAAAAAATTGAAGGCCAGATCTGTTTACAATCAGATAACGGATAGTCTAACTTTTATCTTAATAGTCCCTGAAGTCAAGAGGCTATGTGTCAGAAAACTTTTCATGGAGACATTATTATTGGTTTTTAAAAGATGATGGTAAGATAACATTACATAACAATTCACACTTTCCAAATAAGCTTGTCTTTATATCTATCTGTAAACAGAAACAACAGATTAATAGATAATCCACAAGTATCTCCCTTCTTGACACCGTGATTTCTTTTTAGTGATATTCTTGGTGATTTAGGGAGTAGATTAATTTAATCTGAGATGTCTTCAGCAAGTTATGATTCAACCATGGCTTACTCTCCTCAAATCTCAGCCATTCAAGAAACCTTTGAACACATTTTTTAAACATAAATGGCAGAGATAATCTTATTTTTATGAAAACTCAACGTGCAGAACTTATTATTTCTTCACAGGAATCGTTTATTTGAGAGAGTATCTTCATCTACCAACTGAAATTGTCCCAGCAACTTTGAGGCGAGCACCAAAATCAGAAAGTGCAAGAGCCAGACCAAGAGGTGGGATTTTAATTCATTCACACAATAGGCAGCCAATCAAAGTTATGTACCATTTTGCAGTTAGGCCTAAGTGCAATTTATTCTATAAATTGTCCTTATTTCACATTATAAAACTGCATAGATTGATCCTGTATGCCGCTATCTAACCCTTCAATGCGTGGAGAGGTTGGACGATGCATTCGAACATCTCCTTCTCCATCTCAATAAGTATATAAATTGAATTTAGCGATTTTCTAAGCACTGGATGGTTTTGTGTCTTTTCAGCTGCAGAACCAAGATCACCAAGTGGCCGTGAATCTGATAGGGACCAATACAGACGAGGACAAATGGAAGGCAAATCAGCTGGAGCAGGAGCCGACTTCAATCCTGAATTCGTAAGTTATCTCGCATTATTAATCATCGTCATCTAAGTAATTCACACAACTTGACATGTTGGTTATTGGCAAAGATTATTAATTAATGTACCATTCCATTTTTAGCGTGGTGGTGCAGGAATTGGCCGTGGAAGAGGTTCAAGTGGAGGTGGATTTGGCGTGCCACCACCACAACAGTAAAAAAACAATTTTGTAATATAATATTACGGAGAAATTCAATGAAACTTGACTTGTTTTTGCTTCCTTTTCTGCTTGTGATTCATTTGGATTTTAAACTTTAAACATCACTCTTTGGAGATGTTTTATTTCAATTTGTCTTCAGTGGAGATTAAAGCATAGACCAACAACATAGACCATTGAAAACAAATAGATAAAGACATACCAATAATTACATGGACAAATGAAGTATTAACTGCCATTGATGGATTAATAAAACGTAAACGTTATGAACCAAATATAAAAAAAGAACCAAACTTGAAAGTAACAAAATAGAAAATTATAAACATGAATCAGTAGAGAGAACGTAAATAAAAATATAAGTTCTAATTATAGTCTCAAAAGATTATTTTTCTGGACTTTTATATATTTTTTAACCTGTTTCTATATTTGATGGTACAAAACAATAGTGGACAAAAGTTCTTGGGAAGCTGTCTTCGTTTTCTTGAGCATTATTTGACCCCCACTTCCCCTAAAACAATGTAGTTGTCTCAATCAAACAACCCTTGTGATCACCTGGGTGCAAAATTTATGAAAGTCGTAAGGGTCCCTGGACTTCGGCCCACTATTGTAAATATAAATTAAATCTTTCACGGTAAACAATTAACCAACTAATAAGATAAATTTTTACACAATATTGAGTGACTGGTAAAAGTTCCTTCCTATCGTGTCAGTCAATTGAGCTTCGACTACAAATTATATGGCCAACTACAGCTACGTCTATTGATACAATCCGATAGCAAGCAGACTGTCAAAAGTGCGGGAAAAGCTCTATTAAGCCCCCTTCCCTTTCAAAATGAAATTTTGAGTTGAGTCCTCCCTCCTTGTATTTGATATTGCAAACAATGACGAAATAGTAATTGGTTGAACTATAAAAGTTCATATCTACTGTGCTGTTGTTTCGTAAGGACACTTTTCTGAGGTTCATTTGGGAATTTTATTAAGCTCGCCCTCTCTATCAAGCCTCTCCCCCTGAACATCAAAAATGAACTAAGTCCGGGGGGGGCTTAATAGTTTTCTACGGCAACTTGGTCAGAATAAAAGTGCAGACAACACAGCTACTAAAATTGAACAGTAATTAACAATTGTTCCAAACACTAAATTCATTCTTAACACGAACAGGAAAATCTTACTCACCTTCGTAGTAGCTACGAACAGGAAATGTTCAATACATCCAAGCAGACAGACATCCATCCATGTAGACCCATTTAATCATCACCATCTCCCCCATAATCTTCATCTGGTAAATCCAATGCAGCATCTAAGTCAGACAATAGTTCGTTTAAATGTCCAGCACAATTATCTTCGTTATCTACCATGGGCTGAGGATCGACAGATATTCTTCTCTTAAATATCATCGGGTCAATTTCACCAGATGAGCTGTCACTTGCTGCAATGTCCACTTGGCTGTCAGAAGACGATTGACTGCTCAGACCACTGGAAGAGCTCCTATCTTTGTCACGAGTGCTCTCATCACAAATCTCATCTTTATTAACCGCGCTCTCTTCTCTTGGTGAATTCGAAGCTGTGCGAGAAGACAGAGTCACAGCACTTGCTTTGCTGGCATTTTCATAAGTTTTTCGTTTTGCATATTTTGCCTTGATGCTTCCACCCGTAAACTGATCAATCTGGTAGTTTGGCTTCAAGAAGGAGAACTCCTCTCCTTCAGCTTCCAACTTGCTATCGTCGCCTTCAAACATCTGCTTTCCAGTTGCAACGGCTTCCGAACCATCAACATCCTTGCCTTGGCTATCTTTACCTTCAATTGAACTATCGGTCCCTCTGTCTTCTAGCACAACACCACCACACTCTCTGGTAGGGTTATCAGCATTCGAACTATCTCCTTCTATCCACGAATCACTCAAGTGATCGAATTGATCAAGCGGTCTTGTCCAATGCTTCATCACAAACTCTCCACCTTCATCCAAATCTCCAACCAACTCTTCTTCGGTTGGTTCAAATCCTTCAAAATCAGGCTCATGATCGGAGTAACTGCTTCCACTGCTACTGCTACCACTGTTGCTACTACTGTCTACGTCATCTCCTTTTCCAGCGATGATATCTGCAAACTGATCTTCAATCATCTGTTCAGCATCGTCCGAATCTGAGTCTGAGAAGTCGAGTTGGATTGTTCGATGCGTAGCCCTGTTGCTTGCATCATCAACCCCATCACTTGACGAACTTGCTCGCCCTGAGTCAGCAGAATCGCTATGCTTCGGGTTTTCGGGACCTCCTTTAGTCATTTCACTCGCAGCTAGGCCAGTTCTTGCGCGTTCGTTATCATTAGAATCTTTAGCAGGATTCTTTGCTGCGGTGAACTCCCTTGTCGGTGCAAGACAACACGCATCGTCTGCAATACCTCCAGAAGATGGGCCAGGTATCTCGGTCTCAGAAGAAATACGTGCATCGCATTGATGAGCTTCAGTCATGTCTGTCAACGACAAAATTCCTATGCTTTCTTCTGAAATCTCCTTCACATTATCAGATTCACGCTCTACAGTTGGGTTGCTGGAGGCATTTGGATCGCACAAGTGCGCATCACTATCTTTTTTGACATCTTCCTCAATCATACTACAATCAGAGAGCTGAGTGTGCTGTTGAAACTCAGACCCAGTCTTTCGCTTTGTTGATGAATCATCCAATTCCGCAACACCATCATCATCTTGACTTTCTTTTTCGAAAAATGTCTTCAGATTAGCTTGAATAACTTTTTTCTGCTTGCTTGATTTGCGAATTTTCAACCCTTTCAATTTACCACCGTCATAAGTAGTGCCTCCTATCGCGCCGTAGCCTTCGCACGAAGCATCTAGTAAAAGTCCTTCAGAGTTATACAACTCAAGAAGTTCTTCCTCATCGCTCTCCTTTCCTTTGTCGTCAATAAAAGCATCCATCGCCTCTGTTTCCCTGTATCCACTAGCTTCATTCGTCGGCAATGATGTGCTGAAAATCGGTGCTTCTTCTTCAACGGTTAAGTCCCTCGAATCCACAAGATTACCTTCATCAGAACAGCCAGCTACTTCACAGGGAGAGCTTTCAATAACTTCATCAAATTGCTTCAAAATATCCTCACTCTCTCCGTAATCATTTTCCGCAACTTCTGAGTTCACTACAACTTCGTCAACCAACATTTTATCAGGCTCTATATCCTTCATCATATCTGTATTTGATGCATGATTTTTATCAGCTTCATCACAAGGCACGTTCGTATCACCACTTTTCTCCAAAACCTTACCAGCAATGCTGTCATCACCTGAGCTGTTCCCAAAACCATTAACAAGGCATTCGTTACCCAATGCATCTTTGATCTTTCTTTTCACAGTTCCTGTTTTGTTCTCCATCTCATCTGCACTAGAATCCAGATCCAAGCTAACAGCATCACTCAGCGAACTTGTTAAGCTCTCACGCATCATAATCTCACTGTGGAGATTCGCTTGTATCCTAAGTTTCTCAATTTCTCTCTTTGGGTGACCACTTATGTGCAGCAGTTCTCGAAGTGTTTTGTTCTCAAATTTCAACTTTGCAACTGTCTCTACATCCATGCATTCGGCAGCTTCGTCTGCTTTCGCTGCTCTTTGCATGACAGCTGCCATTTCTGTTATCTTCTCCGTCAACGCACCAACATCCTTGAGGCAAAATATAAAACCAACTCATGAATAATAAAACCAACTAGTACTTGTGTAGAGTAAATCTCAAAGGTAAGTATCAAGTCTAGCCTTCTCAAGTAATCAACCCGTAATGATACAGTACATATTTAATGATATTAGAAGCGAGAAATTATAATAACTTGATCAGAATATGATATAGCACTATTCCATAAACATTTTTATAATATTGAAGTTTTGATACATACCGCTGGATTTTTGGTCATGCATTCATCTGAAGATTTATTTGTTCCTTTTTGTGATAGCAAATTCAGAACCTTAAGAGAACAACACACATTTCAACATTAAAAACTTTAATAAAGTCTTAAGATCCATTGAATATTACAATTGTAATAAAAGGAATGGTGAAAAATTGCAACCCAAATACTAAAGTACTCAATTTTGAAAAACCTGGCATTTGAGGTTGGGTATATGCTTTTGAAAAATTGATATAAGGTTGGGTATTTTTGAAAATTGGGAAAGAAAACTCTAACCCTATTTAATCAAATGCCCCTCGAAGGACTTATAAGCCTGCTCGGGAGGGCTTTATCCAACTGAAAGAAAAGTGGGAAGTGAAAAATTGTTTTAGAAAGGAATTACTCACTTGCTCACGATATTTATTCATGATTAGTTCAAGTGCAGACTGGTGCTCTGTGAGTGAAAGATGTAGTTCCCTGTTTTCATTTTTAAGTGCATTGATACGCTGGTTTTCAAGTTGACTCCCTAGAATAAGTGTGCTTCTTGGTCTGTGTCTTGCAATTTCATTTAAATTTGTTACTTCATCTTGATACTGAAAAAGAAAAACCTTTATTAGAGATATACTGACAACAATGGAGGTAAAAAATGCTTTCAAACTTGTATTTTAAGATATCATTACCAAACTAGGAATATAAGAGCTATTTTCTGCTAAATGTGAAGGTTATATCAACTATGGAATGAGTTTTGTGGGTTAAACAAGATATATGATCAACCTTTGGTCATATAGCATCCCTCAATAAAGCAATGGGTCTATTATCAACTCTTGGAAATAATTACTGGGCATCTTTATTGGATAGGGCTGCATAATTTGTGACATACCTCTCTCATGGCAAGCAATTTTGATTCTAAGTTGGTTGCATCGCTAATCAATGAATCAGCAGCATTATCATGATGCTGTAATCGTTTCACAAGTAGTTTGGCATCACACAATAATTGCTCCATGTCGATATAATGTTAGCACCAAGAACTGTATGGTCAATGAGCTGTTAAGGACGGTAAAAATATGCATTAAAAGTAAATAAATAAATTGATAGGATAGGAGTGGCAAATGATGTGTAAGAAAAGTTGACTGTGTATGTGGTGTAATGTGTGGACAGAAATCCATTAATTCTACAGAAAAAGTTAGCTAAATTTAAATATGGGTACGGCAGCACTCCCCACGCATGTTCAAACACACTATAGCAGATATAGCTTTAGAATCTGCTCAAAAAGATGGAAAGAAAAAAGCCTCTTTTTGGCTAGGCCCACTCCACCTGGCATTACCACAATTACGCATATCAAGATTGCAATAAAGATCGGTAGACTTTCAAATTTGATGAATTGAACAAAATACAAACTTCGATAAGTACATAAATAACCTTACAAAATATAAAACGAATACAAAACTTACCAAATAGCAAAAGCCAATGCATGCTTAGATTTTCTTCTGGTCTGGTCTCTTGTGTGTAAAAGTACTATTGGCGACAGGGTTGTCAGATTGAAATCTTCAAAATTCCCAAGTCGAGGCTCAAAAAATCCCGAAATCCATTGTTTTAAAAATAAAATTCCCAAGGTCCAATTTTTTCTTTGGAAATGACGTCATTCATGCAAAATCGCCAAGATCCTGAGATTTCAGATTTCAGACTCTGAGATTTCAATTGTTTTTAAGTCTTCCGGTATCAATGTTTACAATTTACCAGCGTTTATAATTTGTCCAGTTGCCGCAATCTACAGCCGTTTCTGTTCATTTGTTCAGTTTGAATGAAAATATGACTGGTTTTGTGAATGTTCAAACAAAGTATACAGTTTCCGATACACTTCTAAAATTCCCAAGAAAAATCCCAAGGTTTTTTTCGATAAAATAATTCCCAAGGAAAATCCCATCAGCCTAAAAAAATCCCAAGATCTTGGGATAAAATCCCAAGTCTGACAACTCTGATTGGCGAAAAGGATCTTACCGAGAATTGCATAAAACGACGAAGTACGAGAAACGAAAATTGAGGAGCGATTGTTCGTCAGCATGAGCGGTGGAGTAGTTATTGAAACTGCACAGGAGCGTATCCTTCAGTGAATGTCCTTTCCAGGGAGCATAAAACACCCTTCGGGCTCCCTGGTCCTTTCTGCCCCAAGAATACGCCTTTTCAGCCTTCATTTTTCAGCTCTGGGCAGCAATCTGAAACAACTGAATTACTTCATGCACACTACATGAACGTTCAAATTCGGAAATCAGCATTTTGAAACAGCACTAAAATTGACAAACAAATAGTCGAAACCTACTAATTAGGTCCTTCTGATCACGTTGAAACATTTTTCAGCTTTCTAGGACAATTGGTTCAAAAGTTAAAATTCTCAAATGCTCGCGAGTAGTGAATAACTTTATGTATCCATCATCAAAGCCTAAAGTGGAGAAATCAAAAATCGAAATTGATTGAAATTTGGCTCACAAATAATCAAAACATACTATTTAGGGCCTTCTGATCACGTTGAAACAATTTTCAGCTTTCTAAGACAATCGGTTCAAAAGTTACAAATTTTCAAATGCTCGCGAGTAGTGAATAACTTTATGTATCCATCATCAAAGCCTAATATCGAAAAATCAAAAATCGAAATTGATTGAAATTCGGCTCACAAGTAATCAAAACATACTATTTAGGGCCTTCTGATCACGTTGAAACAGTTTTCAGCTTTCTAAGACAATCGGTTCAAAAGTTAAAAATTTCAAATGCTCGCGAGTAGTGAATAACTTTATGTATCCATCATGAAAGCCTAAAGTGGAAAAATCAAAAATCGAAATTGATTGAAATTTGGCAAACAAATGATCAAAACATACTATTTAGGGCCTTCTGACCACGTTGAAACAATTTTCAGCTTTCTAGGACACTTGGTTCAAAAGTTACAAATTTCAAATGCTCGCGAGTAGTGAATAACTTTATGTATCCATCATGAAAGCCTAATATCGAAAAATCAAAAATCGAAATTGATTGAAATTCGGCTCACAAGTAATCAAAACATACTATTTAGGGCCTTCTGACCACGTTGAAACAATTTTCAGCTTTCTAAGACATTTGGTTCAAAAGTTAAAAATTTCAAATGCTCGCGAGTAGTGAATAACTTTATGTATCCATTATCAAAGCCTAAAGTGGAAAAATCAAAAATCGAAATTGATTGAAATTTGGCTCACAAATAATCAAAACATACTATTTAGGGCCTTCTGATCACGTTGAAACAATTTTCAGCTTTCTAGGACAATTGGTTCAAAAGTTAAAAATTTCAAATGCTCGCGAGTAGTGAATAACTTTATGTATCCATCATGAAAGCCTAATATCGAAAAATCAAAAATCGAAATTGATTGAAATTTGGCAAACAAATGATCAAAACATACTATTTAGGGCCTTCTGATCACGTTGAAACAATTTTCAGCTTTCTAGGACAATTGGTTCAAAAGTTAAAAATTTCAAATGCTCGCGAGTAGTGAATAACTTTATGTATCCATCATGAAAGCCTAATATCGAAAAATCAAAAATCGAAATTGATTGAAATTCGGCTCACAAGTAATCAAAACATACTATTTAGAGCCTTCTGGTCACGTTAAAACAATTTTCAGCTTTCTAGGACAATTGGTTCAAAAATCATAAGGCTACAGATATCGACGTCCTTTCAACCTTAGGGACGGCTTACAACGAAATATGGGTTCTAAAAACTTTATGTTTTAACCTTCTCGGGCAATTGGTTCAAAAGTTTGGGTAAAAGCTCACGATAACGACCTCCTTTCAACTTTTGCGATACATGTGCTAAGGGTTATAGGGTCAGGGTTTGACTTGACATGCCTAAAGATGGGCGTGAGTGCACAGTGGCATATTCATGATAAGGTACATGAACTACTTTGCGCAATGTTCTGGTTGCGTAAAAGTCCCCATTATTGTATGCACTTTTCATTTAGGTCCCTTGCCACTAGTATCTTATGCTAACCAGTAATAGGACTTCTCTAACATTAACATATCCAGCGTAATTTTATTTTGGCTCTTCTGTGGAGTAATACAACGTATATTATTCTGCTCGAAAATGGAGAATGGTATAGCTGCATTTTATGACAATAAAAATGTCTTTATCACTGGTGGATCCGGATTCTTGGGAAAGGTTGTGGTGGAAAAATTATTACGATGTTGCCCTGGTATAAAGAAAATTTTCATGCTTTTAAGGTCAAAACGAGGAAGAAGTGCAGATGATAGGATTAAGTCTTTATTCAACATCGAGGTACTATTAAATTTTAACATTTTCTTTTGCAAAGACACTACCGTAAGGCTTCCACCCGTTTTTTCTTGAAGTGGATCTTTCCCTTGCCTACCACCTAGGCCCAATTTCACCCGCACACCCATCTTCCTCCTATCCTCTTATTGCAACATTTAATTGCACAGGAAAATGGGATAAAAGTTTCGCCTTAACTTTACTGTTATTATTATGTAACAGCTTTTCAAGGCATTGCGCAACAAGTATCCAAGTTTTGAGGAGAAAGTGCAAGCCATTGCTGGCGATATTATGCAAGAAGGACTTGGCATCTCCTGTGAGGATAGAAAATATTTGCAAGAAAATGTTGATATTGTTATACATTCGGCTGCTACTGTGAAATTTGATGAAAAACTCAGGTTCGTTTTTATCGTTAACATCAATCAATTAAAAATTAACACTTTCAATGCAATATGTACCATTTGCAATAAAAGGACAGTGTCACAGTTTTCAGGCTATGAATGCTACTTACTAACATTTAAAATTGTTTACTAAGGTACATTTGAATCGTCACTGTATGTTCTAATGTTGAGAAACTTTGCTTTGCCTGCCCACAATTAAATTAACTAGTTGAACTTGCAGTTGATGTGTTCAATGCCAGTCTTATAATTTTATATTATTTTCCGGCTCAGAATTGCTCTTCAAATGAATGTCATTGGAGTGAAAGAAATAGTGAGTTTTTGCAAGGGAATTAAAAATTTACAGGTATGAACAAAAATATACAGTCTTGCATTTCCCAATTGGAAAAAAGAACTAATTAAATTCTATTAACTGAGCATATGCACCGTCTTAGTTGTGTGAAAACATTTTCTTAATTAATTGCAGTATTTGTATATTGCTCCTTGTTGATATAAGTAAATAAAGTGTAATTTTGTTTCAGATATTATGCCACATCTCCACAGCTTACTCAAACTGTGACAAAGATGCCATTGAAGAGAAGATTTACCCAACAATTGCAGAGCCAGACAAAGTGATTGATGCTGCAAAGTTAGTATATACTCAGCAGAACCCATACAATAAGACACTGCACCATTTAACATTGGCTATTAATCTAATTGTTAAATCTTTCTATTCAGATGGATGACAGATGAAATGCTAGCTGCATTGACACCATCACTGCTTGGAAACTACCCAAACACGTATACCTTCACAAAAGGATTAGCAGAACAGGTTATCTTAACAGAGGCAGAGGGTATTCCCAGTATCATATTAAGACCATCCATCATTTGTTCTGCATACGATGAACCTTATCCAGTGAGTATGCCTGCTGTCATTACTACCACCCACCTTTACCCATTAATCTATTGCCACAACATTACACGCCACAATTTTCTGGTTTTTCCTACTTCATCTGGGAGTAACTGTTTTAGTTTTAGCAGTGGTTTAATTGTCAGAGGCCTTCTCTACCACCAAGGCTCCTCTTTACCTGTTTTTTGGATCAACACATTTTCTCATTATTAGGGTGGCTTCTTAAGTTTACTGAGTTCCTACTACTGTCAAACCACCACCCAAATAATGCTATATTTCATAGCAATGTTAATGTTATATATATACGATGTCCATATTTACTGTAATCTACAGGGCTGGATAGATAACTACAATGGTTTGATAGGATTAATGGCTGCAACTGGCAAAGGCATGTTGCGCACAATGCTATATGCATCTGGAGAAGCTGTTGCTGATGTTGTACCTGTTGATTATGTTGCCAATTCAATCATTGCTGCTACTTATTATGGCGCTTTTAATCCGTAAGTACTGTTTGCTTGGTACATTTAATTTTTTGTACAACAGACACTTTTGGCACTAAACATTCAATTAAGAAATAATCTGCTTTGTTTAACAATTTCAAAAAGTAATCCATTTGATACTGACTCAGAAAAATGTTTGCCTTAATGGCAGACTATTGCCTAATTGAAATTTGATAATGAAGAGCTGTACTGTTTTATTCTAACAATGCACATAACTCTTAAACTTGATGGCATTTTTTTATTTTGCAGATCTAAAGACATAACTGTTTTCAATTGTACATCAGGAAATGTTAATCCACTTACCTGGGGCTTTTTGGAGACATATACGTTGGGAATCTTCAAGAAATATCCTTTCGATGAGATCTTCCGAAGGCCAAACTTCTCCTTTGAAAGTAACAAGTTAGTAAAATCACATTAGGTTATTAATTTCCTTTCAATTAAAATGCATGCTATTAACATAGCTGAGGAAGAAAAACTCATTGAAATGTCCGAAAACAGCTTGAAACAGTACCAGATGGAAATAGAAGCTAAATGAAAGAAACAATTGTGAAATAATGTGCCAATCCTGAAATAATGTGCCAATCTTTCTCCTAGGATCTCGTATTATTACTGGACCTATGTTTGTCACAGAATCCCTGCTGTTGTTGCCGATATGCTGGCAATTTTGATTGGTGCAAAACCAAGGTATGTTACTAAATTTTCACCAGCTATCTCTATGTTTTAATTGGCTTTCCAGTATCTCCAAGTTTCTTTGCTGTGGCCCTTCAGTGTCCTAAATAGTCTGATACTGTTTCTATTGTAGTTTTCAGTGTCTCTAATGGTCCCAAACTGTCCGTTTTGTAGCTGTTTTCCAGGGTCTCTAACAACCTTAAGTTATGTATTTGGCTTTTAATGTCCATGTTATTTGCTCGATCTCATTTTGCAGGGTTTGTAAGCTTTATGAAAAAATAGAAAAAGCTGTTGATACTGTCAAATTCTTTACAACCAGAGAATGGGTGGTAAGTATCGAATGCAATGCCACAAATTTAAATAAATCCAACTTTCACCAGGCGCTTTACAGTGTGATCTTCTGTGCTGACTTTTATGATAATTTAGTAGCTCACAAAGACTTTCAAACTAATTCTCTGAAAGCACTATTGTATAACGACTAATTAAACCCTATTCTTGTTTGCAGTGGACACCAGATAATCTGCTTCAGCTACAAGCTGCTGTTCCAGAGAACGAGAAAGAGGTTTTTCATAAACACAAACATAATCTTAGTGTTTCTTCACATAACCAAATGTAGCATGAATATCTAATGAATTTGTCTTTCTATCTCAAGTTGTTTCAGTTTGATATGACAACAATCGATTGGAGGAAGTACATTGCAAGGATCGTTCTAGGAGTAAAGCAATATCTATTTAAAGATAACATGGAAGATATTGATAAAGCTAGATGGCAGGTTAAAAGGTACAGTGGACTTTCAATCCCAACACCCCCTATTTCAAATTCTGATAACCTCAATTCTTATGTTGACTTTATTTGTTTATTCATTTTAGATACCGTTTGGTTCGGTGGGTTTCTTGTACTGCATTCTTTGTACTAGCATGGCGAGTTCTAATGAGTCGCTCACTAAGGTTCCGCCAGCTTTGGTTCAATGTTGTATTTGCTGTCTATCGAGCTTTGCGGTACTTCAATCTAGTAAGCATTTCATGAACACTTTCAGCTCCTGCTGACACATTGGGAGTCGCATTTAGATAATAGGAACATTGCTTATAGCTCTTAGCATAGCTTATAGCTGATACGTAGCTTGTTGGGTTATGGCTTATTGCTCAAATTAGATGGGTTAATTCATTTATTGTAATTTATAGCTCATTGGACTAGACGCAAGCACTGGAGTAACTTTATTGCTGAACCATTTACCTTTTTCGCCGGCTATTGCATATTGAAAAAATTCGAAATTCGATCCTTATCATTCGACATTTGATGAAGTTACTGCGCAGCTTTACTGCGAAGGCGTAGGCATACGTTCGAAATCAAGAGATCCCTCATTTTCAATACCAGATATCAAAATAGAATACCGACTCCAATGTTTATATAGTCCAATGTTCCAGATATGAATATCGAGGGGAAGGGGCTGAAGATTATGGTATTATATCTAAGTATTTTGATAAATTTCTTTTTCTATATTTAATATTAATTTTAGAATCATATTATAGCTCTGATTTATTACAAATATAAATCTACATAAGCAACGAAGCACTATTAATAGGATGTTACACAAATGAAAATTACTAGGTAATGGGTTTGTAGTTAAGGAATCTTTAGTGACCGTTAATGAAAACGGTAATCGCTTGCAAAATTGCCAGCCTGAAATTATGGTATTTATTATTTGATAACGATCCTGTTTCATTGTAATTGAGAAATATAAGGTGCTTTTCAATGGCGCTTCAGGTTTTCGTTTGTTCGAAAATGGAGAATTAGACATACATTAAATATTAAATCATCTGGTTTTATTTTGTTTGTGGACTGAACTGCTATTGCAAATTTGGCGCTGTCTCTAAGGAAGTATCGCACAATGCTGATAAATGATAGATTTAAAAATAGAAGATGTTCAATGTAGACGAGGGCGGAGCACAGACGAATTTAAACGAATGCATTCATCATGTCGAATAGCTTTAAACAGTCACTTCGTTGCCAATCAAACTAACAAGGGAGCATACACATAGAAATAGGGAAGGGAATGAAGACCAATCTAGCTGGTACTAATGATAGGGGGGAACATATTAAACAAAAAATAAGGCATAGAAAAATAACAGACACTTTTATAAAATCATTTATATATAAATCTCTTTTAAAACATGTAACAAAATTTTTAGCTTTTCAAACAAGAAGTCGGCACCAGAAGGTACTTGCATGTATAAAACCAGGATAAAAAAAGGAACAAGTTATTTGATACAAAAGTTGATCTAGTCAATTTGCTCAATAGCGATCAATCCTTGAGGCTTGTACGGGTATGGCAATCTCCCGAATGGATTTGGACGAACTTTAACACCAAGTTGATTAACAAGAATATCGGTGATATTTTTCTGATCACTTGGGGCACAGTGCATGCACCCCAGACTGTTAGGCATTGGTTTGGATGGATCCCAATTGTTCCATTGTCCCGTGTGGAGTAGAATACCAGATCTGAAATTACTGAGGAGAGTTTTGCTTTCATATCCAATAGCTGTGTTACCTTTCAAACCTTTAACCACTCGTAGTACAGGGTACGGACCATAGCTTTTTGGATCTGGCTCTTTTGAATTCAAATCGCATGTTGATAACCCCGTGGGGGTATTTCCATTTCTTGTCAACTGGTTGATGACGTTACCATCGTGATCCGTGCCTCCCCTTGCACGAATTTTGAACTTGTAAACAACCTTTCCTTCGGCGTCAAAAAGAGTGGCAATTGTCTCAATGTTTCTGTCTCTATGCACGGGCACATAGAGCTTGAATTTGTAGCCATCTGGTACTTTATGGCTGTCATCTTTAAAACCATCCCACAGTGAAGTCTGCAGTAATATTCTTGCAGTAACCGGGCAGAAAACACCAGTTGTCGTAATGCTATGTTCTTTCTGAAATCTTTCAACAGCAAAAGCGGTTTGTTCGTCATACCGAGACGTAACCTTTATGATTTGCGATCTTTCCAACAAGTTCTGCATGATAATCACATCTTTTCCAGCCATATACGGTTTATTCAGACTGAGAATTCTCTCAAAAGGGCCTGGCATTTTTACGACCGAGGCATCAGCTTCCTGGTCAAATCTTCGATAGTTCAAATGCAAGTTTTTAGAAACACCAAAAATTGAAAACGCAAGCAGAACACGCAACCACGCTGAGCATTTAAAAAGTGAATTGTTCTTTCTCATTTTTGTTCAGTTAGAGTATATCAAACAATATTAACAGCAAAATAAAATTAACTATTCTGACCTGAACAAAACTTTTCTCAGAACTGAAAGAGCAACACCAGGTTTTCTTATTTGAAGGGCGAAACCATAGGCGAAACAATGCTTTCAGCAGGGTTTCAGCTCGATTCAGTCCGTTTTGAACAGCAGGTCATTGCAAATTAATTCATAACTGCGTGGGTGCTTGTTCTATCTACGTATTTACTTCCGTATCTTAAAATAATATCAAATACCAAACAAACCTTAAATAAAACCTTACACAACTCGTGCGTATAATAAAGAATCATTTCCTTGCTTTGCTTCAATAAGGGTTTCAGCGACGCTTCAGCGACGTTTCAGAATATCAAATTTTTTTAAATGTTTCAGCTGGCTTGACGGAATGCCAGTCGCACGTGTATAGGTTTGTATCACAAGAAAGAAGTTGAATTTGAAGTTTTATCGATTTTAATCTTGTCCAGATAATAATTTACAGAAATTTTTACATACCTAAGAATTCCTTCCAGCTTTTTCATGTGATAAACACCAGTTCATATCGTGTTGTTCCACTAACAAGCGAAAATATGCAGCAATAATGTTCAAGTTATCAATTTTCTGGAAAAAACATTAGAAGTGTGGCGTGGACGCATGGTCCTCTCTCGAATCGCGCGCATAATATGAAGTATTTGGTTCCAGGCCTCTGACTTGAAGAATTGAACAATGACAATACATAGCAAAATGTTTGAACAATAATACTAGCATTTAATACTGTTTTGCATTAATATTCAAATTACAAAGAGATTGAATTATAATTATATCCAATTTTTATATTCAATCTACAAAATTTACACCTCCATTTTTATATTTTCACATATTTTTGAACAATTGCTAGCATGAATTCTAAAAATAGAACTTTCATGAACAGATATCTTACATATTTTGCTTGAATAATGACTAACTTGAATAACTATATTATTTCTTCAGCAGCAAAGCCATTCATTCAGAAATTGATTTAACTTAGAAAATTTCTTCTTACAAAGTGTATATACTTTACAGGCCGAGGCAGACTCTGGGGTCAGGCGACGGGCAGTTGTTACGACGTAATTATTATCAAATTGACGTAAATTGTCAAACAATGGTCCCGCATTTTGAAAAACAACTCAAAAGTAATGCAACCACATCTTCCTGTGTGATATTAAAAGGGTTTTCACCAACCTCGATTTGGCTGACTGGTCAATATTGATAAAATGTCCATGTGGGGAAAAAGATTCCACTCACTAAAATCGTGGCCTATCAGAAACGCCATTGTTTGACGAAAATCAGTGCCCACAATTGGTGCTACTACAAAAGCTTCGATAAAAATAATAATTTATATCATGCAATGCATTATATTTCTGTATATACAAAACGGCAGGTGGGCAATATTATTTGATTAATTAATCGTCGTTTTTCGTTCTTTTATAGCACAGCTGGGAAAACTAGGATAAGTGTTCACCGAACACAAAACATTGCTAACTGGCTTAACGGAAACGTAAGCTAAATGACATCGAAATCAAGAGAGCATACACATAGAAATAGGGAATGAAATGAAGACCAATCTAGCTGGCATTTCACCCCCGGAAAATCCACAAATTGCACCGTCAACCAACCAGTGATTAGACCTGCGACCGGGGGTAAATATCATCGAGGAGTCACCACGTTGATGCATACTCGTCATAAGCAGCCTTGCCAAACCGATAATGCAATCGACAGTTGGGCACTCGTTCGAGAATGCCGTTCTCGTAGTAATACCTCAACGCTCGGCTCATCTTTTCGTATGTCATGTTCTCTCGGTTCTTGCACTCGCCCCACATCCTCGCAACGGCAGCTGAGTCGACCAATCGAAATACCATCTCGTCACGTGACACCCATTCAATGTATTCCGGGCAGTAGTCTTCGTCTCGAAGAAGATCCATCAGGAATTGGTACAATTGTCTCGGCTTCAAGCTCCCTGTGGATCAAAAAGGTCACAAAGGTTAAAAGTCGTCATAAAGGTTAGAGGTCGTCACAAAGGTTGAGTGGCACGGTTGAAGCAAAGGGGGGACGTAGAGAGGTTATATGTCAGATCAGAGCTTAAAACAGAACAGATAGCAGCAAATGTTTGAGGCTGCATGTAAATTAAATAGGCAAGGGCGTGTAAGAAGGAAAGGTTGAGGTCAAAAATTAAAAAAAACTAAGGGCAAAAGTCAAAGATCATCAATCAAAAGCCACAAGCCAAAAGTCCAAAGTAACATAGATAGATTACATAACATAGATTACAAGGAAATCCTTAACAGAATAGAGATACGAAGTATAACTGGAGTTTGAGGAAAATATTATAGCATGGGACAAAATTGAATAAGAAGTAAAGAAGTCTTACCACTTTTTCCTTCATTATCCGACCTCATTTTAGTGGGTCTTTTCCTTGTAGGAGGTTCTGTAGGGAAGCAAAGTTTGCATTACAAAAACCCTGTCGTCTTGATTTACACCCCGAAATTCCTTCTACTTGCATTGAAAACACGTTTTAATGAGTAAATCAAACGAGGGCATTGGATAATCACCTTTGACAGAGACTTCTGATTGGTCAGAATCTGATGACAAAGAATTTAATCTTCTTCTCTTCTTTGGTTTCTCAGCCAACAGACGTGAATCACCTCTTGCTGCATCACTGACCCTCGTCATGTAATTACAGCCCCAATCTAACAAAAATTAACAGGCTTGAATTAGAGAGGGCACACCCCTTTTAAGCGCAGTAAACCTAACTTATAAGAGAGTTTCATAGAATAGATAGCGAGAGTGGGGGTGATATCATGGCTAGAGGCTATTAGAGGATAATTCTGTGGAGGATAGAAATGTTACGAGAGAGAGAGAGAGAGAGAGAGAGAGAGAGAAAGGGGCGGGGTGCTACTATGAATGAAGGTTGATACTATTGATGAACATATTATAATTATGATAATTATGATAATTATGATAAATTACCCGAGCTTGTGTCTTCATCATCTTCGTCAGTTTGTGATGGTGACGGTGCAATGCTATCACTTTCATCGAACACTTCTTTCTTTATTTGCACAGGGGATGAAGGTTCCCAGTGGCCACTGCTCAATCCACAACTATCATTACCACCAGCACCACATTCACTCTTGATCACATAACTGTTGTTGTTGTTGCTATAACAGTTTTCGTTGTGGTTGCTGTTACTAAAACTGGCGTTGTTATAATTCTTGCTGCTATATTTGCTGTTACCAAAGTTGATATTATTGCCACAACTGATGCCTTTGTCGAAGTGATTCATGCCATATGTGTTATCAATAAATTGTCCACCAACATAATTGCTGTTCGCACCACTATAACTAATATTGGAAGATTCTTGACTTTTAATCAAGGGCGTAGTGTTAGTGTAATCTGAGTTAACTTTCCTTCGGTCCAAATATGAAGCAGTTGATTCGAAAGAGCTCAGCGGAGACAAGTTTTCATCGTCTGACAAATTGCCAAAACTTCGGGGCGAACACTGATAGCCCCAATCACTGGACGAATCGTAACTGCGACATTGTTCAGAGCAACAGCAATCAAACTTGCTTATTGAATCTGAAATGATAAAAAACATTTCATAATCGTTCATGTATACTTTAAAACGTTTAAGCCCATAATCAAGTCACTGTGCATACTATCGTATGTCATCCATATACGTAAACAAAACAACTGTACATTTGGGTAAAGTAAACTTGATATTTTAACAAGTTATACATAGCCTAGTTGAGACAGTGGAAAACTAGCAAATCGAGAGTTGAGCAATTCAAACCACGCCTATTTTAGCGTGGTCCCGTTCGAACCCATTCGCTGGCAGCCAAACAGACCTTAATAATCAGTTGTATACAGCATTATCCGCATAGTGTATCCAATATTTACAGGAGAAAAAGTCGACACTTTTTCTAAGGCGAATATAACAGCCGCAATAACTGGTCTTAATGGATGTTTTTGTGTCGCTTCCAGGAAAACGTATCGCATCCGACTGGGGAGGTTTATGACCGGCATACCCATGGCTACGACGGTTGAATGACCAGTTGGTAAAACAAAACACATTACATTACTTACCAACCATTGAATCAATGTCGAGGCAAAGGAATTCGTTTTCACTTGATGTTTCTAAAAGGATGTGGAAAATCAATTTTAGTTATGCTATAAATATCCAATTAACGCAGAATCAAGAAATTTCTGAAATGAAAGCCAATATAACAAAAAGACCGAAGCCTTCTTAATTTAGACTGATATTATATATACCACGCTGTTGTGACGTACCTTCGGAATCAAAACAAAGCTCTGGAAACACCGGCATATCACCTGGAAGACAAAGCAAGCATTTATCATTAAATTGCAGTGATAATCGGTGCCTCAAATTACAGATATAAAAAAACACGAAACGTGAGGCAAAAACGCAAAGATATAAGCGTGCATTCCAAGAGCAAAGGATCTATAGTTATAGGGTCCAACATAAGAGACTCCATAATGACAGGGCAGGGAACAAAATAAAAGGGTTCCAAGTGAGGGTTTGGGGTAACTACCTAACACATCATGCCTTATAAAAATCAATGCGTTGCATAACAAAGTATGCATCAGAGTCATTCGTATTGAACACATATTCACTCAGACGCATCTTACCTATTAGTTTCTCGCTAGCAGCCATTAGATCAGTGACACCATATCTACTCAGTTGATCCTCGAGTCTTTTGATATCATTATTCGACAGGCCTAAGTCAAAGCCGAGATAAGGGTCGTTTTCCAGCTTCACATTCGTCAAGCAGTCTTCAGAAGCACAGGATTCATTGCCAGAGTCGTACTGCACTGTTGAAGGAGCCAATAGAGTGTATCTCATGTCAACGACTGACGTCATTGTTGATCTGCAAAAGCAAAGGAACATTTCATTCATCAGACCACTTGTTTTTATATGGCTATCGTCCAATCAGCTATCAGAGCTGACAATCGTGTGATAAGAGGATCGTGATTGGTCGACCTCGGATGTAAATTAATCATGTGATCAAATCTCCAAGACGAGACAAGAAACTGGCTGTTTTTGTATACAATATCAGTCGAAGGTATTTCGATTATGTGAAAGTTGAGAAAAGCAAGTCTGAGCTGAATTACACAGACTGCAACAGCGAGTCACCACGAACAAGTTGTCCGCTGCATAGAGTTCATAAAGTGATATTACTCAAAAACATGTTTTCACAATTAAGCAGTCATTTTCCTGCAAATATTTTGGCAACAAATCACTAGCTAAGTTACAAAGTTCCGATGTGTTAATCAATTTCATCACCGAATGAATAGTTTCATTTCTCGATCACAGTAATTAATCATCAATTTGGCAAAACAAGGTATATTTCTAATTGCACATGAGAGTTCCTATCTCACCATGGCAACTGCATACCAGGCGCACAGTGCCGCCCACAAAATGACGTCAAAAAAATCAACAAATTTCTATATTTCTCCACGGGTTCACGTGGTCAAAGCCAAGGATGAGCAAGTCAGCAAAATTTCGCAAGATCTGCAAAATATCTGCAGCGATGCTTTCTTGCATAATCACTAAACATCTCATTCTTAATCAAGCATGTAATGAACTTAACGGTTTATAATTGCAATAAAATTGAAAAACAACAATACTGCGTATTGAGACGCTAACAGTTTTCCTTGTACCAAGATAAATAAAATAATATTTTATCTTCCTTGTATATATACGGCTGATTCTGATTTCTCGGCACAAAAATCGAGAACAACAATAAAATATTCAGCTAAAAGCCAGGGTATGTAGAGGTGCACTCATTGTCAACAATGAGAAGAACATGCATAGATGTTAATGCGAAAAACAAACAAGATATTATAGCCAACAAAAGTTTAACTACATGGCTCTCATTTGCTGCAATGCAAGCACATAATTTCTCAAAAAAAGTACCTTCTCTTCCAGCTACTTGACTTGAGATAAGCTCAGTTCCAGTAAAGTTGCAAGTTTTACAGGCTTCGCACGTAAAAGAAAAGCAGTCAGACAGTTGCAAATTTTCTTGTAACGAGTTAGGCTCTTCACACAACAATCCCGAATGACTATTGTCGACAAATGCAAAAGTATTCTTCTCGAGTCAACATGTTTGACTTTGAAATGAGATTAGCGTGTCAACTCCATGCTGTTTTGATATAAATATTGTGAAACTTTGGAGTTTTGATGACATTTACGTCTGGCAACATAAAACACCGAGGAAGAGAATATTGCAAAAACATGCACGATACAAAAGTAACTGCAAGTTTAAACTATTTGTTTTGTTATTGCACGCAAAGAAATTGAGCTTTGTGAGCCTCTCGAGGCTGCATACTCCAGCCATCAATATTCATTAGGCCTGAACTAATTAGTAAGAGATTCAAGGTGATAATTAAAGGTTGTCCGCGATGAGATGCATGCCCAAGGCTGGCTTGTTTACGACAAAATAATTAAAAACAAGCGACAAAAACAGGTGCGAAAAATAATTTAGATGTTTTTGCAATATTTACGTCATCTCCTGTAGAGCCAACATTACGACAAAATGATATCAAAAGGTGGAATGGAATATGTAGATTGGTGAAAGGGGGGGGGGGGGGGTAAACCAAAGGTGTACCACTCCCCTAAAAAAATCCAACAATTCTTCGGCAATGGCACAGCAGACAACTGTAATAAAAATGACTTTCGTCACAAAAGCCCGTTGCACTACCACGCCCGGTGGTCTGATGGAACAAAACAGAACATTGCCTATAATTGTCATTAAGCAATGTTGACGCCCATGAAGATGCCCAATTAAGCTGGATGTGAACAGACAAGCACTGTATCCAGCCCCAAAACATTGATCATGGGACGTCTGAGCAATCAAAGAGATCAACACAAGCGGGAAAGAAATTAGAAGAAATAAAGAATTAAGGGGAAGAGAGGTGTGGTTGTCGAGGTCTGAACCAATCAATCAAAAACGGAAATAATTTCAAAGTACTTTAGAATCAATTAAAAGACCAATTGAGACAATGATCGTTTTTTTCAAATTGCTTTTCAATTTGCTTTGAATTAGTAAAAATTGAGCAAGTACACGCATTTTTTATAAGAAACCCTCTATAAGAAAGCGACCCACCCCTAAGATACCAAGAAAATTAAGAAACTGCAGGACTACTTTTCGTCAAGCTTAAGAAACCGTGTCACCTGGTACAAGAAGCAAATGGGACAGTTTTGATTGGACAATGTTAAAGACGGACAAAGGTTACTACATATTTGTTCTTTCTTCGGGGAAGCTCAGAGATGAGAGTTGGAGAGTGGTAAAGAAGAACGAAGAAAGGAGGGAGTGAGAAGCGAGGAAAGGGGACGACAGAGAAAACAAGGGAGTATATTTGGGAGGGGTGATGGCATGGGAGAGAGGAAAAGTAGAAAGTTGGAGGTGAAAGAATACAAAATCAATAGAACAAAACAAGCAGCAACAAAAAATAATAGCATACCTTATAACAAGCAGAAGAATTCAGCCAAGTGAATCTTAATCCAAATGATTGTTGGTCCAAATGAATGTTTGCTTCAGTTGAAACGAATCCCAGTTCGAAAAGAAGACGGTCTGAAGGAGATTGAATTGTGTGTATGCTCAAGACAACACACAACGACGGAGACTGAACAACAAGTAGCTGGTACTTCTAGCGATCATCGGAACTTAAGTGCTGTCATTTATGTTGTGTTGATGCAGAAAAAGATCCTCCTATCAATAAATCCCAAAATGTCAGCTGCAAAGAAAAACAGATTCATTAATCAAGAGCCGCTGCGAATAGAATAAAGGCTCGCTGCGGAGGACAGGTCACAACCTTCGAATAAGGAAATCGATTTTCGTTGAATCGGAAGGCATTACTGCTCGGCAAGAAAACGTTAACTGGGATTGCGTTTCTCGAAATTTATTCACATAATTAAACCGAAATGTATAAAATGGCAATGATCTATTAAGGAATCGATTAATAAAATCATTTATTTATCTGACACACTGCATTGTATTATTATATATTTAACCAACATCATTATATGACAATTGATGCAGCATAAAAGGCAATGCCTGTGCTTAAGAAAACGTTACGTGTTTTCGTGTGATAACGTTAAATAATAATAGAGCACTTGTCTTATGGAAAACAGACAGGGCTAAATGTTTGGGTTTTTCAATTGATTGATTAAATTTCAAGGTTGGCTGGATAGAAAGACTCAATTGAGGTTTTGGGCGGATCAGTGGATGTGTTTAACTAAAATATGCCAAATTGGTTTTATTGGGAAGGGGGGATTTTCATCGTTGTTAAACTTGTGCAACGTGGCAATATGGGTTCTTGCAGTTCGCTGCAAAACCCTCTGACGTTTATATCATGCAATATGGTTAAACTAGCGATGAACACTGCTTGTTACCTGACGAAGCATATTGCTGAAAAATGCGAATTTCTTTTCGTTAGGAAAGAGTAGCCCACGTATGTAGTATGATTAAAAACACACAACGGGAACTAAAAATATCAATTCCAAGTGTTTTACTGGTATATAAATTAACCAGAAACTTAAACATCTTAATGAAAAATCAACAGGTCTAAATGATTTTTTGAAGAATCTTTAAATCGCAGCCTCAGATTTCAGAGGTTATGATCGGAATGCAGTTCATCCACAAGATTTACAAGTTGAAATGCAATGGTTTATATTAGGGTGTCTACGCTTCTGTTTATTTTTATATACCAGGTAACGAAAGGATTGTCTCAAGCCTTCTAAGCAAGCTTCCTGCATAATCAATCGTTTGATAATAAATCGGTGAGTCAAGAATTCGCCTGACTCATATCTTTTTGCAAATACCATAGAGCAGAATTGTTTACGATTGAAGGAGAGTAACGCACAGTTGAGTAACGAGGGGGTGATGAAGAGCTCTGTTCTGCTAGTAATAAAAATAGTGATAAATATAAGCTAACTTACAAAAAAGGAAAATGATGTGAATTCAAGTTTCTTCTCGTCGTTGTTGTGTTCAGTTTGGCCCAGCTTGTTGTTGTTTGTTGCGATCGTGCGATGGAAAAGTTGGGTGCAGAAGCCTGCAGAAAAATAATTATGTAAACAATAATAAAGGACGCACGAACGTATCATTGGCATTGTAAATAAACAATGCAGCCCACAGGCTTTTAGAACAATATTACAATTCACCGGCAATTCAGAGCTTAGGCCATCGAGGGCACACATCTCATTTCCCCCAGTGGCCCACATGAGATTAATTCAGTATGACGTCATATAGTGACGTTGGCCTGAGAACTCGGACGGGAGTTGCAAATGGAAATTGTATTGCTTGGGCGGGAGAGGGGGAGATATGAGTAATAGTGCCGGGAATGGGGAGAAGGAGGGACAATTCTCAAGTATCAATGAAAAGTGTTGGGTGTAATGTAAACGTTTTTTCCTTGGTTTTTGATTAGCTCATCTTACGAGAGTAAAAAATACTTAAGATATTTGATTTTCAGATAGTTTTACTTCCTATTTTGACACAAGGGTCGTTGAGAACAAAGTGCATGACGTAGGAACAAACCATTTTAAGTAAAAAGACGCCACTAAATCGTGAAATACAAATACACATCAAATTAAGTTAATGGTATACATATAAAAGAACCAGAGACCTGAACAGCTTAATAATAAACCATTAGGTCTAAATAGTTTTTTAAAGGTTTTTTAATTTGATATTTCGACCTCAAGTCCAGAGATCACCATCTGAATCAAGTTTATTTACAAGATTTACAAGTTAAAATGAAATGGTTTGTTAGGATGTTCAAGCTTCTGGTTATTTTAACTATCGCTGGGACACTATGAATTAGTATTTTCAAATGAACTCACCTTTGAATGTCGATCCACTTATTTATCACAAAGATTTTTCAGAGTTTCACAAAGACGACGAGAATTCTAGAATGAAAAACAACGAGCAATTAGACCTGCTACTCGAACTCCTTCATCAGGCTAATTAACGTAACAGACAATTTAACAACAATTTTATGTAAAGTTCATTTGATTCCGAAATGACTCAACAAAATAATTATCGAACAAAGTCATTTCAAATAACAAAACTATTACTAAGGCTTAAACAGAATGAAAATCCAGGTATGTGACTATATTATATTTCTGTTTATATGACAGTGATCACATCGGAAACGACGCATAATTCGTAGTAAGAAAATATCTGACCATCAATCTATAATTTTTTGTTTGCGGTTGTCTAAAGAGGGTTGGTGGTCGCATTAGCGTTCTTGGAATCATTACCAAACATGGAAAGCATCTGAAAGATGACGTGTGTATAAATACGACATACGAAACCAGCCAGCCAGCCACAACAGCATTGCAGAGCAGACAAAATGTGTTGCAACTTAGACAATCGATGATATTATGTTTCAAGATCATTTTGGTGTCTCGATCTTCGGGTGGCATGATGCAAGTATGTGGGTGATGAAGGAAGATAAACAAAAGGTATTTGTACCCACACACTGGCTGTCCTCGCGACAAACAAACGATGGTACGATTGGCAAGTCAAAAATACATGCGTTGTGTATGACTTCTGTATGACTGTGTATGACAAGAACTGACTTCTGTCCCCTCGGATTGGGTCAATCGTCATGTGGAGCAGGCAATGTTATGCTTAGTACATAAAACATACTTGCTGTAGTTAACATTTGTTAAATCCGTAAAGGAAAAACGTGTTTCCAAAGTTTCCAATGTTTCTTAAATATTTCCTTGTAGTTCTAAAAATTTTAGGGCGTCTAGATGTAAGTTTCTTATAAACCGATTTCTTATAAAAAAACGTAATATTCTCAAGGCAATGTAAAAATGTCACAAAAACATTGACGTGTCACGCCCGGATTCACAATTCATTGCAAAGATCAAACTCGAAACAGATTCTCTTGATCCTCTCTTCTTGCCCTCTTATATTTGGAGATCAAATGGATACTTGTATTGGACGGTGTGTGGATGGGACAAGGAACGAGTCCTTACATGTTCCACGATCATGTTTGGTCTTGCAATCGAGAAACAGGCTGATTAGCTGGTCACGTGGCCAGCAAGCAGTATCGATCTAGCCACGTGACAAAATAAAATACACAATATCAGATCAAGACCCGCATTGGCTTTGCAGCTTGTTATGTTATCAGATGTGTCAAATTTATTTCGAAATATAAAAGTTTACCCCGTCGACCGTAAAACCCATGTTGCTTAAAAGACTTTTGTTTTCAACAGACTTTCTTTCACATTCGCATTTTTGTCATTGTTTTGCTCACAATGGAATGGAAAATGGAATGAATAGCAGTGCATATTGAGGCTTTGGTGATTTGATATAATGCTGAGAGAGAATTTTATCTCGAGCTCAACAATGTTTATCTAAACTCAATCACAAAACTCAGCCCTGCATGCAACATTTTTGCATTCAACTCAAATGAGTTTAACGCATTTAAACTAAAACCAGTGGTCTAAAGCTAAACCAGGCATCGGTGTCCATACAGTTATACAAGTAACAAAATACACCGATGAATAAATATATCAATATCATGCAGATGGTTCAAATTTCAGGCTGAAAATAAAAAATAACTCAATGCATGTGACTACCGACCACCGAAGCTGAGCTCTAGAACTTCTCAATTTCCAGACAGCAAATTATATTATTGCATTGCAGAGAAAATATGCTCCCCTTACCTTTTACAGATAGACATGCATGCGAAGTTATCTCTTCAGCAAAACTCTGGCAATTATTAATGCATTTCAAACTTCGGTAGAAAATAGATTTCACTTTCCAAAGCTGCCCATACAACACAACACAGTTGTTGAATGGGATGAAAAAACTTCTGTTGAGATGAGATTGCAAAGCAGTTCATGCCTGCTACCCCCTGACAGTACAAGTCAGAGATGACTCATGGCAATGGAATGCGTGGGGACATCTCACGATACGGTCAGGGAATCTCCTCTGTGGTCAAATCAAAAGAATGCTTGGAGAACTCGTGGGCGAAAGCAAAACAGCAATATGAAAAGATTGTTCATTTGTGTTGAAAACTGGTGCTGCGACACTCTAAGAACTGGTTGGTCAGCACTATAACAGGTACTGCATAATAACATGCTGCATAATTATCCAACCATATTTGGTAAATATTTGTATCTTGGTACAAAATGGCATGACTCAGGTCTGGAAATGTGAGTCAGGTTTAGAGATCGAGTCACGTAGCAGGCCCTAGATATCTATGGAATTAAGCAATCGTAATACGAATGAGCATAAAAAGGTGCAAAACATATACGCCATATTGTCATTCTGGATTCCTTATTCCATGTTTTACTACCCGGCGTTTCAAGATGGTATCTCCATGAAAGGGCAGGGTGCCAACCACCATACCCACAACCGACCCCCCATTCTGCGGTGCGGAACGAAACAATTGCTGACGATCAAAAAAGACATTCAGGTTGAGACTTGTTCTGCAGATCAGGGGACTTATTTCTGGATCACAAGTGTATCACTTCCACAGACCTGGGCAAACATTTGGCTAGCCATCAGTAAAGATATTCACAATAAGTCAACAAATGATGATATGGCAATGTGATTATATTATTATCGTTAAACTAACACAGATGCTTGTGACAAAGCTCGGAGCTCGCATATGAATGAAGCGAACTTCTCATAGAGATTTGACACAGAGGAGAAAATTTCCGGTCCAATGGTCCAACGGAATTATATCCTAAATTCTAAAACACCTAAAGCAAGGATTGTGTAGGTTTAAATACCATACAATACCAAATATCTGATGTATATACATGGAATTTATGACTTACATGTCTTCGAAGTGGTGTGGTTAAAAGCTTAGAAATCCTCCGACAATTGCTCAAACGTCACCCTTAAACACTCCAATTATTGTCGGAAAACTCTTTGAAGGGACACATCAAGTTCTGAAATTATGGAGGCAACAATTAAGTGAACTGAGGCAAAATGATAAGTCCAGCGATTCAATGCTTTATTGTTTCTAGCGCAGTTGAGACACAGAGATTGAACATAGTAGGGAGTGTAAGGCGACACTGCATGGGTGTATTATTCTTAATTTCCTTAGGATTCTAAAGCCTGGTCCTCACTATGGGTTAAACACGATAATTACGATAACGATAATTTTTTATCGGGTTTATCCATAATGAGGACATGAAAAATTATCGTGTTTTGAACGGTTATCGGGGCAAAACGAAGCCCGATAATTACGAAATGGAAAGGAAACTTTTTGATATCATTTCGCATTTATCGTGATCCGTTGACGTCAAACCTATTGTTTTATGGGATTTGAGGAATTTATGAAGAAATCGTGAATGGGCATTGTTGGAAAAATACCATTTTCTTCTCAAAACATAACATTGCTAGTGTTATATGCAATTTTGGGACAATTTTTTTATCTGTCTTTGACTCGTTTAAATATGGACAGTGAAAATTTACAATTTGACGAAAGACTGTCTGAAACAGTAAGACAATTCCCCTTGTCTTTTTGATAAAACGAAGAAAGATTCACAAAGACACTAAAATTAACAAAAATGCTTGGACCAGTATTGCTGAAAGTTGTAAGATGCAAAAGAACTCATTATTGCAAGCAGTTTCTTATTTCGTACGGCCATTTTGAGTTCACGATAAACACGAATGGCAAATGAGTACATGAGTAAGATTAAGCTTCCCCGCTGTCAAGGAATTTATTCGGAAAGATCGTTATCGTAAATATCGTGTTTAACCCATAGTGAGGACCAGGCTTAATACTCTGCATCAAACGTTATGTTACTGACTTGGAGCTTAAAGATATACAGACTGAGCGTGCGTCTCACGAAGATTGCTTTTTAGCCATACAATAGGGGTCCTTGTGCGAGAGCATAACCAAATTATGACGTGGCCATGGGTGACTAGAGTGAAAAACCTCGTGGAACGGACATGTGCCAAAGAATGTCAGAGAAAAATAAAGCGTAAAATGTAAATTAAATGTGTAAATATAGAAATGTAAAAAGGCAAGGTGATTCTCTATCGGGAAAGATTCTCACTAAGACCATGAAGCATAATACTTAATACTGAAGTATAATACCGAAGCCAGCAGTTACACACTGGATTAACAATGTTTCCTTTGCATTCTTTATTGAGCATACGGGTTTGGGTCAGACTGTTACACGCACGCAATGACGTATAAACGTATTCAGATCTAAGACAAAGCGTGACGTATTGGGGAGAAAATACAGTGAGTGAAAACATGACAAAATGCTTACGATTATCATTCGAATGACGTGAGGTTCTGTTTCTTTTTCGAAGCTTGCTCGTTTGTTGGTATCTTGCCTTCGCCTGTTCTTGTGTCGCGATGGAAACCAGACATACACAGGGAGTCCCGGTTGAAATCCAATGGAACTTTACCAAGAATACCATCGAATCTGTTTTTCGTTACCTGAAAAAGGGGGGCGAAAAAGTCAGGGGGGGCTAGTCGATGAAGCACAAAATTAACAATAAAAAAGTGAATAAACATGTTTAGAAGAAGACGTTTTCGCCAGGATTCACAAGGCGATATCATATGTTGTTCGTTTTAAAGTAAGAACTATTTTGATACAATCATTATTCTGTCATTCTTTACATGGAAGTCATTATTATTACGTCACTACTATCTGTAGTTTTATTACATCACTATTACATCACTACAAATAATAAATTATTACATAATTATCACCTGAAGATATCTGCGTGAGGTCCGACCTTTGGAATCTTGTAAAATGATTATATTGTCTGCTTCTTGACTTGCCTTTGCAGTTCCAAATATTGAAGCCGTCTGAAGCTCCGAGTCTTGGTTTTCCTTGAAATTAAACAGATCCGTTAAAGGTTCTATAATCGAGTTTGCTACAATTTAACACCCGCTTTTACCAAACCCATCATTAGTCAAACTTCAATCAACTAAAACATTCAATACATGACCGTCTGCCCATGAGTCTGGTCTGGTAATCTGACTGACAAGGGAAGTGCACATTAACGTTAGCTGCCTTCAAGTAAACCTGCATTACCAAATAATTAATGTATGTATGTATGTATGTATGTATGTATGTATGTATGTATGTATGTATGTATGTATGTATGTATGTATGTATGTATGTATGTATGTATGTATGTATGTATGTATGTATGTATGGATGTATGTATTTATGTATGTATGTATGTATGTAAGTTAACCTTTCTGGGGTGTATGACCAGTGTCACGTGGACATTTTTGCTGGAGGCGAAATCTCGGAATGATGTAATCGCAGAATCCATGGCACTAAATCGATCAGCAAACCTGCAACCACAATAAAACAACAAATTGATAATATTTATCAAATATTCTATTAAGATTTAAGATTTAATCTGAAGGGTCGATGCTAAGCAACAAGATAAAAAAGGAAGTTCGAGCCGAGCTATCTTTCTCACTGAGCTCTTATCGTATCAGAGAAGGAGAAGAATCCAAGATCACATGACAAAAAAGAGAGTTGCTAGGTGACTCCACTGTGAAATGTCTGCTTACTTTGATGCGCTGGCCATCATGAATTGAAGATTATCAATGATCACGTGGTCAATATCGTAAACATAGACAGCATCGTTCATTGTCTGCAAATAAATAAATGGTGATAGAGGGGGGAAACAACTAAAAGTGAAATGGGGTTAGAGAGGTGATGATAGAGGGGGAAAGACAACCAAAGGTGAAACTGTTCTAATATCTATGGATTAATACACTTGCCTTTGCTACATACACATTTTTTAATAAGCAACTAGACTTTGGTCCAGCCCTGAAAGTTGCTTAAAATTTTGGATATTTTAGCCCTCAAAGTTGCTTAAAAGTTGCTTAAATTTTTTTAAAGCAACTTTGTCTCCAGGGTACCACTCCTAAGTTCGTGGGTCAAAATCATCAACTGTAACGCCTACAACACAAGACTTAAGAGACAGTAAGTGTAAACATGCTAGTCAAGAACCTCAACAGCACAGTGAGTATTCGTGCCCAGTTTTAGCATTTTAAAATCAATGACGTTTGAATCCTTAGTTGCTAACAGTAATTCGATTGAGCCCTCGAGTTGCTTAATGTTAGGGTCAATCCAGCCCTAGTTGCTTATTGAGCGTATTAAAAAAAAGTATATTGAGACAGACATTGAGATCGGAATACCTGTAAAACTGACTCGATGCTTTGAGATCCAAAATAGCTCATGAAGTACATCGGAAGCGAGTCGAACTTATCAGCCCAGTAGTTGTACTGACCAATTGACTGTTCAAGGTTCAACCTGCAATGGTAACGTAATTTAATACAGAGAATCATACAACGTGATATAATAAGAGAGACATTTATAGTGAATGGTGGCCAAAAATAACAGCTTGCTTACCCGGAATACTGGCACAACATCGATTTGACGAGTCTGACATTTCTTATTTCGAAACTGCCCCACAGAGTGTTAACCTAAAAATAAATTGCGTAATTACAATTGCGTAAACTTGGAAACATTGATGTAATAAATACATCTCTTCGTGGTAAAGAACAAAGAACGAAAATAATTAAAAATTAAAAACTTACGCCTTGAGAGCAAAGATCCAGAGATAGTTCGCTGAGTAGAGTTGTCTTTCCAGTTCCTGTTTGGCCCGTGAGAATGCTTAATTCTCCACGTCTGTGCCCCTTCAAAATGTGACTCAAACCAGGAAATCTCTTCCACTATGGACACAGAAAATAACAGAATGAGCTCAGGTAAATTCAGTGCATGAACAACCCCGATCACAAAGAAAATCCAGTGCATGAACACACAGAAAATCAACAATTTATTCTTTTATTCCATTATTCCATACCTTTACTCCGGCTACTTGTTCAGCGTTGATAAATTCTCCGTATACATCGTCCCTTAGCTAAAATAAATCGAGAAAATAAATTCAGTTAATCGTGCATCTGCATATGGCAATCAGACAGAAATAAGGATAGAAGTTATCATGTCATGAACAGGAGCGTTTATGAGCGCAACGTTACGCGAGATACTTCTCTGACAACGACTGAACAGGTAAAGATTGAAATCAGAAATCAGACACTACTTGATTGGAGCGCTGCAACATGACTAAACCAGGAAACACAATGACATTAGAACGAAGAGTGTAATGTAATATAGCTGTGGACATTGACAATTGGAAATAAGGCAATAATACTGACCTGATTAAAAGTTAGAATTTCCTTGTGCTTCAAATTGCGAGCTTTCGAAACGATTGATTTCAGATTTAAGCCCTGTGAGGATAGATTAATAAGATACAGTAACAGCAAGTTAATCGCATATGGTGTCATTAGGTGTTGGTTGTCCCCAATGTGGTTGTCACTGAGAAAACTCTACGGATGACGGATGGAAAGGGGGGAGGAATAACGGATTATGCTTACCTTGTTCAGAGCTTCTAAAGCACCGTTGGGACTTCCATCTTCAAGAAGCCTTAGAATAGTATCAAACGAATCATGTTCAAGAATCTTTATCACATGATGTGATATAATGAAGCTGATTGGCTAAATCAAAATGGCTAGCAAGTAAACTGATATATAAAAGAGGAAATTATTGGTCGATTAAATTCAATTTTAACTATTTGCTCAATTCACGGAATTCATACCTAACAAAAGAGCATCTTTCGATGTTCAGCTTCTTTGCAAACTGGCCAATTGCTTGTTTGGAACGAATATCATTGTCAAACCATAAGATAATCCTTTCAAACAGCTCAAGTTGTGGTAGAACCTGCGTGCAAAACAATCAAAGCCTTCGGTGATGTGATGCACTAAAATCTTCTCATTAAAAACTCTATACCTTAAAAAACCTAAGGGGGGTTGCTTGATTTTCAAGGTCCCAAATAGGTTGGCTTATTAGAGAAGGGGCTCAATAGAGGGGATTAATTAAATGAAGGGGTTTTAATAAAGCTTTTACAGTACTTCACATTGAATGGGTGTCTTACCACATACCTCTGGAGGAAGCTGTGAAATGCCATTTGGCAATGCGACAGCATTTACACCTGTGGCTTGATGCACCGCTAATGCATCAAGCTCGGATGAAGTTATGACAACCTGCGCATGGAATACAATGCACGGACGTAAGTTCTTGATAAATGCAGATGATTGTGAAATAACCAGTTGAGTAGATGTTTAAAAGGTGTAACTCAAACAGATCATACACACTTGGAAAAATGTCAACGATAGATATGTAACAATCAGTGCATGACGTTTCCAGCGAATGCTAGTTCGTGCCACGCGCTCAACACACGATTTAGACTTGGAAAAGCTGTGCCAATCAAATACAGCATGTAAAATTGAGTACATACCTGTGTTGCATCATTTGATGTACAATGATATCCAAATAAACCATTGCATGCATGTCTAAGAAACAAAAAAGTATAGAGTTAAAAACATCTAAAAGGACTTACGAACAGATTTTGAGTGTTTTCTGACAAGAATGTTCTTTCAAACTCAAATCCAATCATGTTTGCAAAAATTGGCCTCAAGTCATGATATCATAATGACCACAGGAGAATCTAATGTCCATAAGCATGTTAAAATTTATAGATTTCAGCAATGTAATTTCTATGCCATTGGCTGCAAAACTTGGAGATTTACCTTGGAATGATCTTAGCTGTTTCATCATTGTCGATCGGTATTAGTTTAACAGCAATTAGATGCCCCTTTTTTATGTCGTACCAGGGCACCAACATGCAAAGTTTGTCCCTGACTGATCTGACTTGGTCTGCAAACTGCAATTGGAAAATGCATCACAAATGCAAACAAATGCAAGGAAATTAAGCACCATTACAGATGTAATACGCAGCATGTAGCTGTGCAGGATGTTGCACATGCAGGATGAAGCTGCGGGTTGCACAAAAGCATATGAGGACTTAAGTGAGTGATTGTAACTTGAGACAGAGTGAGATGTCAAGAATTGAGTAAAAGAAGTTTAAAAGCTCATTTAGTTCATCTATTTGCTATTACATTTTGGACTGAAGCTTTGCGACACAAAACATATAACATGCAGATATTGAACTTAAAATACGGACCTGATGATTACAAAATTTTACATGGAATTTTTCAATGGTCTCTGGACTTATATTCTGAAAGAAAAAACAAATCAAGATAAAATAAATACTTGTGAAATATACGTCCTTTTAAAGCACATATGCCAAAATACTCTTAGCATTCACAAAACACCATCCATATATTACCTTTAAATTCAATATTTTAATGACAGAGTTCTGTTCTTGTTGCGTAAGCTCTGACAAGTGCTTACTTCTTTCAAATACTTCATTTGGCGTAACTTCTGGTTTATCGTCACTTGAAAGGCTAGCCTTGATAACTGGTTCCTCAGTGTTTCGATGTTCAGGCGAGGCTTTGTCCGACTTTAAAAACTGGAAGAAAAGGCAAGAAAGTACATTTCAAATGGCAGGTTTGTTGTTGTAAAACTCACCTGGACTGATCCAAATTTGAGGGTGCTCAACTTACTGTTAACCCAATGCAACTATGACCCAGCCACAATAGATATGCATCACCACAAAGAAGAATTCTCAAATGCTTTATCTCTATGAACAAGAAAAACAGCCTTACCTTTAGTTCATTCCATGCACCAGACTCTCCACACTTCTTACATATGAATCTTCCAGTTGTTTTATTAACGAACATACTCCAGCTATCATCATTATTATCTTGCAAATTCGAATTATTATTATTATTTTCATTGCTTTGCTGTTGTTCTTCTTTACTGCAAAATATACATGGTAACATGATACTCGTATAACCATTTTTATATGGCACTTGTTTGCTTTTTAAATACTGTTCTATATCTCGACTCTTAGGTGCATTCAAATTACAAGAACTAATAGAGAAGTGTCTTCTTTCTCTGCCGAAAATCTTCAATTTCAAATGGTCTTGACAAGTTGAATACGAAATAAGTCCTAAAAACTTCGAAAGCGGGTGGTTGACTTTGCAATATCCAAATGATAAAAGCTTTTCGTGATGAACTTGCTGATAATATGATGATAATCCGCGGCTATGCGTGAAATTAAAATTTCTTGACATCCATAAAGTAGGCCGGGTTAAGACACGCCCACTCAAAGGCTTGATAGGCCTAGGCATCCTGATGACCAGAAAGCTCACAACTCAAAACAATCCATACATAAATTAAGTTCTGATATAATATTTTCTTCACTTGAACGGCTAAAATGCAAAGGAGAGAATTACTGCAAGGTTGCGTTCCACCATTAGTAATTCCTCAATCGAAAAAGCTTTCGACTCCACTGACTCCACTCCAATTGAGCTCACGTGGTTGGAAAACTTTCATAAAGGTGGTCAGTAGCAAAAATTACATCATGTTAGCACACTGCCCTAACCCTAACCCTAAGCCTCACTTTAGGGCCAATGGCTCAGCCATCATGGACACAATTACGTCATATATGCTCCTGCGCAGTACCAATAACTAAGCAACTGCGCATTCTGACCACCTTTCTCCTCCGCATAGCGTAACCCTAACCCTAACCCTAACCCTTAATCTAACCCTAAGGCCAATACCTCAGCCACTATGGACCCAATACGTCATATACGCTCCTGCGCAGTACCAATGACTACGCTACTGCGCATTCTGACCACCTTTCTCCTCCGCATGTTGTGACCCTAACCCTAACCCTAAGCTTAACCCTAAGGCCAATGCCTCAGCCACTATGGACCCAGTACGTCATATACGCTCCTGCGCAGTACCAATAACTACGCTACTGCGCATTCCGACCACCTTTCTCCTCCGCATGTTGTGACCCTAACCCTAACCCTAAGCCTAACCCTAAGGCCAATGCCTCAGCCACTATGGACCCAATACGTCATATACGCTCCTGCGCAGTACCAATAACTACGCTACTGCGCATTCTGACCACCTTTCTCCTCCGCATGTTGTGACCCTAACCCTAACCCTAAGCTTAACCCTAAGGCCAATGCCTCAGCCACTATGGACCCAGTACGTCATATACGCTCCTGCGCAGTACCAATAACTACGCTACTGCGCATTCTGACCACATTTCTCCTCCGCATATCGTAACCCGAACCCTAACTCTAAATCTAACCCTAAGGCCAATGCCTCAGCCACTATGGACCCAGTACGTCATATACGCTCCTGCGCAGTACCAATAACTACGCTACTGCGCATTCCGACCACCTTTCTCCTCCGCATGTTGTGACCCCAACCCTAACCCTAAGCCTAACCCTAAGGCCAATGCCTCAGCCACTATGGACCCAATACGTCATATACGCTCCTGCGCAGTACCAATAGCTACTACGCTGCTCATGCGCTTGGCCAGGCCAGGCCACTTGTATCTTTCTTTTGCCAACCGCCCGCAACGCAACCGGCTCAACTCAAAACAATCTTTGCTCAATTAACTTTTGAAGACATATAAGGCAGGTAAATTTTTAGCCCTCTGCGTTATTCTTATTTATTAAATTCACTTTTAAACCTGCAAATGGTTTATTTTACTTTCTTGGAAGATTTGTTGTTACAGCGCAGGAGAAAAGTGAGTGCTTAGAAGGGGGCGTGGACTAAATTCATTGAATGAAAACTTTTTCTATTCTGCACAATATAAATTGAAATAGATTGGAGAGTTTTTGAAAGCGTAGATTAATCTATCTCGTCTTTCAAACCTACACTTTTATTTAATTTACATTATAATAAATGTCTCCATTGGAATTTCAGTACAACGGCACAACACAATTAATATAATTCAAATTGTTTGATCCGATTGATCATCAACACGTATTTTTCATTGAAAAGCTTTGAAGTCTGTGATAGAATTTTGATCTTTGGATCCTATCGCTATGATTGTTGTTTGTTAATTTTAATTTTCATAACCTTTGAATGTCTTTATTTATTGCAAATTACATGGATGTACAGGTATTTGTGCTTTGCAGCTGACAACATGAATTTTTGATTTCAGAGTGTATTTTTTAGTTTGTTGACAATATTTCCTGCTACTCAAAGTCAACAGAAAAATTATAACATTTCAAACATTTGCAGGAATGAATTCTCAAATAGCAAATAGTATCATGAATATGGGAAGGGGAAAAGATGAGGAAGATGATGGTGATGCAGATGAAGAAGATGAGGATGAAGATATTAATGAAGAAGAAAATTTTGAATTAAATGAAAATGATCAATACGGCCCATTTGCAAGCTTTGAAAAATCTGGTAATTTCAAATTTTATCGAACCAGGATTTTGATTAATCAATTCCTGTGACATAATTTTGCTAGCCTAATGCAATATATTCTTAATTTAGCTACAGAGAATACAATCTTTGAAAGCCTCCACAAAACAACCCAGCTGATTATCAAAGAGAAATCTGGAAAAACAGTAAGAGTCTAAACAACTTTCTTCATTCTTGCTGCCACAGTATGTCCCTGATTATAGGAAGTGAAACATTTTGGTGAGACATTTTTAGTGAGTGAGACATTTTCAACAAAATGTCTTTTTTATTCTTCATGAACAAAAGACTTTTGTCCCTCTGATTGTTTTCTGCAAATAAGCAGATAGAGTTTCTCATATTATATATTGGTTTCTTATACAAAAGAGCTTGACGACTTTATGTATTACATCATTTGATTTACAGTCTACTCTTGATAAGTGGAACCCCGGATAAGTGGAACTTTCGCTTAGTGGAAGCAATTTCTCCGGTCCCTTGGATTTGCATTAACAAACATATAATTCGGATAAGTGGAACATTTGATAAGTGGAACCATTTCTTTCGGCCCCGTGCAGGTTCCACTTATTGAGAATAGACTGTATTATATGTTGGTTTCTTGTACAAAGGAACTTGCCGACTTTGTGTATAACATCGTTTCATCTATATGATTGAGTCATAATGTAATTTTATAATATAATACATTAACAGTGTGTTGTTTTGCTATTCAGATAACTAGATTGAAACAGCCAAGGGATTTGTATGCTGTTAGTAAGAGAACTTCTCCTCAACTCAATCCGAGATGGTAGATATGATCTCTATAACATATTGTCTCATCCTCATCCAATCAGTAAAGACATAATTGTTGAGTAACATGAATTGTGTACATCAACATGTTATTCTTGATTATTTTAGGCCTGCTGATGTGCAAGTTTTGGCTCAGGCTCCAAGACATATTCACACTGATAGCTATCAAGATGAAATTTCTCCTAAAACCTGTAAGTTTGGAGGAAGATTATATATTAAGACAGAAGATTATACTGTATTTACTCGAGTGAGCCCCAAGTAATTGTAAACAATGTATTAAGACGGAAGAAGATAGTTTACCAAGATGGATTCCTTACAGCTGTTTCTTGCGTTCTAACCAAATTGGAGCTCAAGCCCATCCAATAATATATTATTTCCCACCATTAATTAGTTATCATTTATTGTGTCAAATATTCAATGCTATGTCAATTATTCTTTTGTTTTGCCAGTCAAAGAAACGAAACCCTCTCCACGGTCATCAGATATCTTTGGCAAAGTTGTTTATGATAACTCGCCCAATCCAGAGATAAGATATGTGAGTCACTTCATTTAACCATGTTTAATTAACTTTTGATTCTCTTTCGTTTCACTTGTCAACCTTTCGCCCCCCTTTCAGTTCACCAGGGCTAAGTGCAGTAATAAAATCGGCACTGCCAAGCCGTACTACCAACTACAAGGAGCTGATGACCATACCCTGATATTTGAATCAAGATTCGAAAGTGGAAACCTGATGAGGGCCATCAAACTGTAAGTTAATCCAATTTACCTCTATTTTTCTCTATTTTAGAAGTATCCATTATTATAATATAGCCATGCAAATCTGTTGTAGGATATATGCGACAGACTATATATATCTTGTGATATCTCTTGATATATAATACAGACTAAATCTCATGGGGACTAGTTAATATATCGTGAGAGCTCTATCAAGCAGCCCCCTATTTAATAGGTCCCCCTTCTGAGTCTTGAAAATTAAGTAAGCACCCTCGGGGCGGCTTGACAGAGCTTTTGCTGTATTATAGGGCTTCTCGTAGCCTTGTTATTCATTACGCATCTTTTGGCTTATATTCATGCAATTTTTATTGTTACAGAGGTGATTGTGACTATGAGCTGTGGCTAAGATTTGATTTGTACACAAAGAAGCATACTCAGTGGTACTATTTCCAAGTGAAGAACACGAGACCTTCTATGCAATATCGTTTCACTATCATGAACTTCATCAAAGTAAGAGCTTCAGTTTTTCCATCGCTGTATAGCTCAGTATATCGCTGTATACCTCATTGTATAGCTGTATGCTGCAATATATCGCTGTATGTTTCAATATGTCATTGTATGCTACAGTATATCGCTGTATACCTCATTCTATCGCAATAAGCTTCAATACATCGCTGTATGCCACAGTATATTGCTTTATACCAGAGGTATATTGCTTTATGCCTCAGTCTATCGCTGTATACCTCATTTTATCGCTGTATGCTTCAATGTATCGTTGTATGCCACAGTATATCCCTGTATGGTTCAATATAACGCTGTATATTTCCCGATACTGCTGTATGCTTCAATACTGCACCATGTACTTCAACGTGTTGTCTTTCTTGTTGTGTAGCATACATAACAAGAACGTTGTGAAGCATACAACAAGCTGTGTAGCAGTTGTGTAGCATACAACAATTCAAGTTGTGTCACTGTATGTTACAGCGTGTTTCTCTGTATTCGTTTGGTCTCAAGCGCATTGATTGTAATACTTAGCGCGTTTCTTGCAGACTGGAAGTCTTTACAACATGGGTATGAGGCCGTTGATTTACTCGGAACACGATGCAAAGACCAAGGGAATTGGATGGACCAGGGTTGGAACAAAAATTAAGTATTACAAGAATGATATCATGTGAGTGGAATAATTTAGAATAATTTAGAATAATTTGGAATAATTTAGAATAATTTGAAATAATTTGATTTATCATTACCAACAATCGCATCCTATTTAACGTCACAAGTTTTCTTATTTCTGTCTGTATTTTGACTATCACTGCTAATATTGAATATAAAAGCGCTCATTTCTGTTCTATATAGATTGATAATGTTTATATCTGTTTTCTTATGCAGATTTACTGACAGAGGCAGAGAAAGGAACTATTATTCTCTTACCTGGACTTGTTCATTTCCAAACGAAAACGACACCTACTACTTTGCGCACTGCTATCCTTATACATACTCCGATCTGCAGGTTAGTATATGGCATGTAATTTGACTTCAGCTGGTGGGGACCTGCCTAGTATCGCACCATATATCTCCAGGGTATACAGACGCAAGGACGCTATGTTTAGCTTGATATCAAGAATAAACTGCGTTTAAAATCAAACATTTGGTCTGATGAGCCTCAATTAGTCTTGTATTGAATATCATCAATTTTGTTTTAGGAACATTTGGCAGCGTTAGCCAGTGATCCTGTTCGCTCGAGGTGTTTCAAGCAGAGAATTCTTTGCAGAACTCTTGCTGGAAACCTCGTTCACGTTCTGACTATTACAGCTCCGACCAAAAGACGAGATGAAGCCGAGGTATTTCCAACATGACTTCTTCTATTATCTAGCAATTATTTACCGTGAATCTTCGTCGCGTCAATGCTATGACCTTTTAAAAGTTTTCAATCCCAGTTTTTAAGATTGATGAATCTACGCCTTGACGAATCTGCGCCTTGTATGTGTTATGTATGTGCCATCTAGTGAACGTTAATCTATTTCGTTGTTTGTTTTATTCATAGTTAAAGAAAGCAGTTGTCATTACTGCACGGGTTCATCCTGGCGAATCCAACTCCAGTTGGATGATGAAGGGCTTCTTGGATTTCCTCACCAGCAACCTACAAGATGCGAAGGTCATTTTGCTTATACCTTTTACACTTCTAACCTTATTGTTTCTCCATAACTTTTCTGAATTCTCGACTTTTCTGAGGATGTGCTAAGCATAACCAATGCCTTTAAACTTTTGTAACAAGCCCTCTTTTCTGCCATTTTTCTGTTGTTTAAACGATTGTAATAATCGATTAAAAGCCTATCCAAAACCTACGATAATGGATTAATCCTTTTAAGTTATTATATTTCGTTTTCTTGCAGATATTACGCGACAATTTCATCTTCAAAATAGTCCCAATGCTTAATCCCGACGGTGTGATCGTTGGAAATTACAGATGCTCATTGGCTGGCAGAGATTTAAACCGGAATTACAAAACAGTTCTCAAGGAATCATTCCCATCAATCTGGCACACGCGTGCCATGATTAAAAAGTAAGCTATGCTTGCCATTGCTTGTGCATTCCAAGCTATGTAGCTTAGGATATATTCACCATGATTCATAGTGAATATATTTGAATTACAACGCAATAGTACTTCATAGAATAAAGTACTATTGCGTCCTCTATTGGGTCTATTGGGAACCTCTATTGGGTCTCTTATCTCTATTGAGCCCTCTTCTGGAGCAAGGACAATTAAATAAGCCCCTCCTTGTTTAATAGAGGTTCAATGGTAATTTACTATCAACTATGAATCTTATTATACGTTTGGGTTTTGTTGACTATTATTCTGTTAATACACTCCTTAGCATCACAAGCACATAGATTGCTCTGATTACGTCACATTGGGTGGGAGGGAGTAGGTATCTATGCTGTGCTTTTATGTTTACCACCTGTATTTTCACACCTGTTTATGATTTTGTTAAGGTTACAAGAAGAGCGAGAGGTACTTTTGTACTGCGATCTTCACGGTCATAGTAGAAAGAGAAATGTTTTCATTTACGGATGTGACAACAAGTATGCACGTTTCAATGCCATCATCACTGCATTCTTACTTTCGTCATTATACAATATGCATTGCTTTGTGCAGCTGTAAGGATGATTTATTCATCCTTGTGTTAGTCAGACCTGCTCTAAGTCTATTTCGTATCAAGACTGCGGGGGGAATACGGAGGAGGAACAGGTATCCTTTTCCGCAGTCCCCATAGACTCATTACATTACGTCCCTGTTTTTTTTGCTCGTCCCTTCGCTCCACCAACACGTGGATGCAAAGTAACGAGTCTACAGTCCCCATAAAATAGACTTGCGGCTAGTCTATCTGGCTGGGGATTCCTTTAGTTAAAGCGTTCATTTGCTGGTGATATTCATGGATTTATCATTTGTTTCAAGGCAGAACAAAACAAAAAGATTTTGGGGTCGAGTGTTTCCCATGATGCTTTGTAAAAATTCCGAAGACAAGGTAACGCAGTTTTTCATATTTTCCATGTGCTCCAAAGCTTGCTGCTTGTAAATTGTTTTTATTGTGACGTCATTTGTGCTCGTGTAATTTTTCCAGTTCGCCTACAAAAGCTGTCGATTTAAAGTACAGAAAAGCAAAGTAAATATATTCAATTTATTTATAACATTCATTTAAATTTGGACCGTTTCCAATTTATCAATACAGTAATTAACCCGCATATAAGAACTTGCAAATTTTGCATCCAGCTTATTGTCCTAAAACAATAGATTATTGTTTTTCTATTGTTTTGAGAAGAAATTTGTCCTAAATTTTTATTGAAAAGTAGATTCTTACATTCGGGTTTTTACTTTGGATATTGTTAGATATTACGTTATCAAGATTCTGTGCTACTCTTCTATCTGTCTCTAAAGATATGTCTTTATTTTCAGGAAGGTACTGGCAGGATTTTCATGTGGAATGTTGGCATACCATACAGCTTCACGTTAGAGGTAACGGCAATCGTTCAACTATTCTTAAAGTAACAAGCATAACTTCTCCGTTTGTACAATGAATTATATTGCTATTATGCTTAGTATTCACGGAGGAGCTTTTGCAAAGCTTGCTCTCGAGAATAAGGTTGTTTATTCTTTACTTGCAGGCATCGTTCTGTGGTAGTTCACTTGGAAAGCGAAAAGATTCTCATTTCGGAATTTCGGATTATGAATCCATGGCCTATCATTTCTGTGACACGTTGCTTGACTTCTGTGATCCTGACCAGTCAAAGGTACGATAAAGTATATAGTTTGTTCTAAACTTAGGTTTAGCATGGCTGTATTATTGCTTGAAGTAGCTGCATATTTATACTCAATATTGTCACATACATTGGCTTGAAATAGCTGCAGATTGTTCGCAAAGGGACTGCAAATGTTGGCTAGAACTAAGGTGATAAATATCTGCTTGTAATGTTTAGCAAGACGTAGCTGCAAACTGGAGCTCAGATGCAAATCGTCGAGGCTACTTCATTTGCTTTGCTAATTGTGGTGTGTTAGGTTTAGCCATTGTATATTAATCTATTAATAACACTCTCTTTTCATAGTTCTATGCTATACTGGCTGACATTGAGAAGTCGATTCAATCAGCCATTTTGAAGCGACTGCTCGAAAAGAACCCCGAAACATCCGCTTCCCCGCAGAACATTTCTGTTGACGATAACTTGAATCTGCTATCCGAATTAGAGACAGATTCAGGTGGATCGGACAGTTCTGTGTCGGACGGCTTACCAATGCAACTATTGCACGCAAGTGTACCCGAGGTATCTTTGCATAATCATCATATAATGGACATTAACTAATTTACCCGAATGACCTGTATCTTTGCTTTCATGCGCTTTATTCACGGTGCATTCTTTTTTCGAATCAATAGCTTTCAAGAAGAAAAAGGCTAAAGTCGAAGAAAGAGAGAAATCGTTCTCGTTTAAGAAACTCGCGTGATACGAATCGAATGTCCCCTTCTTCAGAACGAAGCAAGGTAACATTTAATCGTCATGTCTTACTGTGTTCTTATCTGGTCTTGCGTATTGAGTTTGGTCTGTTATCTGGCTCTCTGGTCTATTAACATGTATGCCTGTAATTTCATTATCATCAACGTATGTTGTCATTGTATCCTTTTTTCTTTAGCTTTCGGTTTCTGCAAGGACTGCTGCAACTAAAAGCGATCCAAAAGCTGTCAATTTGACCCCCAACTCTGCACAATTTGTGAGTGTTGTTGCTTCCTCGTTAGCTCTAATTAACATGGTAGATGACTGGTTGTTCATGTCCATATTGCTTGTTTACAGATTGGGAGAACTGGTTACAAGAAACGAGAGAAGGAGACCACGCAATTTGCCGCTCCCGTGCCTCACTGCGTGCGGGACAGACTCGAGTCAAAAGGGAAATTAAAGGTACTGACGATATTATCAAACTTTATATTATCAATTTCTATGTTATTTTACTCTATGTGCTATTAAGTAGGGATGATCATCTGCGTTTAGCCCTGGGGGCGGGAAAAGTCATCAGGGCATTCATTGAATATGGCATTTTCCAAGACAATTGATCAGTAAATGCCATATTCAATAATATAGCATTTCCTAGGGCATTTAACATAACATACAAGATTTAACATAACATATAATTCATCTCAATGTGAAAGCAACCAGTCTCGCTCTGATTCATGTTTTAGAAAGAGTATCTGGAAACGCTTACGAACTCTTTAATCAGCAATGGCGCCGGGGAATTTTTAGATTTGAGAGGTAACCAATTTTGCATGATATATCAAAGCACAATGCAGCCCACAGTCCCTCCCACCTCCAGAAGCATTCTTCGTGCAATCTCGTTTTCATGTCCGAACGCAGTGCACACTGCAGCTTTTGTGATACTTTGCAAACCACTTTGCGATGTGTTTGTTCATTTCATCACATTTTGTGGAAGCTATTTTTGTTTGCCTTTCTTTCGTAGATATACCGCACTGTAGGTATACAGCAGGAATATCCAGTCTCTATCAAAACGAAAGGCATTGTTTGACATGTGAAAGGTATGTATATATACGCATATGTATATGTATGTAATAGTTCTTGTAAGTGGTTACAATGCTAAGCGAATGCCTGTTTACAGCTTGGACCATGATGAGCTAAGATTGTACAGTATATTTACAGGGTGTTCGAGTGTAAAATAATGTGAAGAATCGTTAGACGTTAAACGCCTATAGTGTCCAATAGATTTTGAAAAATAAGTGGTGTCTTTTTTTCAAAGAACTTTGGTATTGTAGCAGATTGTAATTTGCTGAAAGAAATGATAAAAATACATATAAACTATAACTCTCGACCTTTCTCACTTTACGTAATGATGAGAGAAGTATCTCTCAAAACGTCGCACTCATAAACACTCCTGTTCATAACATGGTAAACGTCTATCCTTATATTTATGACAATCACTGAACAGACGAACACAAAAGCGTAATCCCAGTTTGTTGTTCTTTGTTTTCAGATGTTGCAAATCTATGTCTGATGGTAGCGATGAAGATGTTCATTATGTGACGTACAATAATTGCGATGGCAGCCAACCATACTCAGGTATCAGGGTGGATTGCTATTTCAAACCTGCTCTTGAATCAGTTCATCATTGGATCATTCAATTCATTTTGTTGAATCATTCAATTCAATTTATTCAACTCGATTTCAGCCATGACATATTTATGAAATCTTCTCTTCTTCAGATCAACTGTTACATACTGCTATCAATGTATTTTGAATTAGTTCAAATTACACTGATCTTATATTCATTATAAACAAACAATGGTGCTAGTAATCCAGCATGTAACATACAACAGGGAACAAAAGTCCTGGGACACTCAGATAGTCTCATACGATGTCAACAAATTATTTTTGTGCCATGATCACTGAGGCCCACTTCAGAGAATAACATTGTATCAGGACGAGTGGAGGGGTTGAAGCCTACAAAAAAGGAAGCTTGGGTGTTGAACCCAACAAAAAAGGAAGTTTGGGGGTTGATAGTCTTTTTTATAATTGTGTCAAGTGTCCCAAGGACTTTTGTCCCATGTTGTGGCGTGTTGTAACATCATTATTACGTGGCATTGTGACATGACGTATCTAATTTCATGTATATTTCAGAGGCTCTCGGGCAGTTGTATGGAAGCGAGTCGAACGCGAACACTGTTTTAGATCTTGCTAAGCGAATCACAGTATACAACCACAGACGCAATCAATTGGCTACTTCATCAACGAGAAGGCCATCTATGCCTCCTGAACTCAATTCACAATCGAAAGCTAAAAGCGATTGGCAGGTATGTTTAATTTTGATTTGCACCAAGGCTGTTGGAACGATGAGATTGCCGAGACCAAGCCCTTTTTATCGCTGGCCGAATTGTACAAATGCCCTAGTTGTACAATTTATAACACTTCTTAGCTGATAAACCAAAGATCTTTTTATGTCTATCCGAAAAATTTATAATTTGAGGTTAGAAGAGATAACTATGTATTATCCCCAATCCCCAATAATTTAATTCGATTTGCTTCAAGTATTTGCCTCTGGACTGCCTATCTTTGAATATCCTTTGAATTCAGGCTGATTGGATTGTTAGGCTCTATAGAATTATTCAAAGAAAACAATTATTCCTCGAGGTTCCTCATTCCTGAATAATAATTTTCAGGAATGAGGATCTCCTTGGAAAGGAATGAGGAACTCCTTTCTTCCTTCGTTGAAAGGACGGATAACTTTCATAGAGGATAACTATACTATACGCCACAAGATCAAAATTTATTAACAATAGAACAATAAAATCGCCTTTGTACAGTGTCCACAAAATATTTCATCGTGAGAAGATTTTTGACAAATATCTTGACGAAGTTTTCTTTAACTAAATTTCGAGCAAGACAAATATTTGTCACGACTGGCTATATCTTTATAAAACATGAAATTTTGCTAAACTGTGATAACGATTTGCGTTTCAAATGACGTACACTTGAGTTAAATGATGAACATTTTGCGAGCCTCCCTTCTAAAGGGAGGCTCGGATCCCGGGCAATCTGTCTCGACGGAATTCTGAAAAATTGTTTAAAATGTTTTGATATTTTTATGTTCATGCTCATATGTTCATGTTCATGTATGTTTTTAATGGCTAATGTATATGGTTTGGTATTCATGATTGGATGTTCTGTTTATTGAACCAGTTTTTCCCTCCTTTTTTGTTAAGACGAACAAGAGACGTGGACTCAACCAAACCGATGATTACGAACTGTTTTCAGTGAATGAAAACGAAACAGGCGCTGGATCGGAATATTCCGAATCGCTACAAGAAAAACGCCTCAACACAGCCAAGAAACAACAGTTTATCATCAACAGAGGTGTGGCTGATTATCTATTCACGTATAGCTTTGATTAAAACTTACTGCTTACTCTTCCTTTAAATGTGCATTCCATTTAGCTTGCATGGTATATTATAGCTCAATGTCACCCATAGTCCCTCCCACCTCCAGAAGCATTCTTCGTGCACTGGAGGTGGGAGGGACTATGGGTGGCACTGAAGCTTTTGTGATACAGTGTACACTGCAGCTTTTGTGATCCTTTGCAAACAACTAAAGACTTTGAACTGTTGACTTTTTGTGGAAGCATTTAGCTTGCACCAAGTTTCCACCTGCACAATATTTTTAAAATGCCTTTATTTTATTAGAAGAGAGGCAAACAGGACGAGTTAACAATCATTTTGACATCCAAAAGTCCTCCAGCGGACAAGCAAGCCAGCAGCAACAGCAGTACCAACAACAGACCACCTCTTCCTCGGAGATGAGCCAGCTCAGAAGACTTCCACAGTTGAAGAAGAAAGAGAATAATTTTGAGGATGATATGGGGATCTTTTACGGGAAAGAAACTCCTGCTTCTAATAGACAGGTATCTATATACTATACTTTTAATGTCCTATACTTTAACATGCTATGCTCTAATTTACTACAATTAGACAGGTATGTTATGATATGTGAAGCATTTGAAGTCAAGGAAATCCGTTGATTTGTTTAATCGAGTTTCAATCCTGCTTTTATGCAAGATTAAGAGAAAAATTCGATGTATCTAATACATATAACCCAGTCTTGAAGTTTTGGCTGTAAGAGCTCGCTGAAACGAATCTGCACATTTCGCATCCGGTGTATTGTACGCTATTGTTAAAGAAAAAACAATACGCTATTGTTTTTTCTATTGTTTTAACAGGAATATTATCCCAGATGTGCTTGATCTATTGGCTCTTATATTCGGGCTTTGCCGTAGCTTGTTACTTTGTTCTTACAGGTTTCAGACCACAGTCTGTTAATACATATAGATATTTAATGTATGGTGCTGCTATAGCTTTGCATTTCTCTTTGAAGGATGAGATATTCAATCGATATCACCGCTATCAACAGTCGCAAGAGGCTAAGCATCGTGCCAATGACAGTCAGGGGAGCTTCACGGACACCCAACCAGCCAACTCGCCAAACAATCCACGTTTAAGCAAAGACGAAATTGAAGCTCTGCTTAAGAGAAAGATGCAGGCTCTTGGAAAGAAAAGGTATGGAATATCGTAAAATTGTAGACTGATTTCTGTTGTTAATCTATTGCTTTTAATTTTCAAGAATTAGAGGTGGTTGTAGAGACGGAGTCGATGAGAGACATTGGTACCATTAGTCCAGGTGTCTATAGCTACGATAGTGGGCAAAAGTCCTTTGTAACCAACTCGTAAACGTCTTTATTCGTGGGATTCATTCGACCCCCCACCCACCCCATGATGGCAATGCTGTTCTCTCAATCATGCCCCTGTGGTCATCGCGCAAAAAGAATTTTGTCGATATTGCACAAGACTGTCTCTAGAGCCAACATTGTTTGGGGAAGGAGGGGGATGAAGGATGCTTGCAACATTCGCAATGTTTGCGAAAGTGTCCCAGGCATTTGTCCACTATTGTATGTCGAAGTCATATTGATGGTTGATTTTCTTTGATAGCACGTTGTTAGACTATGCTGCTCCAGAAGACAGTTCCAAGGTGAGTTTATCAGGCGACGTTCACTAGCTTTGCCAATGCACTGTATATGTGTAGCTCACATTGTTTTCTGAGTTGTTACATTCGTTAATAAACGCTCTATTACATTTTCAGAGGAGCAACCCGCATTACAGTGAACTTATGAACAAAGAAACCGAACATCTAAAAACAAAACCAAGTTCAGAGTACCGACCGAAGGCAGGCACTTGTAGCAGTAGTGACGAGTTGAAAAAGTTGCGGAGTCTATTTTCTTCGGATGAAATGTCGAGACGTGACATTGAGAGGTTTGTCGAGAAGGAGCGCAGCTTCGTACTGAGCAAGCCTACGCAGCAACAATACGAGACAAAAGGCTGCTTTAAAGCTGGTAGCTTCCACGGACTACGGGACTTTGATAAAACGGAATCATTTCAGCGGTGTATTGACTTGCGAGGCGAAAGAGACAGAATGCAAGAAATACTTCGAAAGCAGTCATTGATGAGTGCCAAACGAGATGTAATCGCTAAACCGGGCAATGCTAGCATCACCACCGATAGCCAGAGGCATGGCTTTGAGTTTGCCAGGTCAAATACGATGGGCGATCTACAGAGTCAAGGTAACAAGATGCCAAATTCCTTCTAACACGCAGCTTACATTACACGTTCTTTACACTTCCTGTAAATACTCTGCCAGCTCCGTTGTTGATATGTTTGTGCATAGAAGTGACCTGAGCTCATTCGAGAATGGTATCAAACTGCTAACACAAAGTCCTCCATGCTAGTCCTTCAATAACAATAGAAAACCCACCCCACTTTTGTTTAAGATTGCTGTTCCACTCAGATCGAAGGCCAAAACAACAGAAACCCACCCCACTTTTGTTTAAGGTCACTGTCCCACTCAGATCGAAGGCCAACACACTAGGGAGGTGGCAGCCTAGAAATTAAGAAGCAAAAATGTGTTCAATGGCAATATTCTTCCTCAAGCCTCCTTCTTTGCTCTATTTAAACCCCTACATCTTAGTTTTAAGCTTACAGCTTGTTTCAAGCTACTTGCAAATGCTAACTTGCGTTTTGCGTTTTGCAGCTTGCAACTTGAATCTCATCCTACCAATGTACATTTCTCTCGAATTATACAACATTCTCTATGGTTTATGGAACTTTTCTTTTGAATCACAGGCCTTGTCACCTTGAATTTGAACCTGAACATATCCCCGGTCGTATACAAGGATTCAAGATCCCCTAACATCCTTAAAGAATGCTCAAAGAAAAGTGGATTCATTGCTGAAAGTAAAAACAGCACAACGATTAATGATACTGAGTTACACTGGCCATCAGCAAAGGCTATAAGCTCCACGGGTCAGTTACAAAGCACTTTTTACACTTATCTACCCCTCCCATACACCTATTGAAGCTTTAACGTTTCTAAAAGCTGATTTTTCAGTTATTTCTTAAATTAGGAAGAGAAATTTATAGCCCCATGCTTTCATGATGTGCTTACCAATTACAAGCCGCACTAGCCCTTGTTACCCTCTTAGCTGAATACCTTTTATCGAATATTGAAAAACATGCACGTTCTTATCAAGTTTTAACTGTTTACCTAACTGCTATTAAGGATATCATAGTCCTTATGCACAGTTTTAATTTCAAAAAGATGCTGGAATTGTTCCCCATTCTTAAAGTTCTTCACTGTTATTCTTAAATTGGGCAATTTTAAATTTCCGTTTTCTAATAAACATTATTAGCATAAAAAGAAAGGTGTTCAGAATGTTGAAATTAAAAAGCAGTGAAATATTCTTCTCGGTACATTCTTTATTCCCGGACATTGACAATTATAGACGTCGTTTTCGGAATAGCAAAGAAAACCTGCCTGCTCTTGTATTTTGCAAGATCGGGCACGTTCCCCAAAATATTTCTTTCTTTTATGTTTCATAATATGAGCTGAGCTAATAGTCTCAACCTCTTTTATTTGCATTGAATTCCAAAATTGAAAGAAGGTACTCGATCGGATGTGGACCAGGTGAACCTCTATACCCCTTCCCCTGTTGGCAGCGCGACCTCACCCCAATCGTTCTGTATTTTGATGTCCTTACCATCTTGATGTCTTTATCATTTTACAGATATATGTCCACACATTTAGCTAGCAATAAGTGTTTTTTAATTCTTCTTTTCAACAGATAGCTTCACAAAAACAATGCCCATATCACTGAGTTTCAATGGTTCAACTACAGCCGCTAAACAGCCTGGAAATAGCCCCAAAAACAGCAAGGTTAACCCCCCACAACTAAGACATATAAAAAGGCCGTCGCGGTCTTAGCCCAGCACTGTCAAAAAACGATCTAGTTCTATCACATACGTCGGCACTCGGTAAGACCATATCATCCATTCATGCACTGTTTCAAACAGTGTCTTTCGCAAGCAAGTTGTTTCACAACGCAAAATGTGCTTCATCTTCTTTTACAATCAACCCCATACATACATAAATACATATATAGCGCTTTCCTTAGCTCACGAGGCTCGTATGATATGAACATAAAGCAACCCTTGAAAGAGAAAAATAAATTAAATATGCCCGTTCACAACTGTTGACCCTCTGAATAGATATATACATATGTACATAGTGATATGCATTGAATGGTTATTTTGCTTTCATGCTTCTGTTTACGGCATAGCTTGTTTATTCAAGTGAACTATGCCTTATCAAGACGTTTATGTCGCCAATTGCCGTCTCGTGTGAAGCAGTGGGGTTTGTAAATACAGTTTGGACCAATTTCAACAGGGTATTTGCAATACTTATGCATTTTGATTAGTCAATCTACTGTACATAACAGCCTTGAAGCCTTGGAGCTGACGATTTACGGTAATGCTGAGTCATTGCAAGGCATTCTCCAAAGATTCTCCCTACCGTGTATTGTGCTGAAGCAACGGGGGGATAAGTCAAATGCTATTCTTCGTGTGACCTGGTTTATTCTGCTTCGTGCAAGAGCTGCACGTTCTGTTGGTTACATGAGTGTTGTTATTTCGAGACACATTTTTGCAGTAGAATCCTGGTTTGTTGTTCAAGGCACTGCAATAGAATCTTTAGATGTTTATATTCAGAAAATACACAACGCACTTGGCATTTATTGTCTCGGCATTCATTTGTTCACGTTATTGTCAAAACGATTGTTGTTTAAGATGCTTAGCATCTGATTGTTGTTATTCTACTTACAAGAATGCATTAATGCCTTTGAAATCGACCTTAGTACCTTTGAAGAAGGCATTTTATTATCCTGAAGATGCGTTTCACGTCCCTCTTTCTCGAAACCTACAGAAAGAAGCAAATATCTCCTGCTTTAGAATTGCTTTGCATATACCACCATAACTACCATAGACCTTTGCAATAGTTTTCGATTTATTTGTTTTTAGCTTTTGCAGTCGCCTTTGGCTACCCTTAATAAATTCCCCTCCATCAAATACTGGGAAGTAGCCCAGGCCAATGATGCAAAATTTGAAGCAATTAGGCATGACTTCTTTATATATATTTTTCACGAGTTTTCATTTGAATACATGATGTTTTCGAGAAATGTTTGTCATTCAGACATTCCTTACTTGGAACGCGGGTAACTGATTGGCTAATTCTCTGCTCATGTGGACACGGTCACCAGTTCCAAATTGTGTCCGCATTGGAAAGAGTTTACTGTGGGTACATATACATGAATGTGTTCTAGGTGATAATGGGGCGAAATATTTATTGCTTGATATTAGATATATATATATCTACTTTGATTACTGAGTTCGCTAGTGACTTTCAAGATACTCCTGTTTGAAAATTGTGCGAGCATTTTGTTATGTGCGTGAGCCCTCTTGTCTTCTTTGTGTTCAATGTATGCTTGGGTGGGCACTTTCAATCGATGTTTTGTATACAAGTTGAATGGCTCTGTGTCAATGTTTTGTTTTAAGGTTTTTTGAGCCCTGTTTTGCTGCACGCTCGCTCGAAGAATTATACTCTACTCATACGCATTGTCTCGAAACTCCTATGTTTTTCAAATTACGTAATGCATCTAAATGGAGCATCGGAACAGATTTGCTTCGATTCGCAGTGCTGCTGGGCTGCGATTTCTTTCCGTGGATCAACTTTCACCCAAAGCCCATCAAGAGATATTGCATTACTCAAAAATTTGCGAACTTAAGTTATGAGACTAAACACGATTTCTAGGTTGTCAGACCACAAGGATTATGTATAACAGGACAGGATTGCTGTAATATAATATTCAGGCCCCGGGCGACTATTGAGGGGTGGGGTGGCAATGATTTCCAAAATGTTCAAGGCTCGATTATAAGCTAGGAATATGGTTCTTCGTGAGGAAATAAATTCGATTTTTGCAGTCATTATTTCTTCTTCACCATTGAAGATTTGCTGTTTGATTATGGATGAATTATTGATTTGTCAGAAACTATATTGGTTTCGAGATATTCTGTATCATTTCTGAGGCTCCCAGTAATTACCAAAATAGGTGAAAACGAAATGAAAATTTGTTGCAATGATTAGATACTTGAATTTCACTTTTGAACATGAAACTTTCTACATTCCATTCCAATGTTATTCGAAGCTTAACCTTCGTAGACTAAAATTGACATTCTAAATTACAAGGCCTTAGAACTATCCATAAAAAGATTAGAAAGTTGCACAACATGATGGGAATAATAACACGTAATACTCTGGTATCAAAGATAACATGTTATGTAGCTGATTGCAAATATTCAGTTCTGCTTGCCCCAAATTCACTTGTTGTTGATCAACTATACCTCGTTTTGGTTGATAGCACGGCAACTTCACTTCACCTGCAAAAGTGTTCCGCATACCATTTCATTATCCGGACATGTCAATCATCTCTGAAGCTCTGATACGAAATGTTCGTATTGTTTTAGCTCGATGACAATTGATCCTTTATTTTGTGAGGATGCCATTTCCTATTTAAGGCTGTGATGTACAGTTTTTGCTCAATTCATCGTCTTGTAAAGAGTAGTTCAATATTTCGCACGATATTTCATACGATACTTGTGTTTATATTAAGAGTAATTTACATCGCTGCATGTGCAACGTTGGTTTGCTGTTTTGAAGGAGACGTATCAATCTGTTGTTTAAAGTAACCTGTTCCTGTTAGAAAGAGATTCAAATATAAGTCAAGTTGTGCAAATAGAAGAACTTTTAGCTGGAATATACGAGAGCTTGGCAGAATTTCCATAGATTTGTCAAAAAGGCAGAGATATTTGGCTAGTCTGGTCCGAGTTTTCCAAAGAAGATGTTTTTCACTACTGCACCAGACTGGAATATATTCACATCCGTGACAGATAGCATGGACCAGTTGATCAACAATAATCCATCCACCAGCTCTGACATCTCGATATTTTCCGAGAATGAATCTGAGTCTGCCAGGGACAAGGTGAGAAGCAGTTCCCGTTGCAGTTCATACACCTCCATCTATGATATCAACAACAACCATTGGACAGAACAATTTGATTCCAGTCTGAGCAGTTCGCCAGAGAATGGCTCCCTCTTCGACACTGATGACGATGAGTGTTTTCTATCCGATGACCTCGACTCTGTTTTCTACCCCAAGACAAGTTATCTGCCAGCATTCGAGCTTGACGATATGGAGTTGGATCTGTTTGACTCGTTTGACCCATACAGCACGAAGACCCTGCCTCCCATCCAACTAGGTATGTTACTACACTATTATGTTTTTATCGATGCTATTAACATTTGCCAACCACGTTGGCAACTATATGTACATAGCTGCATGCAAGAGTTTCATGTGGGCAAAACAACATTTCAATTTGGTCGCCTTCTTGTTTGAAGCCACCAACCTTTGGAACCAGTTTAAATCAACACTAATGAACACATTTTCTTGATAAGGAACCTTTTTATTTTTATAAGATACCTGGTACTGTAAACGTCGGAAATTTAAGATACTTGTGGGACTAAATCAAAATCGTTGAGAAATATCAAAACAACGTTGAGAATACACACAAGAACTCAGTTTTTCTTTATTTGAATAGTCCACCATGGACGATAATGAGAAATTGGTTATATTTTCAACCATAGCGACTCATAAAGTATATATGTTGTGGTGTGTTATAAACTTTACATGCAATAAATAAACTGGTTAGAAATTAAGAAACTTTTAGTACAAGAGCCCGAGCTGGATTTCTGATAAAAAAAGACGTGGAAAGCGAGTAATTGTTTATGTTTTTGTTCTTTCGTAAATGTTTCTAATTATGCAAGGAGCGAGCTTTGCATAATTAGAAATGTAAACGCGAACAGTTTTGGTTATGGTTTCCAACCTCAAATTGGGGTTCACTTTTCAGAACGCCCCCATCAAAGGGGACTCCACAATTTTTCAAAGAAGCTCTGGGAGCATATTTAACAAGGGGTTTAATGAACTGCTTGTAACTCCTCCAGTTCCAAGATAAGATAAGATAAGGTATCACTTTCAATAACAACATGCAACTCTAAATGCTACCTTCCACGATTCAAGAATATCTGTAATAAAAGCATTTGCACAGTTTGTTTCTTTTGATCATTCACTGCACATTTGTTGTGAACAAAATACTGTTTCTAGCGATGTTCAGCTTTGCTTTGTGAAATGTTAAATGCGTTTGACCAGTGCACTGCTAAACATTGTTGACCAAGGCTTTGATCAACATGGGCACCCGTTCCGTTTTCTTAGAAAACTGAAACTGCACAGGCTGGAATATTTTCATCAAAATAACAAAAGAAACCAGCCATGCGAGTACTGATTAAGCTGAAACGGGATTTAACAATGGTGTACTTTTCGTTCGTCACAATTACCCGCTTTAACGTATTGTGACCTCACATATTCATCCATGCCACAAGGGTTAACGCAGTCTTCTTGTAACTCTATTTTGGGGCGTTGGCCTAGCAGTATCTTACATATGTCTGTCTTGTCTCATCCGATTTATCTGCAGTCGTGTGTGAAGTCACTTGTGTCACCATAGTTATATACAGTATCAAATATCGTGCGTTCTCAATACTTTATTTCAACCTTTGTTCTGTTCTGGAATATATAATATTTATTTCGTCCAGCAAATAAAAATCACAAAAATATTAAAACATCCTGATTTAATCGAAGCGACATTTTTGTTTCTGGGCCTGTTTTTGAATCGCTTTTGGAGCTTCAAGAAATGCTTTCATTCAGGGCGTCCTTATTTCCATGACATCAAAGTTCCTCTTCTAAAGCTGGAGCTATCTGCGCATGTGCAGTACGTGAGTTCTAACATACTTCTTTTTGTCCCGCGCAGAAGTTGTGTCTGCTCTCAACAGTCAGAACAGCAAGTTGTGTGCCGAAGAGAACTCCAGCAACATCCTTAAAGCGATTCTTGAAGAGAAAAACAAATTCAACAACAAAGAAATCGCTTGGGTTAAATCAGGTAAATATTTTATGATATAATCGAAAAAAGCTGATATTTCATTCTTCATTCTATTTCTACAACTGTTATCTGATGCCTATATTTTGTCGTATGTAGCTGCTATATGTATTCGTCTTGAAACAGTGATGTTCATAACAAACATTATATTCGTCATTAGCACTTGTTTTGCTATATTTTAAAAGGCTTTTAACATTGCATTTCGATCATGGCCTTGAATTATACATAACAAATCTACAAAACAACAAGGTTTCGAAAGTGGAAGTTATCATCATGAACAGAGTGGCTAAAAATGTTTTTCCCTGCCTCTATAAACGTCATTTCCCGATGTTTAATACACTGCACTCTTTCGCTACTTATGAGAATGTTATACTTTCTCTAAAACCAACTCTAAAACCAGTTTGCCGTATTGAAATACACTTTTTGCCCATTGTGGAAGTTGAATTTGAAGAAGGAAGTCAATTGCCACTGGTAATGGGTTGATATGGAAATTCGATAGTTCATCATACTCCTTTTGTGTCTGCCCTGTCATCTTTGTTTTCGCTTGATCTGTGCTTCTTTCTTTATCAATGAGGCTTGAGAATCGATTTACAACGGCCAGCAAATCTATCGCGTTACCATTATTGTTGTTGTTGCTGTTGAGTTAATGGTTAATTTGAGTTTAAGCGGGGTTGGACTGCTTTCGGTCGTACATTTTTCGGTCTTCATCTTGAATGAATGAAGCTATGATACAGTAAACACCGTATATAAGACCCTGTGAATTCTGCATCCAGCCTGTTGTTCAAATAGAATAGCCTATTGTCTCTTCTATTGTTTTGAGCTGGGTTTTCAGCCTGGAAGGTTCTTAATTCCCTGGTTTTTATATGCTGGTGTTTACTGTAATTAAAATGCGTTGCATCGCGTTTTTGTGTCATTAGCGTTAGAACCTTTTTCTTCTACCTAGCCCTGCCCTCCCACTTTTTATCTTGCGCCCGTGACCATAAGCATACTCTACTGGCTTATGCCTGTATCTTACTTGTATTTTCACGCTATTTATGTATTGTTTATCTTTTTTAGAGCCTATTTCAGACGAATCTTCAAATATCAACCCAGCAATGAGCAATTCAGAGTTGGTGCAAACTTGCTCCCCAGATGTGGACCAACCAGACATGTCCGTGTTCCCTGTCCGAGAAGAAATTGTGAAGACGGAGGCAGCTGCTGCCGAACGAATTGACAAACGTAGGTATACTTGAAATTTACTCATTAATTGTGGAGACAAGATTATACTAATTGGGTCATAATTAGGCAACGCTAAATCAGGAAGCGAAAATGAAAACCGAAATTAAAACGGGGATGTTTATGGCAGTACAACTGAATTATTTCTCAGAACTCTGGACCTGTTCTTAGTTTTGATAACACAAGGTTTTGTCTTGTGTTATCAAAGACAAAATTGTCTTTGTCGTTTTAGAATAAGAGCTTAGAGGGGGCGTTTTGTGTTGCCTGAATGCGATTGTTCGTGTTAGTTCACTCGTGGTGAAGTCATTATGATTCTCTCAATCCATTGAATTACGTATGGATTTATTTTCGTCGCAGGGTCAAGGCGGTCGTCCCAAAAGGTGAAGAGAAAGAAGAGAAAGTACGTGAAGCGCGCTTCAGGTAAATCTTGATTTTGTTTGGTTATACCTCCCGTGAAAGTAACGTTTGCAATCCAGTTAAAAGCATGAGAAAAAGCATTCCCGGGGGTAGATGTATCAATGGTTATTCTGTCACCGTAGCGTTTTGAATAAACACCCCTTCTATTAAACACCCCTGAATATACAAAAAATTTAATAAATGGAATCCTCTGAAATGTTCTTTGAAATTGCCACTTTGATGGTTCTAAGAAAATTTGAGGTGAACTTACGAATGAAGCTGATCTTCCCGAAGTATTACTATGTTGCAGAAGCCTGTTAGAAAGTCTGTATTGATGTTATTTTACGTTTTTTCCGAGCAGCCAGGAAGAACATTCAACTTTATCAATTTATGCTTCGATTGCTGGATGAAGAAGATGACTGCATTACATGGGTTTCTCGAGAAGACGGTATTTTCCGACTGCTAAAGTCGAAAACCGTTGCTAACATGTGGGGTCGATACAAGAAGAACGAAAATATGACGTATGAGTCGCTAAGCAGGGCATTACGTCATTACTACTCTCAAGACATACTCATCCCAGTCGCCAAGAAACTGCACTACAAGTTCTGCAAGAAGACTTTGGAAGATTGGTACAAAACTGCAAAAGATTCGAACAACAACATTTGAATTAATTGTTTGCTGCAACATGGCTTTCAAATGATGGTAATTCTAGAATGAATTAACGCGTAATGGGCAGGCTCCAATTTACCCAACACCAAACATGATCATGTTTTCATACAAATTTTTGGACGAACAGCGCATGCGCATAATTGTTGGCAGATTTTCCAAGCCATGCATATATATTTTCGTGTACATATACTTACAATCTTGCATTAGAGCAAGGAGAATTTCACATTTTGTTGAGATGTGTAGATTTTTTCAGTCAAATTCCAGATGTATAGAATTCAACAGAGTCACAATATTTCATTAATTGAGATTTCATTTTGACTGTATAACAGTATTGAAATTATTGTCATTGTATACGTACACCAATGCGTTTTACATATTCTATTATATGTTATAATATGTTTACTCAATAAATTTCAACTGTTGAAGATCTATCTGTTATTCTGACTAACAACTAACACAGTCCATCATCAAGTTCTTCATCTTTGATTTCCAGTTTCTTCAGACTTTCATTTGGCACTTCTGTTTCATCCTGTTTGTCACCAGTTCCATACTCATCAAGCCCACCCCCACCATCAGGGGCTTGCAATGTTTTACCAAGTCTTGCAATCGCGATATCCTGACAACTTACAATTGGTTTTGAAGTCACAGTCTTTAATAGTTTGTTATCGCCCGCTGAATATGCTTCAAGTATTTGCTCAAGAGCCTCTGCGACATCAGAGGAACTAAATCCTGGATGGTCGAAAGAATCCTTGAAACAGTTCTCTGCAGCTACAAAATCACCTTCTGTTAAGTAGACCAAAGCTTGGCCTAAAATAATATTGAATGCCATTGCATAGTTCTCCAACTTGCAATATATTTCAATTTGCTTCTTCATAACGACTGTGGCTTTAAGATATTCTTTCGACTTGATTAGCAATCTTGATGCATTATTCAAATGATTAGCAGCCTCTCTGAATTTTTCATCATTTTCTGCAATCTCTGCCGCTTCTTCAAACAATTGTATGGCCTTCAAAGGAGCAGCTATTTCGATCATTTTTGCAGTACTCACTAGATTTCTACACGCTGTATCAGGTGTACCATTTTCTCGGTACAAGCAGCAAGCCTTTGCCATTAAATCCATTGTCTCATCGTAGTTTTTCTGCTCAGAACAGATAGTTGCAGCTTCTGTTAATGCCTTAGCAGCATGATAAAGTTGGTGATTTTTCTCGAAACATTCTGCTGTCTTTTTGAATCCATCCTTAGCTTGCTCGTATGATTTTGCAACTTTAAAGCACACGGCTGCCTTATTATATTGATCTGCAGCACTGTCGTAATCTGGAGACCATTTGAAAAAGCTTGTCTTCATGTATTTTTCTGCTTCCTTAATATGGCCTAAGCCTTCTTGTATCTTTCTGCTTGACTGAGCCATTTCACAGCGATGTTATCAAAAATAAATTCAAATCCGAGTAATCAAATGTAGTTCATCTATGCAAAGATAGATTTGTGTGACATAACCTTTCTTTTTGCTTCATATGCAGTGAAATTTCAATAAGAATAACGTTCACTCTTAATTTAATACAACTTCCCTACAGCATTTACAAATAGAGGCCTGGTACACAACAATACAATTTTCCCTTGCATTGATTTATTGTTTCACGCTACGTGTCAAATATGGCAGGAAATAACACGGGGAGAAAAAAGCTAAGATAATCGACATTATTTGTTTACCGAAACCGATCCAAGAGTTACAAGAAGTATATATTATAGTGCTCGTAGGCATACAATTTACTAGGGTTATTTTGTGAGGCTTCTACACTCAGCGTTAAGAGTCGAGTTATCGATTTAGGCCCACAAGCGATTCTCTGGCCTCAGGCTGTATTGTTTGGTGGAAAGTAGTATCTAGACTTTAATCAATTGCACGGCTGTAAAAACGAGGGAGAATTCAGCATAATGTTGCCTATAACAGATTATCAAAGTAAGTAATTAGTGTTGTTTGTTTTATTTACAAAATAGGGGGCGTGGCAAGTTGAGGGGGTGTGGCGGGCAACGAAGTCAACGAAAGACTCGCACTCCTATCTCTCTGTCTCTTTCATCTCAATTTTTGTCGCTCTTTTTCTCTTGTCACAATGTTATACCGTTTGAATTTTAGAAATTGGGATTGGCGTGACTGGATTTGGTCTGCTATTCCTGTTTCTTGGGATGATGCTATTTTTCGACAGAGGCCTACTAGCCATAGGCAATGTAAGCTATGCCCGTTAATGTTAATATAGTACACTGGGGTTCCAAAAGTATTGCAACGCCTGATAAAAAATGGCGTCTAAAAGTGGCCCGAGGCCTAAACAAGAAAATTTACATAAAAATATATAAATACCAAACGGGTTTGTAGCGAATTTCTTTAGCAGAAATATACTCAGAATTTCATAAATTTTAAAGTGACAACATAATTTAAGCTATGTCATATTGTTTTATAATAATATTTAAAGAAAACTGCAAAGAGGTCCCTTAAAAAATGTTCACGAAAATTTATCGAAGTGGAGAAATTAAAACGCCAATAATTATAATTTCTTTCACTCAAAGCCACGCAAATTCTCTCTCATTTAAAAGAGAATGTTTTAAAATTTTGAAAAATGTAAAGATTTGTCATGTAACTGTCTTGACCTTTGTAATTTTCAGTTTCAGTCTTTGTTTATCATTTTAGGAATTTGATTTGACAAAACCTATTTTTCCGTAATTTTTTTCCAGAATAAAAAAAGGAAGGTTAAGCGCAATACAAAAAATCCGACATGGATATTCCTATAATTTGTTTCAAATACTATAATTTGATGTAATTTTCAAGGGCTTCATACTTTCTGAAGTTAACAAAAATTTTATTTTTTAAAACCCACTCTGAAATTTGAAAAACAAAACATGCGCTTTCCAAGTGGTAAACAAAGACTGAAACTGAAAATTATAAAGGTCAAGACAGTTACATGACAAATCTTTACATTTTTCAAAGTTTTAAAGCATTCTCTTTTAAATGAGAGAGAATTTGCGTGGCTTTAAGTGAAAGAAATTATAATTATTGACGTTTTAATTATTCTACTTCGATAAATTTTCGCAAACATTTTTTAAGGGACCTCTTCGCAGTTTTCTTTTAATATTATTGCAAAACAATAAGATATAATTTAAATTATGTTTTTATTTGAAAATTTATGAAATTCTGAGTATATTTCTGCTAAAGAAATTCGCTATTGAAACCCGTTTGGTATTTATATATTTTTATGTAAATTTCCTTGCTCAGGCCTAGGGCCACTTCTAGACGCCATTTTTTATCAGGCGTTGCAATACTTTTGGAAGCCCAGTGTACAACACCCAAGAAGAGTTTATCAAAACATTACTTCTTACGGTTATTATACTATTACATGATACTACTAATAGTGATAAATGCATTAATTCAAACTAAAATAGTAAATACTAAACACATTTTTAGATTTTCTTTATTTTTTCTCATATTACCTGTGGCTGGCCACACAATCCTTAGCTTACCTTTGAACCTATAAAGTCCCTATGTCCTCAAAAGGAACAAATACTGATCTAGTTTCTAATGCAGGACTGATCCTGTGTCTTTTTAGGTGCTTGATTTGCTATTTTTACACAAATACACGCATTTTTTTTTATAAGGAATTTCAGCTCGAGCTCAGTACTAAAAATTCCTTAGCTAGAAGGCAAATTTGAGTACTGAAAATTCCTTAGCAGTTCCTTAACTTTTTTTCGTGTTTCTCAGAAATAGACTAGAAAAAGGTAAATAAAGTGTCAAATAGACGCCAGTAGACGCGATCAATTAAAGATGAATCAATTAAAGTTAGTATTAAGGGTAGACAACACTTGGACAGGCTATTTCCGCTAATAAGAGAGTGTAAGTTTTACATTTCTTGTTAAGTGCTGAAAATAAAAATTTTCCAATTCCTTAGCAGTCTTCCGTCCAGTACTAGAATTCCTTAAGTTTTTGCCTTGCCGAGTACTGTGTTCCTTATAAAGTCGTTCCTTATAAAAAAAAATGCGTGTAGCTACAATGCGTATACCTATCTATTTATCCAATAAAAGATGACGGTATCCACCAATCCCAACTCAGACTTAATAATACTTATATCATAATTTTTATCATTTCTTTCTAGATATTATTCATATCTGGCTTGGCTCTGGTCATCGGCCTTGAAAGAACTTTTCGTTTTTTCTTTCAAAAACATAAACTTAAAGGCAGTGGCTTATTTCTCGGGGGAATAATTATTGTTCTGTTTGGTTGGCCTGTCATTGGAATGCTAGTTGAAATCTATGGCTTTATTTTACTATTTAGGTTAGTATGCACAGAATAATTTATTATGATAATTAATGATAATTTTATGATAATTATTTGTGCATTGGGACAGTAATTCCATCTGAAGAATGTCTGAAACTTGTGTACTGATTAATATCTCTCTCTTCGCAATAGGGGATTTTTTCCAGTTGTCATCAACTTCCTGCGGCGAGTACCAGTTCTTGGACATATCTTAAATCTACCTGGAATAAACTGGGTGAGTAAATTTGTTAATAAATGTTGTTTTAAGTTTTTTTAATCCATATTATTTCTTGTACTTTTCTTTCAATAGTTTCTTTTTTAAAATTCAGGTTGCCAACAAAGTCGGACAAGACCCAAATAGTGTTGTATGACAGATGACAGTTGAGCAATTTTATTTTCCCGATCAGTTAGCCAAAAAACAAAATAAAACACTGGTAAAAATGACTCAAAGGTTTACAATTTTGTTTTTCGGTTTTAGGCAGCAAACACTAGCCCTTTGCAAGTTTATTCAAATGTTTGAAATTGAATAAGACAAATGAAAGTCTTCATTTCTTTTTACTTAAGATCATTCTGAAACCATTTACAGCTCTCTAGCACAGATATTTCAACAGCTTTAGTTGAAGAATGCCTGTAACAAGTATACTACCTCACAACAGGTCACCTAAAGTTCACCTACTAACTAAGGCCTATTAATTAGGGCCTTCTGATCATTTTGAGACATGTTTCAGCTTTCTATGACAATTGGTTCAAAAGTTCACCTGCTGGAGTGGCCGCGACAAGTCAGTTACTTTATCTATACTCCATGAACGTTCATATGCCCAAAATGACATTTTGAAATAAACCGAAATTTGGTTAACAAACAGTCGAAACCTACTAATTAGGGTCTTCTGATCATTTTGAGACAAGTTTCAGCTCTCTAGGACAATTGGTTCAAAAGTTCACCTGCTGGAGTGGCCGCGAGAAGTCAATTACTTTATCTATACTCCATGAACGTTCATATGCCCAAAATGACATTTTGAAATAGACCGAAATTTGGCAAACAAATAGTCGAAACCTACTAATTAGGGCCTTCTGATCATTTTGAGACATGTTTCAGCTTTCTATGACAATTGGTTCAAAAGTTCACTTGCTGGAGTGGCCGCGACAAGTCAGTTACTTTATCTATACTCCATGAACGTTCATATGCCCAAAATGACATTTTGAAATAGACCGAAATTTGGCAAACAAATAGTCGAAACCTACTAATTAGGGCCTTCTGATCATTTTGAGACATGTTTCAGCTTTCTATGACAATTGGTTCAAAAGTTCACTTGCTGGAGTGGCCGCGACAAGTCAGTTACTTTATCTATACTCCATGAACGTTCATATGCCCAAAATGACATTTTGAAATAAACCGAAATTTGGTTAACAAATAGTCGAAACCTACTAATTAGGGTCTTCTGATCATTTTGAGACAAGTTTCAGCTCTCTATGACAATTGGTTCAAAAGTTCACTTGCTGGAGTGGCCGCGACAAGTCAGTTACTTTATCTATACTCCATGAACGTTCATATGCCCAAAATGACATTTTGAAATAAACCGAAATTTGGTTAACAAATAGTCGAAACCTACTAATTAGGGTCTTCTGATCATTTTGAGACAAGTTTCAGCTCTCTAGGACAATTGGTTCAAAAGTTCACCTGCTGGAGTGGCCGCGAGAAGTCAATTACTTTATCTATACTCCATGAACGTTCATATGCCCAAAATGACATTTTGAAATAGACCGAAATTTGGCAAACAAATAGTCGAAACCTACTAATTAGGGCCTTCTGGTCATTTTGAGACATGTTTCAGCTTTCTATGACAATTGGTTCAAAAGTTCACCTGCTGGAGTGGCCGCGACAAGTCAGTTACTTTATCTATACTCCATGAACGTTCATATGCCCAAAATGACATTTTGAAATAGACCGAAATTTGGCAAACAAATAGTCGAAACCTACTAATTAGGGCCTTCTGGTCATTTTGAGACATGTTTCAGCTCTCTATGACAATTGGTTCAAAAGTTCACCTGCTGGAGTGGCCGCGACAAGTCAGTTACTTTATCTATACTCCATGAACGTTCATATACCCAAAATGACATTTTGAAATAGACCGAAATTTGGCAAACAAATAGTCGAAACCTACTAATTAGGGCCTTCTGATCATTTTGAGACATGTTTCAGCTTTCTATGACAATTGGTTCAAAAGTTCACTTGCTGGAGTGGCCGCGACAAGTCAGTTACTTTATCTATACTCCATGAACGTTCATATGCCCAAAATGACATTTTGAAATAAACCGAAATTTGGTTAACAAATAGTCGAAACCTACTAATTAGGGTCTTCTGATCATTTTGAGACAAGTTTCAGCTCTCTAGGACAATTGGTTCAAAAGTTCACCTGCTGGAGTGGCCGCGAGAAGTCAATTACTTTATCTATACTCCATGAACGTTCATATGCCCAAAATGACATTTTGAAATAGACCGAAATTTGGCAAACAAATAGTCGAAACCTACTAATTAGGGCCTTCTGGTCATTTTGAGACATGTTTCAGCTTTCTATGACAATTGGTTCAAAAGTTCACCTGCTGGAGTGGCCGCGACAAGTCAGTTACTTTATCTATACTCCATGAACGTTCATATGCCCAAAATGACATTTTGAAATAGACCGAAATTTGGCAAACAAATAGTCGAAACCTACTAATTAGGGCCTTCTGGTCATTTTGAGACATGTTTCAGCTCTCTATGACAATTGGTTCAAAAGTTCACCTGCTGGAGTGGCCGCGAGAAGTCAATTACTTTATCTATACTCCATGAACGTTCATATGCCCAAAATGACATTTTGAAATAGACCGAAATTTGGCAAACAAATAGTCGAAACCTACTAATTAAGGCCTTCTGGTCATTTTGAGACATGTTTCAGCTCTCTATGACAATTGGTTCAAAAGTTCACCTGCTGGAGTGGCCGCGACAAGTCAGTTACTTTATCTATACTCCATGAACGTTCATATACCCAAAATGACATTTTGAAATAGACCGAAATTTGGCAAACAAATAGTCGAAACCTACTAATTAGGGCCTTCTGGTCATTTTGAGACATGTTTCAGCTCTCTATGACAATTGGTTCAAAAGTTCACCTGCTGGAGTGGCCGCGAGAAGTCAATTAGCTACTTTATCTATACTCCATGAACGTTCATATGCCCAAAATGACATTTTGAAATATACCGAAATTTGGCAAACAAATAGTCGAAACCTACTAATTAGGGCCTTCTGGTCATTTTGAGACATGTTTCAGCTCTCTATGACAATTGGTTCAAAAGTTCACCTGCTGGAGTGGCCGCGACAAGTCAGTTACTTTATCTATACTCCATGAACGTTCATATGCCCAAAATGACATTTTGAAATAGACCGAAATTTGGCAAACAAATAGTGGAAACCTACTAATTAGGGCCTTCTGATCATTTTGAGACAAGCTTGAAATCTCCGCTGTGATAAATATTTTCAAAGTTAGTTTTCCTCCGACCCCTAGCCCAAATGTATTGCCTTATATATCACCAATTCAACCATGGTTACGAAATCGAAATATCAAAATTCATGGAAATATCACTCATAATAGGTCTAATCCTACTTTTTAGCGTCTTCTGATCATGTTGGGACCGTGTTTATGTCTATGCCATAGTTATTTATTAAAACCTTTTGCTGAATTTAAAACCGTTTCAATCTCTTTGTATGGGATGTTTTATGAAACAAATGAACATAATTAGTGAAAAAAATCAAAATTTTCACTTTAATTATACATCTGGTTATTGTTCAAATGAATTTTAATTAACAATTTGAAATCTTTTATATTTCATTTCCATGGGAGATTTGCCAGACGAAGTTGAAAAATTTGATTAATTTACTTTTGGATTCATTAAATGTTCTTCACAATTCCTTTCCGATGTTCGACAATTTATTCACATTTTGTAAGTGAATTAATTACAGAAATTACATTTATTTACATTTGCTTTACACAAAAGTTCACTATTTGAACAATTTTCAAGCATGACGAAGGCGTTGATAAGAATACGGGGTTTGCCTCAGCTGTACAGCATCTTCTATTTTATTAATCAGGTCAGTCCCCCCTGGAAAGCTAATATATCCGATCGCTTTTGCTCTTACGTTGCAATTATTTCCGGGGGCTCATTGCAGGTTTTTTATTGTGAGACCAATAGAATCTATGCGTCACTTGATCTGATTTAATGAAGTCTGATGTAGATGAATAGTATGCATCAACCCCCTTTGTTAAGCATTCGATATCATTAAAGTACTCAGATATTTGCTTTGACTTATGCCGTCCTGCTGCATATACTTGCGTCAGTTGCATTAGCTTGCAGTCAATCGATGAAGCCTGTTAGAAGATCAGAGTCGTAATATAGTCAATGGCTGTTTCAGTTATGTTTAGTTGGCTCTGTATGTCAGTGTGTTTGTTGTTTGCTTGGCATGCTTTCGCTACAAGTACGTCGATGTCTTCAGAGTTATACAGCGAGAACTGCCGTGTTAACAAGGGCATCATATCCACAACCACTGTGCTGTCGCGAATACAATGCTTGCAGCAATGCAAACGAGTGCACAACTGCCAAGGCATGAACGTACAGCTCGTAGCCAATACAGCAGGAGCAAGCTCCAATACCATGAAATGTCAACTTACTTCTATTGTTGTAAATGAAGACAATGAAAAGGAGTTCACCGTGAAGGACTCTGGTTGGGAATTTCACAAAGCGCTGTATTTGGTAAGCTCAATAACATCAACCTGACATAAATATCGTCCATAACCTGACCAACTTCTATTTATATTACGTTCTGTTTGTTGTCTTTATTCAAGCCACGTTACTTTATCAAAGTTGTCAGCAATGCCAATGGAGAAGATACAGTTTTGAAGTCATCTACGATCACAGTTAATGGTAAATCGTTCAATATTGATCAACGTGGACTTAACGTTCTTGACTTCGACAACGAAAAAGGTACTGGATTGATAACAAATAGTTCTATGTCTGAACTGCGCATGTCAACCTTTCCAATTATTAGTTATTATTTTTATTTTTACTATTATTATTAGGTACTGAATTCATTTCTTATATGACGATCTATACTCAACTGAAATTTGTTATTTATCAATATATGATATATATGATATTCATATGTTCAGGTTTATCAAAAGATGATTCACCGAAATTCATCGATCTCTCCGTTGCTGCTATAGTGTCTGGTATGCTGAACAAAATTGAAAATGGGTAAGCTGAAAGGGTCTATTTTTACCTGTTTTATCACTGCAATCTTTATGTTACATTTCCCTTGACTTTGTCTCATTGCAGTTGCTTGCCATTATAATCTGAAACTCCTGCTGCTACCACTCTGAATATAATTAACAGAAAACAATTGCTTTCTTTAATTACTCTGCTTTTACTCGTATTAATCCAAGCTCAGGACGTGACATTACTTCTCTAATTTATTGTATTTTACTTCTGTTATAATGCAAGAAAAAAGGTCTATAGAGTTTAAAATTAGATCTTGATTGAGAAAATGAAAATTATGCAAATTACATGTTCTTCTGCATTTATGTTTTTGATTTATTTATGATAATTATGATAATTATGAGTAATGTGAAGTTCTTTTCATTACACAAGGATGACCGTGGTTGCTGTTGTACATGATTTCGCAACAGTTCCAACCCCTTTCCCTGCAACTCTCTTCCAATCCATTGGTGCAGCAATGTTCGATAAAGTGAAATATCGTCAACCATACTGTCTTATCAGCATGAAGGGACACACAGTTGCATGGAAGAAAGAGGCTAAAGGCAGAGAGAATACAGGAGACTCAATTACATGCCAAGCTATGATATAATCATACAACAAAACTATCGCTATTATATTTTGTGAACTAATAAGTAATATTTTATCATGTCAAATTATTGATTCCGTGATAAACCTTTGATTTTGATCAAGCTTTAGTAAATGTCTATAAATATATACAAATAATCTCTAGAATATATAATGGTCTTAAACGATTGTCTTTTTAGAGTTTATGGTGTGGTTAAAAGGCTTATTTTGTCCCCCTCCCCCCTTCTTCCCCCTCTCCCATTTAGTCTCCGATTCAACTCAATTCTTAAATTTGGGTTGAGGAGTCTGGTACCCAATCAGTCGTGGAATTTTGGCTTCTTTGCCATGCTTCTTTCTTTTCGACCTTGATCAGTTAAATCGAAGGTTAGTGAATTGTTCTTCGCTTAATTTCATTGTTTTTAATTATTAAATGGCGTTTTGAAGTGCTAGGAAAGCTTACTGAAAAAAATAATACGTTTTTTTTATCTCAGGTTCCAATATGGCTCATAACCAATCAGTACAAGTCTTCGGAAGAAAGGTAAGCTGTTCGAGTTAATTTTTGGGCCTAGCCGTAGAAGGACATGAATGTAATATGCTCACTCTTGATGTACGTAATATAAACAGCCCGCTGTATGAAAGTCTTTAGTTATATTAATTTATAACCTGATATACTTCTGAAGATTAGCTCTACATATTCTACATAATTTTACATAATAAGCTCTACGTAATTTTCTACATTGTATAAAAGTATTTTTGTTGCAGAAAACTGCCACAGCAGTTGCGTATTGCAAAAGAGGCAATGGTTTATTGAAGGTTAATGGTGTTCCAATTCACCTTGTTGAACCAAGAACTCTTAGTATGAAGGTATTTATTATTATCTGCACCTATTTTGGGTATGCTAAAATTGCAAGTGCCATTTGTTTGGGCATTATATTTCATGTTAAACGACCCTGTATATTGTATATTTGTTGTTGTTTTGCAATTTTCATGGGAAAATAATTTAAATACCTTTTCCTCAGATTATGGAGCCAGTTCTTTTGTTGGGCAAGGAACGTTTTGCTGGTGTTGATATCAGAGTCAGAGTAAAGGGTGGTGGCCACATATCACAACTTTATGGTAAATTCTTTTGTGACATTGTTATTATATTTTTAATTCCACCTGAATCATTCCTTGTTTTTTAAGCTCTGATTTTTTAACTTGAGACATCAGTTGAATTTTGACTATTATTTTATTGCATCATATTATTTATTTTAGCTATCAGACAAGCGATTTCAAAGTCATTGGTTGCCTTCTATCAAAAATGTAAGTAGCTAAAGTTGCTAATATTATCCTGTAATGCTCATTTGTCCTATATTCACATGAAATTTCACACTGGATGTCAAACTGCACACAGCATAGTGATGTTCATTCAAAGATTTGTAATAAATGGAAAGTTAACACTGTTTATTTGTGCAATAGAAGATAAATTTGTAATAAATGGAAGGGTAACACTGTTTATAATTTCTTTTAGTCGTTGATGAAGCATCCAAGAAGGAAATCAAAGATATTCTTGTCCAGTATGATCGTCAATTGTTAGTTGCAGATCCTAGACGCTGTGAGGCCAAGAAATTTGGAGGACCTGGAGCACGTGCACGCTACCAAAAGTCTTACCGTTAAAATTTTGTTATTTCTTCATGAATAAAGGTTGAGAGTAAATATATACATGTTTTTCTTTTTGTTGTTGATCTCTCCAACGAAGCAAGCTTCATAGAGATAATTGCTTGCTAAAGAGAAGATTAATTATCTCAAAAAATATTGAATTGGTTGAAAGATGATAGCCTGGAGAGATTCTTTTCTCAAGGGAAGTTAGAACAGATGACAAGCAAATAAACTGCAAGTATTTTCAATCTCTTATTTTATACAATATCAATTTTCTTAAGCCATTAATACGCATGTTCCACCAACTGCTTTGATCTTTTCTTCTGCGGTTCGGCTGAAAAACTTGGCCTTGACAATGACTGGTTGCTTTGGAAGGATACCTTTACCAAGAACTTTGTAATATCCGGCTTGAACAACATCAATGACTGGTGCCTTGTCCTTCTTGTCAGCATAATTGGTTCGCGTTTGCTCACTGACAAGAGACCAGACCTTATCAAGATTGATTGTTGGGCAGTGGTATTTGTTCATCGTCTTGTGAAAATATCTCATACCGACTTTTCCAAAGTAACCAGGATGGCTATAGAAAAACCCAAATGCATCACACACATGTATAAAACAATAAAATGAAATTATAGACTAGAGTTTTAGGGAAAAAGAAGTTAGCATGCTAAACAAACTCACTATTTATCAAAGAGAATTCTGTGGTGATGCTGTCCTCCAGCATTTCCTCGACCACCAGGATGCTTTCTGTGTTTTCCTGTGAAAAATACAGACAAGTTTCAGAAATATCTTTGTAATTACTATATACAATATATTGCTCCAAATGTTGCATGGCCTGAACCAAAATAGATAATATACACAAAAACATCGAAGTCTATTTGCTTCCACTACCCACAAAAATAAATATTTACTATTAGGAAACTATATACAACTTTGAAATTGAATAAATATGAATCGACTTACCTACACGTCCGTGACCATGGCTAACGTGTCCTCTCCTTTTTCTGGCCTTCTTCAGTCTTGCAGTCTACGATCAAATAAGTTCTTTTTAATACCACAACACGAATAATAATAGTTGCATCGGGTTCAAAATTAATATCGCCATGTATATCAATATTAACACAAGATATATCTGAAACGATTTGGTATTTACGACTGGATAAATTTAGGCAATATTAGGCCAAACTCACCATCTTGATTTGTTTAAGGGAAAGGCCGAGAGAAAAAGAATCGCACCTTTAGTGTCCAGTCTACATCGCTGCGGAGCACAAAGTTGTTCCTATGCGTAGGCGCACGAACATTCAAAAGTGGGAGGTATCAGACTAACCACGTTGACGTGAAAGGGCTCGAACATCGATCCTGAAACCTGAAACCTGTTGATCCAACTTCACGAAATATATTGAATTGTTTTTCAATGCATGCAGGGTGTTTGTATGGAAAAGTTATTAGCATTTGAATTCGTCAAAATGATAAACATGACTGATAACAATTGGGGATTTGAAACTTTCAGACACATGTTTAGGTTTTGTACTTGAGACTGTGGTTTTTGGTGCATTGTATTCTTACTTTTGTTGTCTGGAAAACAAGAGAAGCCCATAAATTTCAGGTTTTGCAGCGAGTAGAGCACAGCAAAAGCAGAATTTTCAGCAAGTAAACAAGTGCACAACGTGCCACAGCGTGCAGAAATATAATCAGCAGGTATAACAGCAACAACAACGAGGGATGCTTCGCTTCCCTTTGTCCTTGCGTTGTTGCACGAGGCTTTGGCATACTGCCTTGCGAAGTTTACCATCAACACGGAGCAGAAATATTCACAAAGTGCATAATAAAATGGAAAATGATCACTCTCGCGTGCAATTTGATGGTTTAACAGAGACACGTTTGATAACTAGACCATGTAATGCTCTACTGAAACAGCCCAACGGTGAAGACAGATCCCTCGAGACTGAAGCCGTTCACTTGGAGAGCTGTGAGGATAAATTTTTCAAACAGAAAGCTTATAAATGGTGCAGTAGCTATCTCGGTGGAACTTGGGAAAAAATCTCTTTTGACCAGTTCAATGTACAATATGTGCGGTAAGTTTATCACGAGCTCAAATTGGCTAATCATCTAACAAGAAACACATATTTTAGGCCTTGCGCAATTGGTATTTGAATTTCATATTTCGGAAAATTGGGAGAAAATGCTGAACCTTTGAGCTATCGTATCGTTAAATTTGATGCTAGATGTAAATAAAGGTTGGATGGACTTTGAATCCATCAAAGAATCAAAGTTTTTGTGTCAACTGTGAGAAAATTGATCTTTGGTCACGCGTGTTGTGTTCTTTTGTTTGTTTTGGCTTCGGATAAACAAAATGCAATTACCATGTGTTAACATCATTACATTTATTTACATTATTGTGTCAGTCAACAACATTCATTAACCAATATGCGGCTCGTGGCCGTTCGCAGCTCCCAAGGGGTCTGGACCTGAGTTGTTGCTCATTTCCATTGTCACTTCAAGAACAATGAACAATGAGACAGAGTTTTGTTCAAGACTATTGTTGAAGCTAGTGCTAATTTCAAATACCGTAAAAGCTTTGCTATCCCCCCTCCTTTTAAGATGAGATTTAGAAGTAAGCCCCCTCTCCAATATGTCCTTCCTTTCGAACATTGAAAATTAAATAAACCCTAGGGAGCCTTAATAGACCCTTCACTGTAATCTTCTGACTATTATGAACATATACCAATTTCTTGCAATATCTATAACAGCATTATTTATTTTATTTTTAGTGGTGGTTTGACAAATTATCTTTATCTCTGCTCATTGCCTGACAGTGTAAGCAGTGCAGAGAAAGAACAACGGAAGGTCCTCATTAGGATTTATGGAGAAATTTTGGACCATAAAGCAAAGTTTTATGAAGGTGTCATTTTCACACTTCTCGCAGAGAGAGGAATTGGACCTCATTTGTATGGTGTTTTCTCATCTGGTCGCATTGAGCAATACATCCCTGTAAGTCTTTTAAATTGACTGACTTTGAAAACAGTTGATGAATCAGTCCAAGACTAAAATGTATAGTTTGATTAGCATTTCACCTCTTTGTTATTAAAAGATATTGTTGATTTTACTATTTTTACTTTTAGTCCCGGCATTTGGAAACGAAAGAACTCGGAAAACCAAGTCTGTCAACTTGTATTGCTAAGAAATTAGGACAGCACCATGCAATGGACCTGCCACTTACTAAGCAACCAACATGGCTCTGGGAGAGAATTGAAGAGTATGGCATTTATAATTCCATTTATAATCTGCTCTAAACAACTCTTTCATATCTGCTGTTGATTGCCATTGAATTTCATGCACTTGCTTCTATCTTCTCAGCTGGTTACTAGCTGTTCAAAGTGATGATTATTTGCCAGAAAAAACCCAGCTGACCAAGCTAATGAAGGAAATCAATTTTGTGGAGGAGTACTCTAAACTGAAGTAGGTTGTCTTCAGGAAAAGATTGAATCTTGTCTCAATAATTGTCAGACTAAACATCCAAGTTTATAAATTCTCTTTGTTTGTAGATCATTTCTCATAAATACCAAATCACAGGTGGTGTTTTGCCACAATGATCTGCAAGAAAGTAAGTCAGAATATTTACCCTCTGGCTGATGGCTTTCAATTATTGCTTGCAAGTATACAATAACCCAGGTCTCATGTTCTTGTATTGTTGGTTTCAGGAAACATTCTTCTTTTGGAAAAAAATGGAACTGAAGATGTTCTTCTTATTGATTACGATTACAGTAGTTACAATTACAGGTGAGTTTGAGAGCTTCTATTTGTCAAAAATTTACAATATTTATCAGTATGGCTAATGTAAACCTTGTTATTAAGTCTTGATATATCATTCTAATCTTATGGATTGCAACATGAAGAAAGACAATAAATATTTTTGAAGACTGTGAAATCATGGAGATGCCAAGCAACCTATTGAGACCCTTGATTATTGCTCTAAAATTTCAAGCTCTTCTTTAAAGTTTAGAGATGTACAGTAGAACATCCATACAACAGACAATTCCACTGTATTGCGAAATTCCTGTAAATATTTTTTGAGACCTGAACGGTTTTCAACTCTCCTGGAGATCTCATGTTCCAAAGAAATTTATCGTTTTGAAAACATGAAAATGATTATTTAACTATTTTCTAGGGGTTTTGATATTGGCAACCACTTTTGCGAGCGGATGTACGACTATGGAAACAATGATGCTCCATATTTTTATATTTACGAAAATGATTATCCAACTGCTGAGCAACAGGTTAGCCTGTTATTTCTGTACAATGTTTTCAAGTAGATAGAAATACTTGCAATATTAATCTCCCCGAGAAGTGCTCACATTATAATTAGTAAACGATTTATTTTTCAGAGGCAATTTGCGTACAATTACTTTCAATCATACAATCTTAAGAGATATGGCTCTAAACAAGAACCAACTGAAGCAGAAATTAACCAACTGCTTCTCGAGGCAAACAGGTAAATGTTTGATGAATTTAATTTATACGGCATTTCGAAACTATTTCTTTATCTTATATGTATCTGTTTTTCTTTTCTCAGATTTGCTCTTGCGTCGCATTTTTTCTGGGCAATTTGGTCCATTGTGCAAACGCGAATGTCCAAAATTGAATTTGGATATGAGGTAAGTTGAATAGTTGCTATTCACTCACTGAATTAAGCAATAACCTCAATCCCCAATTTATTATTTTAGATTGTAACACCTTGAGCAAAAACGTGCAGTTGTTTAATGCTTTGGGTTTCATTCGAGCCAAAGCTTGCAGCTATTCGTCGGACTGTATTACAGTTACAGATATAGCTATGGTGGCATACATGCCTAAGGCCTAAGTTTAATTTGCAAATAGTTTGAACTCTTGAATCTGTACATTTTTTATATTTTCAGGAGTACTGCATTGCACGGTTCAACTCTTACTTCAGGCAAAAGAAGATTTTTTGGCCAGACGAATAAATTCATTTGTGAAAAATAAATAACTGCACGATTAAAATGTAGCACGTAATAATACAAGATATAGTTGTGTTTTCCAAGCGTAGGAGTCATTTGTTAGTCAATTGTTTATGTAGTAAATCAACCTTTTGGGTTTACTTTATGTCTTTTGCAATCCGAGGATAATGCATACAGCTCAAAAGGAGTATTAGTCATTAAATCTCGTAACTTTCGTAAGGAATAAGAGTATAGTTTTATTGATCATAAATGCTCCAAACATTATTATGTTTGAGTAACTATGGGCATTTGATATAAGGGTGAAATTAGATGAATGTATAAGCAATATATCCTATAATATTTTAGTAATTTTCAATTATTTGAAGTTTAATCGTTGTAAATTGTATCTCATGTTATAGTTTATTTTCACATTACTGTTAAGTGTATCACCTTGTGAAGGTTTTGATAGAAAAATTGTGATTATGTTCGTATTGCTTATCTATTTTGGGGCTCAGGAGTACTGTAGTTGGTGGCTGCATGCTTGAGAAGTGAAGGCCGTTATCACAGCTTGTCTGTCAGTCAAACCTCTCCATTGTTTGTTGAATAATGTGGGGAAGGAAAGAACTAGTCGCTCTCAAAACGCTGCTGAGATTCTTTGCAGTTTTGAAACACTAGAAGACACTGTTTATCCTTGCAACAAGATGGGTTCAAGTGCCGTATCATTCACCATGCTCATGCTATCTGTTTTCCTGCTATCCTGCTGTACAATAACTGTTATAGCTGGTAAGGTTTTGTCGAGTAATTATTCTGCAATATCGGGTTCAAATTAGGCTTGCATGTTTATTTTTCTACTCTGCAAAATTACTAATCAAATGGTCCTAAGGTCAAGTATTTGGCTATTTAAATCTCGCTATTTTCCGACTAATCGTCCCAATATAAAATTGCTTTGAATTCCTGGCATTTAACTCTAATTTTAGTTAATGTCTGCATCATTTTGGTATATTTAATTGCCACATAACTGGTCCGATATCTAGAATAATTATTTTATCGATGTCCGTCACGATGGCTGAACTTAGAATCCTGTTCGCCTTTCAAGTTTTCATAAAATGTCAGAAATATGCTGCGACTGTCATTCTTTTGAATGCATTGAATTCGTTCTCACGAAGCTTGTATCCTCTTGTCTGTTAGGCATCTATTTTATTCATTTCCTGACCAATATTCTTTGATATCCGATTGATCATATTCTAGTCACACCATACCCCACGCGATTTCTTATGATTATAGGCCAACCATAATAATACCATGCTGTTTCTTTCAAACTTCCAACTTTGAATGGAAATTTCGACCAGGTCGTATGTTTGAGCTAATGTTTCCTGCTAAAATCCCACAGATTTCAATCTTTATTTATTTATTTTCATTTAACTGACCACTAGGAGCTATCTTCTGCAGAAATGTACTATTTTTCCATTATTTACATAATGGCAGGGAGGATTTGAAATCAAATATCTTTATTAGCTCTTGACTCCGCTTCCGGGCGATGAAAATTTATTTTGTTAAAGTGAACAATGACATCTTCTGCGTATTGACAAAGGCTAATATTGTTGCACGATTTTCCATGGGGTGTTGGGGGGTATTTAGTTTGGATATGGGAGCAAGCAAACCATGGATAGATTTGTCAACCATTCTCGCAAACAACAATTTCGAGGAGGCCATTGTAAAGCTCTGCTTGTGTAATTAAGTTAATCCTATTTTCAAGAACAATACCGTTTATTTTAGTTTGAATGATAAAACCAGATATTGATTTTTAAAATTGGAAAAACAGGCTCGTGTTTTTTTCTTGAGAAGAATGGAGAAAAGCAAAGATCAATTTTAAACAATCGCGGCTGGAGTTTGATCTGATATTCGTCTCCACGAACTTCATTTTCAATTCTTGATTTTCAATTTTCTCACTAAACATAATAAGAGAATTTGAAAAGCACGTCATCTAACATCTACTCTATATCTTCCAAATTAGAGGAGATCTATTCGAAAATAAAATCCATGATTTGCTCAAACAAAGATTTCACCTCACAAATTTTGCGACATAAAATTCAAGCAACATTCGTGGCTGCTGGCTTTGGGGCTTGGGGTATATTGCCGTCGTTTTATGGACACGGGACCCTTAAATTGTGAATAGGGAAAAGAGGAATCCTGTTAGCTTCGTCCTTCTGCCTAAATTTCTGCATATCATAATTACAATATTTATATCTGCATAATAACAACTTTGGGGTTGAATGTATAACTTGAAACATTTATTTATCCTTGTCAGGAATTTCAAAATGTAATAGCGAATTTCTTGACCGGAAATGCAAGAACTTATTGAAGCGAAATGACAAGTCAGAGTGCCGGGGTGATGCGCTCCAGCTATTCCCGAAATGCCTTTACATGGCATCAGAATGCAAAACATTTGGTCAAATCACTGACACCACGTATCTTAATTCTGCAAATGCGAACTTCAGCGAAGCATATGACCGTTTGATCAAACAAGTCAACGCATATCGAAGTTGTTTTACGAGGAAATGTAAGTTGTTTGAAACTAACTACATTCTTATTATAAACTTGAGCATCAATTTGTGAACCTCACGTCTAAACATAATACCTCCACACGCGGATTTTAACATTCCCTTGTTTTTCGATGTTCTTGGGGTCCACGTTTTCTTTCTCGGGATATTTCGACTTCAATTTTTGATTAAATTGTTTACGTTTGCGTTCCACCCAACATACAAGGCCCATTTTAGTTTTATTTTGGTGACACTTTGTGGTCTCAGAATTCAAGAGTGTGGTCTTGGAAATTTAAGAGTTTAGTTAACCATTGATGACATTGACAAAACAGATATTACACATCCCTAAATAACGTCCACATGCGCAGCAGCATATTACTCAGTGCTGCGCAGAAGCGTTGAGCTCTGCTCTAACCAGCCTCTCTATGATATTACATAGTAAATTCTCGCATGCAACTATCCATAAATTTCCTCCTGCATACAGTGATGAATTTAAAGATATTGATATGTAATTCCACTTGTTTATAGCCATGAGATGTAACGAATCAAAGATCAAGGACTGTTACAGTGTTTTCAACCGTAACTCAACTCAGATCTGTCGCCAAGTCCACAAGCTTCGTCTTTGCGTCCTTTTATTGAAGCCGAGAGGTTGTCATGAAATGCGCAACCCATGGTATACAATAGCATCAGGAATACTCAAGAGATACAAGTCGTGTTTCATAAGGAATTACACGGTCGTTTTGGAAACTCTACAGGAAAAGACCACCACCAGTAAGTTTATTTACTCAATATTTGTTGTAGCTTGATAGCTTTTATTTCTGTCATTTCTGAAGCTTGCACAAGTTTGGGTATACAATTGAGTTTTTCATCTCGAATTTGGGAAAATTTAGCTAATTTATTTGACCTTGAGAGAACTTCGGGCTATAGCTAAAACTGACCTCATACCCCGATGCCGATATATGAAGGTATCAATTTAATCTAACGCCTCTCTGCTGCCCCGGCCAACGAGACATCTACCGCGTGTATTAGACGAGAACTTAAGATACGTTAATATTTCTTATGTAGGTCAGCAGAACGTATCTACGGCCCAACCGAAAAATCGTACAACTGTCACGCCAATCGTTTGCGTAGCACTCCCCGGTGCGAGCAAAGATAAATGGAGTGTTGGATATAAGTTCTTCGCTGCAATGTTCGTTTGTTTACTTATCATTATCAGTGGCATATTCCTGTTTGTTTGCATACGGAGAAACGGGCTGACGCATAAAAGTAGGCGCGCTTTTTCACGATCTCACTCACGCCATCACATACAAACAGATTTGTGTCTACTTGATGTAAGAGAGACACGAACATGCGCGTCGAATAATAATAACAATACGAGGCCATTGACTTTTGTGATTAATGACGATGAAGCTCCTCCGCCGTATGCTGCGCATGATGGTGGATTTCTCATGGAATATATTGACTCGCCACCTCCGTATACCAGTCGGCCTACGTCAGTTAACGGAGATTTTGTTTAAACGCATAAAGTCGAGGCTGTTTGGATTTAATATAGAGATACGCGATGCGGGCCTAAGTCGCAGTGGTAAGGGTATTATGCTTCCCTTTTAATTCGACTGGAGCGGCAAAGTCTGAGAGTTCATGTCACCGCTTATTAAAGCATGTTTGAGAGGCATTGTGACGCGCTGGAAGCAATGCGAACATTCTTGGCTTTCTCTCGGCCTTTTTCATACCCGAATTATCAGTCTCCTGTCATAGCGAGGCATTGGAGAATCGAACGTTTGAAATAGAGACTTGTGTTGAACTCTGAACTGTACCCTGTCAATTATCAACGGGTCATGGTATCAAGATATGGTTTTTTTTTGTGACGCCAAGAAAACCAAGATGTCAATAATTTTGTATGCATTATTTCGATTGAAACACTGATCATAGTTGTATAGTCCTACGTGGATTGAGTGTCAGATATTCATCAAAGTGTAGAGATGTAGCCTTGAATATTTGCAAGATTAATTCAAATATTTCTCATATTACTTATCAGACATTAAAGTGAAATGAAGCGATATTACTAACATATGATTTCATCTACAAATATGACAAATTATAATTTATCTGGTAATTAGATTAGGAATTGAAAGATTAAAGTTGTATAAATCAGTTTCAGAAATCGCAGTTTTCTTCGAAAGTTCGTTGCATGGCGCATGTGCTTCTATTCACATATATAAAAAGAACCAAGCGTATTTTCCCCGTATTTTCACTAGCTATCTTTACTTCTTTGACCATGTTGTGGATGCTCTTCTTTATATCGTTCTAAAAGAGCTTCACACTCTTTTTTCCACGACAACGCAGTTAATAGTTTATTCACCCCCGCCACAATATCACCCTTGATTATGACGTCATTTGCTCTCTTCTTCCGTCTGACAAACGGTCCGACAATGTCTCTGTTTATCAGCAGCCTCGGGGCAGACCTGCTAGCCTCGTTCGCGAGTCCAGCAAATGGTTCGACTTTGAGAGATGTTCCCATTACAATTAACATGTCGCATTTTGCAAAATCTTTTGGATAAAGGAAAAACCTACGTGGAAGATCTTCGCCAAAAAATACAATATCTGGCTTTATGACTCCCTGTAAAATAAGAGAATTTATTTTAATATTATGTAGTTCGTCGTGTAGCACAAGCTCTTGTGTAACAAACTATATGCAGAGAAGGGTATTTTTGAAATTCGCGAGCATTTTTATAAATATTTCGATCAACATTGACCATGATAGTATTAAACGCGCTTCAAATTTTTGCTTCACCCGCCATCCAGAGGGAGTATCAGCGGTTAGCCCTCTCGATTACATCATATCTCTATGGTTATACACCTTATATTGCACTTGAAAAAATCTTGAGATACACTTACAGAACAACCAAGTTGTCTACATTTTGGAACTTCCTGGCGCTCAATCTCTGGCTAAAAATAAAGATAAGAGAATCAAAATCTTAGTTACTTGTCAATGTAGATGATAACTGAAGGTTTTGGTGTTGAATAATCAAGTTTCAATTTTTTTACGAAATTTTACCCAGATTTCTTCTCCTTTGTAATTTGTTCTACATCTTCTGCATGTTGCTGTTGCGAAGCTTCCATGCGCTTCTACTAATTTTGATTTAGGAATGCCTGCCGCTTGAATGTAAATGAAGAGCTGATTTCAATTTTAATCTGTCCTGGAAGCTTTTAATGGGTCCTTGGGTCCTGGTCATGGAATTGGACCCTTGGATATTTGGTCCTCCAAGAATGGGAGACATAAACTTACCTTGCTCTAATGCATCAATATTCTGAGTGTAGATCCGCAAGAGGAATCCTTTATCGTGCAGTAACTTGACAAAATGATGGACAATATTGGGAGCATAATTTCCTGGATAAATTTCCTTGGCAAGTTTAAAGAATGGTGTTGGGTTGTATTTAAAGAAATCAATGTCAAAGACAGAAGTTGGATCTGGAAGATGGTACTCATCCAAGTTGTCATATAATCCAATTCCAGGAGACCTATGAAGTCAAAGAGAAAGGACACTGTATTTAGACTCATATTTGAATCTTTTAGTCAAGTCCATTGAAATTGAAAAATTGAGGAGTTATTTGACATCGCAAATGAGAAATGTTTCAAAATTTCTGTTTACCGAAAATCTGGTATGCCACTTGGGGTTGATATGCCTGCTCCAGCCATGACAATTATATTTTTACATTGATTTGATTTTATAAGATTTGCAAATTCATCTACATTTGGCACCGTCAAGGTGCTAAGATATCTCTGTCCACTTCTTGATGGAATAGCAGATAATCTCGAAGAGGCCCTGCAGAATAAAGTATATTTGAAAATCCAGGAAATATCAGCAAGATATTTAATAACAGTTATACTCTGGTGTTTTTTGATACAAATATTTATCAAGAGGCTGACTTGGTTAAGCAAGCATGCATACCTTGAACTGATATTTAGATTCCTAAACGAGGCCACTAATGAGTCTGAAGATGATTTTTTCAGTGAATTTGACGAACCCTTCTCTCTTTTCCTGCCATTTTGCTTATCTGGGCTTTTGAAGCGAGGAGGCCTGGGTACATGGTTGCCATTTGGAATCTTTGGCAAACTTTGAATCGTCTGGGCACCTTTCTTAAAGCCTCCTTTGGTGTCCTGTTTATCGACAGTAGTCAAAATTGCAGCTGAAGGTAAAATGAAAATGCTTGAATTTTTAAATATACTGTATATGTGCAATTTCTTCCTCTTAGTCTTATGAAGCCCAAAAGATCAAAATCGGCCTCTATGCAGATTTCGATTTGAAATTAAAGCAAATTTACCTACCGTTTAGAGTTTTTCGAGATTTAGACATTAGATTTTGAATACTAGATAACCTCAACCATTTCAGCTGCATTTGTTAATATTATCTACAAACAAAACTTCAAAATCTGAACGAAGAAAGATCATAAGATCACTAGACGATGCAAGTTGCTCACAAAACCATAACAAAGCCACAACAACACAGCAACGGCATTACGTCATTACCTACGTCATCAAAGAAATTCTCACTTTCACAACATCACCAGCCTCGCTTTCATGCACTACAGTCTTTTTTTGGCCACTAATATTTTTTGCCAACCACTTGCTGCAGATATTTTGTCATGGATCCAAATTTGAAAGATTTTCCAGGCGATTTTTCGAAACATGGAAAGCCACCAACTGCGGAAGAGGTTGCAAAAATAGTCGAAAATCATCCAGAACTTCACAAACCATTATTTTTTGCAAATCATCAAAAGAAATTTGTCGCCTTCACCTGGTTAATGTGCATCAGTAAGTACAATTTAAGCTGATTTAAGTATTACTGCTATCGACTTTCAAGGACCATAAATCAATTTTTCAGTTTGATTGCATTTTAATTTAGGAGCTTATTTTTTAGGTTTTGCATTTTACGGAGTATTTTTCCAAAAGTATCCACAAGAAGAACATGTCTTCAGTCCGGTGAGTAATTTTTTTCCCAGCTTGGTATAATATCCATGGGCTATAGGGCTACCAAGTCAGCAACAATATATGATACAGATCGTATGTTATCAATTAATTTGTGTTATGTTTTCTATTCTAGATACGACGTTATGTTGAAAAGCTTAAAGATAAATTCTTTACTGTTAATACTGAGCAGGATGAAGTGATCCAAAGTCGTATCAAAGAGCTGCAAGAAAAATTAGAAGCCAAGAAATCTGAAATCGCAGATCCTTCAAACTCATCTTGATAACAAAACAGAACAATAAAACAAGTCTGCGAGCCAATAAGACATGGATTAATCTTTGAGAGTTGCTAATTAAAGATAAAAACCTTTCTTTTGTCCCATATACACCTTAAATTTGTTGTAAAAGTTTATAACTTTTTATCTTGTATTTTAATCTACTCCCAATCAAAGCATCAAACTTCTGTAGAGTTTATAGAATGGGTGCTCAAACCATGCGTTGGTTCCCATCCAAGTATTTATGTTGGCTTCAAGACTTTCTGTCCTATCAATCATCCACCCTCCATTTCACCCCTTTCCGTTATTGTGACACCAAACCCCTGTCTAGGTCTAAAGAGAGGTTCAAGACAAGAATTTAAATAAAAAAAGACAACATATTGTGTTTGTTTCTCTTTCACATAATGCTTTTAATAACAACATTCAAAGTTAATCGTTCAAAGGAAATAGACTTTCCAAGACTGTTTGGAGGGGTCCACATTTTACAATCCCAACTTTGTTCTTCTCCAATGTCTTCTCTTTGCATTATATCTATCAAAATAAATAAGAAAATCATAGAAAGAATAGATAACAGCTTACTGGTTGTAAAATAAAAATGTAGGTTATGATTATAATTATTTGATTTGACAAGATATTTGATTAATTATGACATACCTAATTTTATTACCAGTCCTCATTCTTGTCCATTGAGGAATTGGCCTGTTCTGTTTCATTTTCCTGGCGAGGACTCGCTTAATCTTGAATGTCTTGTGCGATGACTAAAAAAAATTAAGACTCCCATCAATATTTGTAGACTTCTGGCCTAAATGACAAATACATTTCCATTTCCAAACAAATGTTGCAATTGCTATAGATTGGACCATGTTGTTGCAGCAGCCTAACGTCATGACATTCATCTAATATGTTCATATAACTTCGATAAAGTTACAGTCTTGCAATTAATGTCTGCAAGGTAAGTAGTTGCAGTTTAGGCCTCTAAGATAGTACGACTTTCTTTGAAATTATCATTTTCTCCGCAAACCATCAATACAATATCAAATGAGTTCCGAAATTCTGATATCATAACCCATATTTCTGCACAATTTTACAACACAAAAATTAAGATAACTCATTGTATTTTTCAAATTCCCTACCATGGTTAAGACTGCAGTTTTCAGCAATGGCTACCATAAAAAAGAATTGTTTTGGCTCATTGACAGAAAAATCAACTTGTCTCGCTTTGAAAACGAGGTTGCCAATGGTCTTCTCACCCGCTCGGCAAAATTCCTTTGATTGTGTAATGAAGAAAGAAATTTTCTAGAAAGCAATACCAAAGGCTCTCCAAAAGTTCAAGTATAGTTAAAGTCGTTATTGGTTTATCAAGCTGGTTATCTAAGTTGCATTTGCCATCATACTTGGTATACATCTGGTATATATTTTTACTTCTTTAACTCGCGTTTGGTCGATTATTGAAGCTGAAACTGTCGATGTGGCACCATTCCAGCTTTATTAGGCCTTTGGTTTGAGCCTTTTTCTCCTGCTCAGATAAAATTAGTTATCTCGAATATATGGTCATGGATTTTGAATACGTCAATTAAAACTGATCAAGCTGCCAGCTGGGATTTATTATAAAAAGGAATCGAAAAGAATAACATTTAAAATGGAGTGGCTGATTGGAATTGGGTGAGAAATGTTATTTGTTTAATTTTTACTATCATGGTTGTGTAGTAGATATTGTAGTTAACATGCAGCGTTGCTTTTTGATAATTATTATACATCATTAGATATAGTTTGTTTACTTCAGTGTGTTAAATTTCAACTGACAATACACTGGATAATGATAACAAAGTTTATTGAGCTGTTTCCTGTTACAGTGATAATAAAAAAACTAATTTATTGCAATAATAACACTGATGTTATTTAGAAAACTAAATAGGATGCAGGCCCAGTGTGATCAGAGTTGAGCTTTAGACCAGGTGTTGCTTTGAACAGCTCATGAGGAGCTTTGAATAACATGTCCCAATGATTTTGAATTCAAATTGGTATCACCCCTACTCATTACTCAATCTCTAGCCTCTATCTTTGAGGGGCTAAAGGCAATAAATAGCAAATCCACATCTCCCTGTATAGCAATAGATATTTGAATTGCATGACATTATGGAAATATTATTTTTTGTCAATTTTAACTAAAACTGTACATTAAAGTTGTGTGGAAGACACTTGATATGATGAATTTCAAAGCCCATAGAGTTTTCCTGTGCACTTAAGCTTTGACAACTTCTGTGGAGGAGACGTCAACTTCCTTTGTGGTGGATGATGTGACAGACCAAATAGTTTGCCCTCCTGTTTGAGGCTGCACCTATGCCAAAAGCCATATCATATTTCTGTAACTTCCCTCTGTTCATGAAAAGCCTCTGCGTAGGAAAACCGCGCACAGAATCGACTCACCATTTCTCTCCACCCCTGCGGGGCATCATCGTGCAACGTACGTAACTCTAATTTCTGAATAATTAACACGGAAAAGAAGAGATAGAGTTTTGTTTGACGACACCTGTTATCTTTTGATGAAAACAGTAGGGTGAAATATACTACGTTGTGCGATATATCCAATAATACATTGATTTATAAGGCGTTATCTTCCTTCCTTAATGCGTAACCTGTTGTGGCAGATCAAATGTGAAATTTATATTGGATTGCAGCCTGCTTCATCAATGTTTCATTGCCCTGGGAAAAACCCATCTCGCCCAGTGTATATTCCAGTATTGGCCATTCGTGTAAGTACAAGGAAATTAATTCGTGACGTGGCGATGAGTTAAAATCCTCGATATTTGTCCATCCACAAGCACCTTTTGGTGGTATGTTGTGGTGGTTGACTTTTTTCTGGTGAATTATAAAAGCTGACGTAACAATTGTTATTGTACGCTCGAATGAACCCACACGTTTTCTTCCGTCGTTTTAAAATGTTTTGCACCACTCTGCCACAGATATGGTAAGTGATCTGATTTGTTGTCGTTTTGCGCCGGACAAAGCATGCATCTTTGTTTGAAAATTGTGAATATTTGATCTCTGGTTCTCGTGGCGAGAATTCTGCGTTTCTGTTGATGCTTTTTAGGCCGTCGTGTCCACTTGTGGGCCGGAAGTGGTACTTTTTCAGAATGTTTCGCAACAATAAAATTCGCACCAAAATGTGAAAGGACTCCTAACCAAAACTTAGTGAACCAGCGAGAAAGTTTGTGTTATCGGGTTAAGAATAGTAAACTTGTATCTTATTAGAAATTAAAAATGTATTTTCGTTTGGAAAGTTTTACCAAACCAGACAGACCAACCACTGCCTTAGTCATTCCAATATTTTAGTTTGTCTGTTCTCAGTTCTTTGTCAAATTACTTAGTAACCGCAAATCGTGAAATATTTTATAATTTCAGATGTGAAGTTACAGCCTTTTAACCAATATCTCCTTACGTTTTTTCCAATAAGAACCCGATGACGTCTTTTTATGCAATGTTGTCAACTCCTGTGCCCCCATCAATTAAGCGCCCCTCCCCCATCGAATAATCGCCCGGTTGAAAATGTCTAATAGCTTCAAGGCGCTTATTCTTACGATACCCCCTCACCACAACACACGTCAGAGTATTGTTGTGACGTCACTTGCATATTCAGCTAACTCTTTGTTATTCGAACAGTCTGGGGGGAGCATGAAAATGTGCGAATTTAAAGCCTAGTATCCATATAGTCGTTGAGGGTCGTTGAGGGTCTTTGGCAGTCTTTGGGAGTCGCTGAAAAGATTAACAATCACGCAGAGACCTGTCAAAAATTGATTTTAATCCTTCCAGCGACCCAAAACGACTGGGTCTTTGAGGGTCGTCGAGATAGAAAAGTTTCTATCTCAGCGACCCTCAACGACCGTCAACACCTATAAAACGACTGAGAATCCTTTGATTTATGGTAATATGATATGTTTCCTTGCCAAAGTACAAATGCCAAATGCCACGTGGGGATATTTCGAGATATTTGACTCTCTAAAAATAGCAATTTTGGACCCTTAATTTTGTCTAAATTTATGGCAGAAGTATTCGGTCTTCTTACACACATGATATTTGCGAAAAACAACAACAAAAATTCCGTGTGTGCCTCTGCCATGTTTCAAACGTATAAATTTGGCGCCACTTTGTTATTGTGCGCGCTTTCTTATCACATTCTCTCGACGACTGCGAAAGACTGCCAACGACCCTCAAAGACCCTCAACGACTATATGGATACACATCGCTGATCCTAATTTTCAGCGACTCATAAAGACTGCCAACGACCCTCAACGACCCTCAACGACTATATGGATACTAGGCTTTAGAGTAGAAGTTTTTTATTTATGGAAGCTTTATAGAAGTTTTATATAGAATTATATACAAGGGTTGGTAGGAATTGGTCTATTATCAGTGATCTATGAAGGGATGGAGAATTTCGTTCGAATTAGATAGATTTCGAATAACACGAGTTCGAACCATGCAGATTTGAATTAATCCGAATGATATTTATTTCTGCAGGAGAAGTCGCCTGGGCACGAGTGCGTCGAAGAAGCCGTCAAACGAAGAGAACAAAGAGAAAGGCAAGGCATACCTCAGTGAGAAGCACAAAGGACAATTACTGAACAAAATAACAAAAGAAGAACTTCATGATACCGTACCAGTTCCGGCTGGAGTCGACACTAATGAATGGCTAGCCACGAACAGTAAGAAACTGCTATCATTTCCAGACAGACTATTGATACTACTTCATGTAATAATACCTGATTTCTACCGAATTTCCATATCCTGCTTCGCAGAGGCTTTTTCTTACGGAGGAGAAAGGAATGGTGATCATTTTGTTGCGTTCTTTTTACCCTAGTTTTCAGGGGAAAGACTCCCCATCGCCCCACATACTGTCATTTTTCACCTCTCTTTTGCCTGCCTGAACAAAACAGTCTCCATTTTTGTATTTTAGATTTTTCTGGACATGTCATCCTTGATACATGATATTTGTTGTCATATTTTTCAGCGTTATCATTTTACAATCACATCAACCTGATATATTCCACGATTACAGACTACTGTACATCAACCACGTGTAACACTGCCTCATCTGGAGCCATGTAAGTCTAACAACTTATCATTGAATTGACTTGAATAGCCATCTGTTTCATCGAATGCGTTTCCAAGTAATAAGCATTGTGGAGTTATGTACTATTTTTCCTGAAAGCCTTCCATGCATTAATCAGTAGGTTTTAGACCGAGCAGTGGTTCTCTCTCTCGCTCTTTATTTATTCACCTGTTCATGTACCCGTGTTGGTTCTGCATTCAACAATCCTCTCTTCGGATACTGTTTGCATGCAAACGAGGCCATCTTTTGATTGCGTTCTTCTTCTCTTTACAATTGACGCATTTTTGCAATGTTAATGCACGGCTTCTCATAGTAATTCCCCTCATATCTTCTTTTTTAACATTGTGTTTGCTTTGTATTTAGTCCATTTACATGGATCGATGACAAAGGCAAGAAGATTCGCATGTCTGCACACCAATACGTCGAACTTGTCATTGTCAGTGTTGAGAAATTCGTCACTGATGAAGGAACATTTCCTACTAAATACGGTAAGATACCATATCGGTCATTATATTTATCCGCACTGCCTTTTGTTTTTCTGCAGTATTTGTTTGATCTGCACTCAACAGTACAATAATAATAATAATACACGAATTTTTATACAGGAATAACCTATCAGTACTGTTAACTGTTATCATTAGGGTCCTGCATGCATCGCGTCTTTGTTCAAAGCTTGTGACATGAGCATATAACATACCGTATTTCCTCTATTAAGCGCCCGGGCGCTTATTAAATATTTCGCAAAATTGGGTGGGCGCTTATTAGAGGGGGGCGGTTATTGGAGGGGGGCGGTTATTTCATAGTCCTAAAATTTTAAAATCGAGCATCTTCAAGAACAAAACAATATTCTTATATTAACAATAATAGTATATAACAATAATCAATAATAACAAAGTGCCGATTGCTATTCATTGACATACGTTAGCATCAAAAAATGCTATGTTAGCATTTTTTTAGAAGAAATGAAGAAGCGACAGCATGGTAAAGCCGCACACATGGACATTGAATTGACAAACATTAAAAAGGGATATTTTCCTTAAGATATAATGACTAACTTTGGTCTTAAACTACTTGCTTATGTTGCCATTGATAACAGAAAGGAATTGATGTCTATTCACATGTTTCTACGCTATTATTTGAACCAAATAGTGAAAATGTAAGAACTCTATTAACCGCCCTGGGCGGTTAATAGAGGGGGGCGCTTATTTCACACTTTTTGATTTTAGGATGGGCGCTTATTGGAGGGGGGCGGTTAATAGAGGGTGGGCGCTTAATAGAGGAAATACGGTAAGCTAATGCATTACCTTATGACATAAACATAGAATTGAAATAAAATTTGATAAAACAAGGGCTTGCGCTTATGGCATAAGTTATTATATATCATATTTTAATCTTTATGCGTTATGGTATGGTCTTGAATATTTTTTCCTTTTCTTTCCAGATCAAGAATTTCCAGCTCACTTTGTGGTCATAGTAAAGAAGATATTCAAACTGCTGTTTCATGTTCTGGGACATATTTATACGAATCATTTCAACAGCATAATCGAAGTTGGTGAATCGTATCACTTAAATACCCTGTTTGTTCATTTTATGTACTTTCAAGCCGAACACAGTCTACTCGATGCGAAAGAAATTCAACCATTAGAAGATCTTATACAAGCGTTTGAGTTATGACCAAATTATCACCTCATCATATAGCATTGTATAATTCGTGTTCAAAATACGTTTATATGTTTATAATTGTTGATGTAATAATTTTAAAGTTTTGTTACGTTCCATCGTCATTACGCTGTTGATTCTGCAATAGTGGATGGGACATTTAGGACTTTTTTAATTTGTTGCACGTAACCTTCCTTCCCCTCTTCCACCTCAAAACAATCTTGTGTTTAGACAAAAGCATGTAGAATAATGACAAAATTTCGTTTGCATGCTGGCCGTTTGCAAGGGTTTGATTCAGAGAACAGCATTGTTTTGGGGGGAGCTGTGGGGGCTGGTTATGTCCCAATGAATTTTGTGCGTTAGCTATGCTTTGGGGGAGGTAATCAGGTTCAGGTAGTAAGCAAATAATTGAACTCTGTTTTTTGGCCTTCGAACTATGATTTATCACAAAAAGATTCATTTGAAATATTGTGGCTTTGTGTGTTTGAACAAAGTGATGATTCATTATAGCTTTTCGTCCCTTCAGCTTGCAATTTCCTTTGTCTAATAAACCATGAAGAAATGCATGTATTATCAAATTGATAGAATTATCTATAGAATGCGATTCGCGTTTCCATGAAGTTGTATTTATCTGGAGAGGTTCCTCTTTATTCTTTGAACAATTTACAGCGCAGGGGTCTGGTCACCATTGGAGATTGGCGGCAAATTCCAACACAGCGAAACGTCATCTTATGCAGACATTTGACAACATAAAAATCAAATTGTGCAATTACAATTTCTGTTGTATTTTCCATTTCTCGCATTGTTTAGTGACCTTGCATTAGGAATTACCAGGAGAGCATATAATGGAACGGTAAATAATTGAGCTTAGGAAACAGTTGTTCAAATGCAATTTAGGATGCGGACGTCTCCAACAGCAGAAGCCTTGGAAGTCAACATGAAAACATCACTTTTGGTAAGTTAAGTTAATTCTTTCTGCTTTACACAACAAATTATCGAGTAACGAATGTCTTCGTTGCTATGTTTTAGGATTATATTCCAAATAATTACACTAAAATGATGTTTTTTTTCTGTTCATAAATCTCGAGGGAAGAGGAGTGTCGAAAAATATTTCAACATACTCAATTGTTGTCTCTAGCGCAAGAGCTATAGACCCTTCAGTTCACTATCTATGTCCATTAGGAAATGCTTTTGTCGCTATATTTAAGCATTGCATTCCAAATACTGATGATAGAATGATGACAAAGTTATTTCTTTGTTTGTCAACCTCAAATAAACAGAAACGCAAAACGGGCTAAATAATTTAGCAACTCTCCTTTTTTTGCTTCTCTATCCAATTCATACTTACAAAAGATAAAGAGAAAGACAATGAATTAAGATATATTAGGATTTGGTGTTAAGACCGACTTTCAGGTCCCTTCATCTACCCTCGTATAACGAAAAATTCATAAAGATTTATTTACAAACATTATTCATTCAATTCCCATGTCAATTTAATACCTTCTCACAAGGGGAGTTTAAAATTATCACAGACACAACATAGCTACATCAGGGGGTCTTAGTACAAAAGGGCATAACGATCAAATTCGGAAATCGAAATTTTGAAATAGACCCAAATTTGGCCAGCAAACAATCAAAACGTACTAAGTAGCAAATTCTGATCATTATGAGACAAGTTTCAGCTCTCTAGGACAATTGGTTCAAAGGTTCACCTGCTGGAGTGGCCGCGACAAGTCAATTACTTTATCTATACTCCATGAATGCTCATATGCCCAAAATGACATTTTGAAATATACCGAAATTTGGCTAACAAATAGTCGAAACCTACTAATTATGGCCTTCTGGTCATTTTGAGACATGTTTCAGCTCTCTATGACAATTGGTTCAAATGTTCACCTGCTGGAGTGGCCGCGACAAGTCAATTACTTTATCTATACTCCATGAACGTTCATATGCCCAAAATGACACTTTGAAATAAACCGAAATCTGGCTAACAAATAGTCGAAGCCTACTAATTAGGGCCTTCTGATCATTTTGAGACAAGTTTCAGCTCTCTAGTACAATTGGTTCAAAAGTTCACTTGCTGGAGTGGCCGCGACAAGTCAATTACTTTATCTATACTCCATGAACGTTCATATGCCCAAAATGACATTTTGAAATAGACCGAAATTTGGCAAACAAATAGTCGAAGCCTACTAATTAGGGCCTTCTAATCATTTTGAGATACGTTTCAGCTCTCTAGGACAATTGGTTCAAAATTTCACCTGTTGGAGTGGCCGCGACAAGTCAATTACTTTATCTATACTCCATGAACGTTCATATGCCTAAAATGACATTTTGAAATAAACCGAAATTTGGCTAACAATTAGTCGAAACCCACTAATTAGGGCCTTCTGATCATTTTGAGATACGTTTCAGCTCTCTAGGACAATTGGTTCAAAAGTTCACCTGTTGGAGTGGCCGCGACAAGTCAATTACTTTATCTATACTCCATGAACGTTCATATGCCCAAAATGACATTTTGAAATAAACCGAAATTTGGCAAACAAATAGTCAAAACCTACTAATTAGGGCCTTCTGATCATTTTGAGACAAGTTTCAGCTCTCTAGGACAATTGGTTCAAAATTTCACCTGTTGGAGTGGCCGCGACAAGTCAATTACTTTATCTATACTCCATGAACGTTCATATGCCCAAAATGACATTTTGAAATAAACCGAAATCTGGCTAACAAATAGTCGAAGCCTACTAATTAGGACCTTCTGATCATTTTGAGATACGTTTCAGCTCTCTAGGACAATTGGTTCAAAATTTCACCTGTTGGAGTGGCCGCGACAAGTCAATTACTTTATCTATACTCCATGAACGTTCATATGCCCAAAATGACATTTTGAAATAAACCGAAATCTGGCTAACAAATAGTCGAAACCTACTAATTAGGGCCTTCTGATCATTTTGAGACAGTTTTCAGCTCTCTAGCACAATTGGTTCAAAATTTCACCTGCTGGAGTGGCCGCGACAAGTCAATTACTGTATTTATACTCCATGAACGTTCATATGCCTAAAATGACATTTTGAAATAAACCGAAATTTGGCTAACAATTAGTTGAAACCCACTAATTAGGGCCTTCTGATCACTTTGAGACAAGTTTCAGCTCTCTCGATTTCAAACCGCACTGATTGTAATCTAAAGGCGGAAAACTAGAAAGAAATTTTGACTGTGCCTTTATTGCTTAAATAAGAGGATCACAATAGATTTCGTATTACATTAACCGTATATATTACAGTGCAACTGCGAAGGTCAATATTATCTTCCATATTCACAAGAATCCGCTATAATGCCAATGACAGCAATAGATTAAGTTGTGTTGTTGATAAATATATATTCTCTGTCAGAAAAGAGCGATCTTGTCTTTATAGCCAGAGATATTTTTCACAGCTATCCGAAGTAGCCGCTTAGTTTCCTTTGAACAATGCCATGTATACGCCCTGCATGTAACAACGAATTTAATCATGTAAAGTGAGCCATTTATTTAGCCTTTCGGTTTGCCTGATCTCCATGCCATTTACGTAGCCAGGAGTTGTAAAGGGGGAGGGGTTTAGTTAATGCTGATAGTCAAACGACAATAGAGTAGATGATCTGAATGAGGGGAATAAATAAAATAAATCTGCTGCAAAACTGTCCCCCCTTTGACGACATCCCTTTTGATCATAACAATATCTCTTAGCTCCATGGTTTACTACATCGAGATACTGCATAAGAATCCAAGGAGTTTATGTCATTCATTCAAACTCATGAATCCTAAGTAGAGGAGCCAATGCCTTATTCTTTTGAGTTTCGTATACTTCGTTACAAGACAGCATTGCACAAAGAGAAAGACTATCAAGACTACGATTTGCAAAGAAAGACCTTTGCAAATCGTAAATTCTAGACAACAGCCTTTCGTGTCTGTAGATTAAAATCCACAAGGTGTCGAGGGGGTGGTTTTCCTCTGATGTGAACGCATCACCTCTTGGCATTTGCGTTGGAGTGAGTTACGTAATGCAATCATAGTTCTTTTTCTTTCTCCGTGTTATTGTGGGATTTGATTGCTTCCTATTCACTGCATACCCAGCCCAGCAGTACTGGTTTATCAAAAAATGCACTGTGTAGTGAGTGGGAATGGATAATCGGAGTGGAAAGTTTTGCTTGTTTTTATTTTGGGGTAAGAGAACAGGGTGTCACCTGTTGTACCAAGTGACACGGTTTCGTAAGCTTGACAGAAAGTAGAGGGCTTCTTATAAATAAAAATGCGTGTACATATATCAAGATAAAGTTATAAAAACATGGCTCTATATTTTTTCTTGCTCTTATTTATTAAATACTGTATTTTCCTATCCCATTATTTTTCACTTATTCGTCCACTTCTTCATTCGTTTATTCGGTTATAGTATTTAATTAATCCATTTTTTAATGAATTTATTTTCTATTTCTTATCAACTTGTCTAACTTGACCACCCGACTTCTTGTTATCATAGTAATTTTTAATTAATTAGCCGTACACACCACTTTCCTTTATTTGCAAAAAATTCTAAGAATGACCCAACCAAAAATTGAAAGCAAAAAACAACCAAGGGCTTAGCAAACCACTGTCAATGGCTGATCTTTTCATTATTCGCATTAGGTAGGCAAAAGCTCCTATGGACACTTTACAATGGTGATTAATGTTGCTTGACTTGGGGCCAACGACTTCAGCTGTTGCGTAGGCGAGGCATCATGGGATACATGAACAACAACATTGTACGCACGCCCGCAGCAAAGTGAAAAACCACGAACAGCATTAATCTTAATAAACAGCCGACCAGAGCAGGTATTATAATCTTGCATATATATAGACGAGATTCTGACTTCTAGAGACAGTTTTTGCTTGACAAGGAAGGTGTTCGGTTTTGCTTATAACGTTAACTTTGCGTGTACTCAGACGTCAAAGGAACTCTGTTACTCAGGAACGAAATTTGAATCATAAAGTGTGCGAAAAGAAACTTGGCTCTCTTTTTTATTGGCAATATATAAAAAGGTAATTCAAGCTATATTTATTTCATCACTAGTTTTTCATAAAGTTTTCCAGCACTTATACTGAATTCGCACAAGCATTTCTCGCTATATTAAAACATACGAGCATGGCATGATCGAAGGCTAAGCACCCAAATCTGATCAAACCTACTACTAAATTCAAGGAATTTTCATAAATGTGTTTTGCAGTAATCTCTTCCGAGCCAACTAGGTCAGAGGTAGAAACTCGAATTTCCTTGGAACCAGATAGATAAAGTGATCAGTCAGTGTACTTTTGGATGCTGCACAAGGCTTAAAAGATCTTTCCAACCGCACAAACGTGTCTCTGTCAACTTAAGCGTCTTTTACAGTCGATTAAAGTGAGGAGGATCTTACGAAATGACCTTTTCAGCTCATGCAAAATATTCCTTTTACTTATAGCCATTGTAGCTCGCGCATGTTTGTTACTAAACAGACATCACTAGTGTATCAACTTGGACCGTATTAAGATAGTTGTGTAGCAACTAAAATTCGTCATTTTGCTCCAAATTAGATATTCTTGTACCAAGACGTGTCCCAAAATCATATCAATTTTATAATCAGCAAATATTTCTTTTAAAAACTTTCAACATGATATGATGCTGTATGTTTGGTTGTAAAGCCAGCCATGCTTTGGGCAATATCTCCCATAATCCTTTGTATCGCAAAACCGCTCGTGATTGGTTAACGTGACGTTTGATTGACATCTTGAGATAGTTGAGATTATCAGATTATTGTCTTTGAATTTTGTCCTCAACTGATACTGGTAGATATAAAGATTATGAGGTCATAACACCGAGTAAGTGTAGAGGGAAGAGAGGCTGTTGAACATATGCCTCTGGAACCGAGGTTGAATTTGGATCTCACCTTGGCTTTTCTTCCTAAATCTGATGCTTGTAGCACAATCTGACGTTTTGTTGTTTGGAAGTTATTTTTCAATGTTTCCAACGTAAAATACCGCAGGTATTTTTTATACTGGCTACAAGCTACAAGCTTCAGGCTGCAAGCCCTATAGTCAAACGCAAATGCACAATCAAAGTTCACGTTTTGGGTGCATAACTCGCAACCTCGTTGCATTCATCAAAATTCATCTCTGTTTGACCAAGCATTTGCGAGTTTGCGTTTGCTGGTCGTGTTATTGCAAAAGCAACCAATGTTGCAATAAAAGGACGTAAATAAATCGACCAACTTGTTGCAGTTTGGATTAAAATCAATCCTTCCTTTCCCATGCTGGACGCTCGAGTATTAGCTTGTCTCGACACGATTTATTGTGCCCTGAAAATAAAGTGTAGGGACCCTTGGGTGTTCATCAAGGACTAACATGGGTTCATATATCTCTGGTATGCTTCAATTCCTCCATGGTTAGTCCAATTGAATCGAAATTAACAGCAATTTCTTCCATGCTGTGATTATTTATTTGCAAGAAAAATAGTTTGTTTAAGGAATAGAGTCTTTACATATTTATCGGTCTTTCAAAGATGCTTATCAGTAACTCGATAAAACAAAGACATTTATTTAAGGGATGCAAATAAAGCAGGCTCGCACGATGTTAAGAGTAAACCATATATCTTGTGAAACTTATGATTGAGGAAAGGGTTGAATCATTTCTCTCTAAACCCCACTTTGCCTCTCTTTGTACTCTATTTGTTGTAAATTATTTAAACTCATTGAAATGCTTTCTATTATTTATCTTACCAATAAATTATTAATTACTAATACTGAGTGAAAGATTTTCGAATATAATAAAGAATCCGAATAACAAATATTTTCTTTTGCTGCTTACTCTGGGCCCAGCAACACACGCTTGGCATTGAAGGAGATTCATTTCCATTACAAAAACTACATACCTCTTGTTTACAAGAAGATAAGAATTTTGCTCGAGCGTAAATCAGTTCTACTGTTTGACGTACCCGCCATCATAAATTATGCATCAAACTTAACAGGTCTCCAAGCCTCCATTGTTGCTTCAGTTGTCTGATAAGATAAACGAAGCATCTATGGGTTTGAAAAAGCAAATGAGGAGAGAGAAACTGTTACTTTAGTATTTATGAATATTTGTGCTCCTATCTTACAGACTAAATCTGGCTTTTTTGGAGTATATCTCTCACCGAGTTTGAGGTTTTGGCAAGCTTGGAAATCACGCCTGGAGTAACCAAGGTGAGTTAGACTTGGAATTGCGATTGATTGTGAATTGGTCAAAAATCCTTGCTATCATACTATTATACAAGGGTGAAGGGTTTACCAATAACTATTCCTCGCATCAAGCATTAGCATCAATACAGTTGTAGTATTAAAGAGAACTAACTGTTTATATCGGTTGTGGGATAGAGTCTTTATTGATGTCTTTGATTATTAGTGCTTGTCATTTTCAAAAACGTGCCGGTCAAGTTGTTTCGGACATTATTACTTACTGGAATCTGATTAATTTAAAAGGCGATCTCCTCTACAAAGAAATAACACGGAAATTAAAACCGGATTCATTTGTGATAATTTCGAGACAAATCGTTTTCGCAAAAGCAAATAATGAAATCTCGATGGGCATTTACTTTCAGTTTTTAGAAAACTCAACAAAAGCATATCTATGTAATTAAGGCAATATATCTTGCCTACTCAACAGGGGCATACAAATGAAAGTTGAACTTTCCGTCATCCCTGCGACATTACACATCTTTTAAGGGCTTGAAACGACTTTCAAGCGATCTTTGAAAAAGTCCTGTGTATTTTTGAAAGAATAAACTGTATGGACGTTCGTTGTTTTTCTGTACGACCGTACATGACCTGACCCCAATTCAGCTCATTCTATAGTCGGAATAGAATCTCAAGAAGCCACAGATATTTCCTCAGTCTATCCGTTCTTTCTTCGAACACCGAAACAATTGAATCGAAAATCGAAGCAAGCCTGCAATTTTGCTTGGCGAGACAATAATTTCCGAGGGTTAACATTGCAGCCTGGTATTGTCTCTAATTTGAAATATATAAATACAATAATTCTCGTTAAATGAAGTGTAATTTACCACGGTTTCATAGGTCAATTAAAAGCTATAATGTCACCTTATTTAGATCTAACGGCTTCTCGTGTTCCCACTCATAAAAGTGCTACAGAATTGAGCACAGTGTATGATTTACAACCTGGTCATTAAGTCACTACGATCACGACATAAGACACACAATATTCTGAAAACATAGTTGATTTAAAGGACTGAGCTCAATCAATATGTGGGTCCAGAAACATATAGCCACGTAGGTTTCTACACATTCATTATACTGAGGAAAAGATTTGACACCCCATTTCAAAACACGATGTAAGCCTTCCCATTTACTCTCAAATTGATTGAAGGCTGTCACTCCTTTGTGACAGCTTTGTACCATGCACAATATTCCCATCCGATGCATGTCACATTTGGCAAGTCGGAGCCTCGAAGATCTCATATCAGAAGATCTTCGAGGAAACCAAAATATCAGAAAACAGATCGAGGAGGAACTGAGACTTTTGCCGTCCATGTTTGAAGCGGTTTACGGAATGCACGCTAATTATACAATGAAACACTTGCGGTTCGATACTATGTTTGGAACGTAAATTAGACTAGTTTTTATTTGATATTGATGTTCTAATAACCACCACCTGCCGGGCCTTTGTGGCCCTTCCACCTAGTAGTATAAAGCATATTCAGGAGAACCGAAAAGGTTTTCGAGCTCAGCGCCCTATTTTAAAGTATAGCTACAACATGAGTAAATTTAAGTATATTTCAAAAATTGAATGCAATGTAATCCATCTAGCAAACCTAGAAAAGCATGATGAAGCATTATGCATTATGAATTTTAAAATTCTCTGGGTTATTTAAATTCTACAAGCATAATTAAATATTTAAATTTGTTAATATCACACGTACCGCGACTATTCATACATATAAACTTAATTTGAACGTACACCCCGGTTTTAACATTGAATTCTGAGCGATTGGTTTGCGTAGGGGCCAATCCACGAGGACTAATTCTTTAATACGATTCATCCTCCTCTTTTCCTTTGAATTACACAATCCACAGCTTTTCAATTCTCATTTGCATGGCATCATCGTTAATTAATAATTACTTTCATTAATATCTCTTTCAATTTCATCTCAGTAAAGCAACTGCAAATTCAATTTCCATCCAAGCAACATTGAGGGCAATATATTCCTAATATTGATATCTCCGAAACGGTTCATTGTTAGCACACTTTCGAGTATCGATGCTCTAGGCACAACACAACGGTAGATAAACAGTATATTATATTAGATCCACTTCATTGTAGAGGATACATATCTTGAAGTTCATCTCATCTGTGCAGCAACAGGCTCTGGCATTTGCGATACACTCTGCGATGAGCAGTGCATGTTGCGTTTTTGTTCAAAGATTTCCAACGAAATTGTGATACGATATTGGTGAGTATACTTCTTATTAGATGATTATAAACTTCGTTGCAACGAGTAATGCACAAAACTTCAATTCAAATCAATGTAAAAAGCTAGCCATAGCCTACACGTTCTTATCTCAAAAGAAACTAGTTTATAAGAAACAAGAATTGGGGTGGCCAAGAGTTTAAAAGCTTTTGTACGGGATCAAGAATAACTAAGAAACTGTAAAGTTTCCATTCATAAAAAAGGTCCATTGCCTTTAGCTTGTGCACGGTTTTGTCTCCGTGAATATGAAGAATTTTGTTATACTTTAATTAGGAAAAAACTTTAATTTTCGGTTGTAATTTTCCTGACGATCTGGGTTTATATCCAGACAAAAATCCTCAATTTCAGAACAACAGAAAATATTAGATACCGAAAGTAAGGAACCAATTCAGAAACTTTCAGTGCAAAGTAGCTACCATTTTGGTGTTTGATGATTTTCCTATGTATTGCATTGATGAAAAAGCCCCACCCTTTCTCCCATTCAAATTCTTATATTCTACTCATCGGATGAAACTCTGATATTGAGATATGCATTTTGATAAGAATACCTTGACAGTTATTGAATCTCAATATTTTTCATTTTCTTTAAATTCCCATTGTTTTTTGGCAATTTTAAGCCTCAGTCATTATACAGGCATTATCCATCTTAAAATAGATGGCACATTACTTGATGTGGAGTGAAGCTTGCAAATCTCTTGCAAAGTTGCAAATCCCTTGTTGAGGAATGTAACTAGTACGTGATATTTACAACGTTATTAAACACTCTTACATGATACAGAGCTTGTAAATAATATGTTGTGTTTTCCATTCTCTTGTATCCCCACTTTGGCGAGCCTAGGGATTTGTTTATGACGCAAATGTGGCTTTCTGTATGAGCTTTGTTCTTTATTCCCCAAACCATTTAATTCCACATCGACGTTAATCTTGGCCTGATGCCTTAATTAACTTGACAATCAATGATTAATGACGAGAAGGCTACTGCAGTCCTGACGAGGCTTGCATTTTTGTGTATAAATCGAGGACAAAATCGAAGAGTAGTTAATCAAATAGAGTGACAACGAATGTTATTATTTTCTCCCTTGTCTCTCTACTTTCTCATGAAAACACAATAGCCTGTTGAACCCGTTGATTAACGAGCAATTTTGTTTACAAGTTTTGTTTCACATACGTAGAGATAAACAATTTCATTACGCTCATTCCTATATGTTTACATCAGTGTATGTGGATCAATTTAGAATGAAACACTGTGCTACATCATACGTGATAGACATGGTATGTGTTATATGGGTTGAGAATATGAAAACTGCAACGGAATACATCGAAAGCCAATTATTTTTAGGGCTCTTCAGCTTGCGAGTGAGACAATGCTATAGATTTAATTCATTTCCTTATCCTGCTATATCTAAAATTGATGTCTGCTCGTGAATAGAGGCCTTTTTTAAAGAAGAATACTTTTGTGTGGGACATTGTTTCGCACGTCGTTTTGATGTGAACTTGCGATGTTATGCAATAACTTTTGTTGCTGTTGTTAAAACACATTGAAATGAATTGATATAAATTCGAGAAAGCAATGAGATGTTTCAATTTCTACTGACAAGAAGCGTTCCCAGGTTGGAAAGTAACTGGCAGCCTTAGTCCGTCGTTTGCATTTCGTTGTTGAACTTCAATTTTATATATACAAATCTGAATTCTGTGCGTATGGAATAGAACAAGGAAAATTCTATTTGTGGTAAGATTGATTTCTGTTGCCATCTATGTTGCATGGCTACTATTGTATTGTACAGTCAGCAAATGTTCATGAACTCGAGATGTTTTCTCGTATTCTAGCCTGCACACTTTTTTATAAGGATACTAAAGGGTTTCCCAAGTCTTAAGATCCTTCATTGTTTCTTGTTCTCAATCGACTTTTGCAAATTTGAGCATCAGTGCCTTTACAAACAGCAGTTTGCACTTAATTGTGGTAGGCTGGGACGAGAGGCTAGCTTCTACAAGCTTTAGCACAGCATTCTTTCTAAGTCTTGACCAGTTCAACAATTTACCAAATTTTAGCTTGAAATTAGACCTAAAGCTCAGTATTAGAAACCAGATCTCTCTGATTACATGTTTTAAGTGTCCCATCTTGTTCTGAAGTTGATGATCTTGTCATTCGCAATTAACAGTGCCCATTCGCGATTAAGAGTGAGAGTGATCATTTGCGATTAAGAGTGATCACTTGCGATTAAGAATGATCATTTGCGATTAAGAGTGATTACTATAAAGCACACATGTTTTTTTGTGAATACAATGTAGTTTTGATTTATCCCAGCGTAATTAATGACCAACCAGTAATTAAACGTGAATGGAAAAGTTGTGCAGAGGCATCGGATAAGCTTAAGTTTGTCATGTTGAATAATCCCCCTTTGTCCTTCGTATAAAAAGGCAATGCATCTTATGCTGTGCTCAGATAATAACACAAGGTAATGCAGTTGCCATTTGTTTCCTGTTTACCCTCTAACCTCTTCAATCGCGGGTTAATCCACTTACTGAAAGAATTTATTCACCTTCACGTTTAGTCTCTTGTTTATGATTGCCTGGGATTATAAATACTAAAATTTCTATAGGGTAATGATTCTTGCGCTGATGAAGACAAAGATAATGTTTTTCAGAGCTATCACAATAGGGTTCAGTCACCAATCACCAAATACATACGTAGATTACGTTTCCTAAGTAACACTATTTCCTTTAATCACACTGCCTCTCAATTAATATGATGTGTAAGCAGAACCTCAGAACGTAACGACTTTGAAAAGTAATAGTTTTATTTGAAAAGATCTTACTCGTTTAATGTAAGTCGTATCGTGTAAAGATTTTCACGCTTCCGTAAACATTTATACTGTTATTTGTTTTCATCGAGTATGTTTTGTTTTCATTTATTTGCTTCATTCCTGAACGCACACATTGTTTACGTGTGGTATAGGGCTCTGCGAAACGGTAATGGTGGTGGGCTTTCCAAGTACTTATCAAATACTGACGTTCTTTCCATGGTTTTATCATGATAAACAACATCTTGTTTTCTTTAAAAGGAACGCCCTACTCCAATAATAGTTTTCAATTCAACAATTTGTTTTGTATAGAGAAAAGAAAAAGAGATATCAGACAGACAACAAAGATAAGACAAGGTGGTTTACAAACGAGACTGTATAATGAATGACTGTAATAGCAGAAAGTGTGGCTTGCGACTGGAGTCAAGTAACGATGACGAGGAATACGGTCTGATTTCAACTCTTGGACCATTGATTAATAGCATGGAGTCGTATTTTAACGTCGAGAGTGTTAAAGACAGAGATGCTGAGTTTACAAAAGAGAAATATCTCCAAGAACTTCAAAGTCAGTTATCGACAAGTAGTGGGTATTGTAGTTTGGAATCCTTACCAAGCGCGTACAAAGCTATTCGTAACAGACAACTGATAAGTTCACAGTCACTGGGCGTTATTATACTTCTTGAAGACACGTTGAGAAACAGAACGGTTGTGGAAGAACTCAAATCTGGACCATGGTCGTTTCATCATACGATGCAACTCTTAGACTGGGAAAACAACTGTGTCATTGCAAAGCAGGATTTTTACGAGTTGAGCTCAGAACTACCGCTTGTTAGTGCGAGTTTAACAATGTCCAAAAAGAACATTATTAGGCTTAATTTATTTGTGAAAAACAAACAAAGGATGCAGCAGTTTTACGAGGATATCCTGCAGATGTATCCAAGTTTTGAAGCCAAGGATTACTGCTGTTTTGTTCTCAAATCAACTGAGGCATACGAAATCCAGTTCTCTTTAAAGCTATCCAGACATTTGGACATTAATTCAACGAAACATGCACAACTGATATTCCAAGTACCGAGAATCAGTCGGTTGTCGTGTCGTCCATCTCACCGAAAAAGCGTCGTACAAACGTGTGATCCCGAGGGTAATCTACTCATTCTCGTAAATTCTCCGAATATGCGACGTACTACAACGACAGATAGCAGTAATGGCTGTGCTATTGGACGACAACGAAATGATGCGATGCATACGAATAGTAAAATTCGGCTAGGAGATGGCTCGGCAATTAGAACTCGGAAGAAGTCATCGGCGAGTTCGTGTTCAACTTCGACATCATCAGATTCATCTTCCACGGATACAGTTAATTGCCATAATGGAATTATATTCTCAGGTTGTCCTATCACTTTGTAACAAGAATGATAAATACGTCTTTAAACTAATATTGAATCAGTATCAAGTTTTTCCATTTATCTCTCTCTATTATCAAGTATTATATGGAGTTAAATATAATCGAAATCTGAATTTGTATATACTACCCATTATAATACCTGAATGTTATTGGATAGCCTACTTTATTTCATCTATCACTTTTATTGAATTCTTTGCTCGTTAAACAAAGTCATGTTACCATCAATATTTGCATTGAGAAGAAATGAAATTTAATCCAATGAAATTTATCAATCTCATAATGTATTTATTTGTGCAATATTTATTGTAAATAATAATATATATCTTCATGCAGTTTTTATTATGTATTATAATATCATTTATATTATAATTATTGAATGTACAGGTGATGTAATTTCCTGTAAATATCAAGAATGATTTTCAATATTTTTGCAATATTTTCTTGCGCAAGACTTTTAATGTTTTGCGCTTTTTCAACGCTCGATTTCCAAGTGATATTCCAATTCTCCATTCCAAGGTTCCATTCCCTGACTTTCTTCCTTTGTTCAGTTCCAAGCCGCACCCTTCCGTATTTGAGTGTCCAGTTCTAGACTCATTACATTACGTCCCTGTTTTTTTGCTCATTCCTTCCCTCCACCTGTAGGTGTGCGAGAGTCGAGCAAAACACAGGGACGCAATGTAATGAGTCTAGTCCAGTTCCTTGTTAGGTCCTGGGCTCGAACTGTCCCTCTCCTTTCCCTCCTCAGTCGAACGAGAAGTGAAAGTCTGGCGGAAGAAAGATTTTCAAAAGGAATAAAACTCAAACAAGGACGAGCTGAATTAAATTGGACAAGGTAATTTGAAATATACGTCTCCTGTTTGCTGTTTTCCAAAGTATTCTTAGTAGTATATGCTCTGCTTCTGTACTTTTAAGGATTTAACGTTATTTTCATTTCTCTGTCATCCGCCATGTTTTTGGCCTATTTGGTTCAGTTTTGTTCCATTGTTATCGAACATTCCTTCCGATTTCGAGCTGAAGCTTGAATGGGAACTGAAATCTCTTTTTTGAGACTTACTTTAATTTTGAGACTTTTGGGACTTAAATTAATTAGGTTGCGTGATGACTTACTTGAATTTTTTGGGACATTTTTCTTCAACAATCTCAAAAAATGTTTTTAAGCGTGAATCTCTTTTCGCACCTGACGGAAGAGATACATGTCGGTGATGAAAACAAGAATTTTGTTTCATAAATTAATTGACTGACATTTCTAAAACTACACATTAAATTACTGAAAATTTTATTCTACAGTCTTAAAAGCTACTCTAATCACATTTCAGAAGAAACTCCTTTCAGGAATTTACTTATAATAATACACATTAAAGTAACCAAATGAATAGAAAATAAATACATTACATGACTATAAATACTATGACTAGAATCACTGAACAATAAATTTTCAATTTGATGAACAACACTTCAGATGTCCATACCTAACTAAAATTTTCTGAAAATGACTTATTGTCATGTTGTTTTGAGAAAACAAAACAATGTTTATTATTACTGAATATTATGGTATTTGCAAAATGTTCTTGCTTTGAAATAATCAGAATTGTCTTCAAATTTAACTGAGGATTTAAAAGTCTCCCTTGAAAGTAATATTGTCTGCAAAGATCTTTAATTTATAGACGTTTATTTGTACACTACAATTGATATTAACTTAATTAAGGCTACACAGTACCATCTAAATTCTACAACTATTCGGTAAGATCATGTCAATAATCGTCTTTGTTTGCTGTTATTGTTCATTTACCAACCTCCCGGGAAAGAAGATTGTGATTCATGTGATAATCGATTACCTCTTGAACAGAATAGCATCTGTCTGAAAGCTTCCCGCCATTTCTTATTCAACAAAACATACAGACAAGGGTTTAATGCGCTGCTGAAGTAATGCAAGAATTTCAAATACTTGCTCAATTCCAGTGTTAACATTTCATAGCATTTTGGCTGTGGCGGGCTGCAATACATGTAGGAAATGATTATCAAGGACATAAATGGTGTCCAAGTGACAATGAACGCTCCCATGACAACAGCTAGCATCTTCGCTGCTTTAAGCTCCTTTCCTACAGAGCGCACCTTTCTGTAAACTCCCAGGGTTCCCCTGCGCAGCCTTGATATCTTGGAGCCACCTTGTTGTTGTTGTTGTTGCTGGTTTGTGTTCTTTTCACTGCTCTCACTTGAAGGTTGCTGTGACGTTTGCTCCTCCGTAATGACAGCTATTCCGTTTGATGTCGTCGATTTGTCCGCTTCGTCCTGCATGCGGATGGATTTCCCGGCAGCATTGAGCTCGGCGATTCGTATCATCTGTCGTCTGGCTGTTTTGGCAATGTTGATATAGCAGAATAGCATTATCAACAAAGGTACAGCAAATGATATCATTATGTTTGTCAAGGACTGTTGTCTGCGGGGTATTGTGGAAACCAGTCGAATACTCGCCATGACTGCTGATATCATCCACACTATGACGACTGCTCCAACTGCCAAACTCGGTTTCATTACTCTCTGATGCAGAAAGGGCCATTCAATAGCGAAGTAGCGATCTATTGCTATCACCGCCAAACACCATATCGACACTGTTCCCGTCCACACATCCGTGAAGAGATAGGCTTTGCTTATGATGTCACCTCCAGCTTGGCTACGTGGCCCCCAGCTACAAACATACACAGCAAAGGTCATCGACATGGGGCCCAGGGCCACTATAATATCGGCAGTTGCGAGGGCACAGAGCAATATGTTGGTCGAGTTTCTCAGAGAAGGGTATTTGATCAGGCCAATGAAGAACAAGCAATTGCCAAATAGTGCTGTAATTTGTATTATTATCAGAAGTGTTCCGTCAAAATAGCTTATATCACCAACTAATTTGCAAGCCATGACTTTGAAGATTATGTTTTATCCTTCTAATCTTATCCTCTTCTCTTATCAACTTTAATTGTTTCTATTTATGTCAACGACTAATTGCTCTCCTTGCACTTTGATATTATTCAATTAATGTTCGTTTGTTGTCGGTGATTTCTTTTTCTGTTTACGATCTGTTTATTATTTCCTTTTTCTTTTTCTGTTGTGATCCCGAACCCTTCTTTTCTCTCTTTTTACTTATCTCCAAGATAAATGGCGTCCAATTTTAATTTGATTAATCCTTTTTCTATCTTTAAAACGAACTTAAATTCCTGCTTCTTTTATTCTTGTCCACATACGCTCTCCTAAGTACAATTCACTCTTGAAGTCTTCTTCTGCCTTTCTTGACTTTTTATCACACCAATGTGTAAATTCATTCAACAAACACGTTTTGTCGAGTTTGCTTATCGGCTTTTCCAATTTTTCCTGCAAATAAGTTATGATAATATTAACTCATACCTTGATTTATCTTCCAGTTCAAATGACACTGGTGGACGCCCCGTTAATTGAACAATGGTTTTATATTTATAGTAAGTGCACTTTAATTATTCACTTATCGATTACTAGCTACCACTGCTAGCTAATAGAACTATTCAACCTTGCTGTTATATAGAAAGCATTTGGCTGTAATAGCGTAGTAATTATATGGAGACCCAATTAAACTAATATTTGAAGCAGCGCAAAACGACAATGCCAATGTGGGTGCCGTTTATGAAGATTTATTCAAAATTCATTCGTGAGCTATTTTGGATTGTGAAAACTTGGGCTTTTAGAATAGCAAGGGCGAATTATTTTCTTGAGCATAACAAGTTATTGTATTGCTTACCCTGGTATTGCATTTCAATGTGACGCAATAGTTATGGCAAGGACAAAATGGTCAATTAACAAACATATAAATATATTAATTAAGGCTGCATGTTGGTAAATGATTTATTGAATAAGTGAATTAATTAGAAGACAAACATCTGCATATGATCATATGTTAAGGGTCCTGAAAATACCATGCTTAATAAACATTGCGAAATTAAGGGTCGTAAGGTTTGATGTTTTATATTTTGCTTATTGCCGACGAATGTCCACTGTTCTTTAAAAGAAATGTAAAATCGATCATACCGTTGATATAATTTTTATATATTATAATCAAAATAAGGCCTCTAGTATCGTCTACTCATTGTTACATTGCAAAATATTGTTTTACCTGGCAGTATTAGCGAACAGCTGAATTAAACGATAATATTAAATCCACTAGCCTGTTTACTGCTCTATTCATTCTAGCTCTGTTTCTGCCGTAGATGCATCATTTAAAAGCCAGCTGAAGAGACAGTTCGGAAAGTCGTTATAGCACTTGGTAAGTCGTAGCTACCTTCGTATCTTGTTCACTCTTAAGCCATTGCACCGAACTTCTTTTATATATCAAACATTTGATATTCTGAATCGTGGTGATGTCACGAAACGCTATTCATTAGCTAAGCAAAGAAATTCGTTTTGAATAAAGCAAAGCTTATCTTAGGAGCATTCTATAGTCAATAAAAGTAATCTTAAGTAATCTAAGTAGCTGCGATGCTCATCTCTGAGAGGCCTTTTCCATGGTCATGTTTTTGTCGATGTTGAGACAATCGGTTTTGATCAATAAAACTTTAGCGATCTGCTAAAATCCTTCTGATTTAATTGAATAGATTGATTTGTGAAACACAAAGCACACTTGTGTGCGAGTAAACATATTCACTGCGCTGGTTCATTTGAAATCACTGTTTTCTTGTGTTATTTGTTGAAAGTGTTTTTGTCATTGCAGTTCAATAAGTTCTTTCAATTTTTTAGTTTTTTCAATTTTTTCACAAATTAACTTCAATAGAATACCATAATCGGTCAGTTTCCATCATAGCAACGAATAATAAATAAATATTTTATTGTTTGATTTTTCCTGTGCTACTAACATGGCGTCTACAGGCATTACATAATTTTCTTGTCTACATGGCGTAAAAAGGTTACGTTTTAAATTTAGTAGCAAAGTACTTGATATTAAAGCTGAATATGAGATAGTTTTCTTTCGTGCATACACCTGTATATTTACAAATTTGTCAAAAGCCTGCTTCTTAATTATCAGTTGCTGGATCATAAACATTTGTGACACCTGTAAACAAAATGTCAGTTTTGGCTCTTTCGAAAATTATTATTACCAAATATGGAGCTATGATTGACTTTTGTTCATGATAAAGACATCCTAATATTTTTGATTGTACTCAAAATGTCCCTCCGAGCTCATATTTTATAAGCGAATACTATTTGTCAAATTAGCGTCACGTATTTTTTATGTGCAACGTGTACGTGTACTGGTGTACTGGCTGTACTGCGAATTTAAAATTAAATGAACTGAACTGAATGAATGCTATGCTTTAACCTTGCAAGTCTTGTAAATGACATTGCAAGTAATATATTTGTTTAGCTATCACTATAATGCAGCAATGCTGTTTTGGCTCTGCTACTAATCTATTTATTCTTCTTTTTTTCATTAACTTCTCTTCTTTTTATACTTCACATCAAAAGTCTTCAGTATAATTAGGCAACAGTGAATCATTTGATAGATAATTTTGTTTTTAACAGCTGTTCGGAAAAGCTAAAGTGAAAATAAGTAGAAAATTGGTCCCATTTTCTGCTCTTAGGATAGCAGGCTTGTAATGTTTGAGTTTCTACTTTTGTTAGTGCTTATCATCCCGATGAATGTTAGGAAATGATATCAGATTTGGCCCAACGGGACATAATGTGGCACCAACCATCGAACATTTTGTGTAAACCACACGAATATGTTAATGCAAAAGGCAAACAAAAGTATTAAAGACAACGAACGATGCTTAGAGTAGTATAAGGTATTTCGTTAGCATAAGCTGATGCCTTTAATGGAGAAATGAATATGTTTAAAAGGCTAAAGATGAAGCCAACTTACCCTGATGGAAGTAATCCAGTTTCGTTTCGTTTGTCATGTACACGTCTGACTGAAATTCAACATTGCACAGCTTTTAGGGCCTGCAGCTTTTTATTGAATTATCAAACAATAGGCAAATGAATAAAATGACAGTTCATTAATATTTTATGCTGCTATATATATATCATAGAACATTATCAATGAAGAATATGCTAATAGAATTGGGTTTTACAGAGCGTAGGTGCTTTAACTGTGCGAGTCTAAATACAATTTCACCTTGCCTCTACTTGTTTCGCTCCTACTAGCGTCTTTTTGCAAATTTGATTATATTTGACCTCTCTTTTTTATTCAATTTCTATTTGTTATTTAATTTTTTTCCAATTGCCATCACAATACTTGTGAAATTTTATTGCATTACGTTTCAAACTTGGCAATAGTATTTGCCTTCAACAAGACATGTGTCGACCCAGTTTTTTAAATAGGCTTTACACTTGCAATGGAAATAGCATTGCGTCGTGGAAGAACCCTTTTATCGTCCTTTATTTTTATAATATTTAGTTTCAATTTGTGAATTGTATGTTAATTCTATTTTAAGTCTCGGTACTTGACCTGCAAAGCCATGTAATGAAGTCGACAAGATAATTAAACATGGCAGTATATCTCTTCAAAAAAACTCCTGCCTTGCAAATCTATTTGACTGAAAAAGAACGCATATTATCTAAGTTTCTTTCACCCGGCATGCCAGTAAAACGTTATGTACAACATCTAAAAACAGATGTATTGAAAGAATTGTAGAGTACAAAGTGTAATTCAAATGTCAACAGCCGCATTTAGCAGCTCTACAGTATGCTAGCTAACTTAGTTTTGCGAACTTATTTGAGTATCAGTAATGGTGAATAGTGTTAATTACACCATTGTTCTTTAGCCATCTGCTCTGAAGCTAATCAACAAAGATGCAAACCTTGTGTATTGTATACATTCAGGATTTAAGTCTGTGTCCTGATCCATAGGACATTGTTCGATTATTTGATTATATTGAACGTAACTGGTTGAGACAATGAAGCCGATAGCTATGAGTGTAGGCTTTTAATTACCCTAGTAATCGAATGAAGAGAAAAACATTTCTCTTTTAGAAAAACCTTATTTGTCTATCTTTTCGGCAATCAACTGAATTAAGCTTTTTGTCATCAAATGCAACCACCTTGACGTTCCTAAATATCTGTCGCCCCATGAATCAGTTGTCTCTGCTATTTTTGGCTCCACACAAAATGGCTTTTCTCAATGATGAGAAATGGTTTTTTAACCAACGTGACGTAATCCGAGTTATTTTTCTTTCAGGTGTTTGGTCATCGCATCTTGGCTCTGATCTATTGACGGAATATTTGAGCAAAAATGTCACCACGCTTGCGCTGTGGCAATGTTTAAACATTTGATAGAATTCAACAACATGTGACATATCAGGTTCGTACAGCATCTATCAAACATATAATATGTTTAAATGCAGTTATACTCATGTTTATTTGATCGAATATATTGGATAAGGGGAGCAGACACCCCATTGAGAAAAGTGATCCATTTAATCATTTATATGATAAGCTCTTCAATATTTCTCTTACTCTTTTGCGCCAAACTCTTAAGCTACAGAGAAAGCAATTAGCAATCTGTTAATCCAATCATCCTGTAAGTTATTGCCAGAGTTTTCGACTGGGAATAATCGGTTTAAGCGGTAAAATTGTGGAAATTGTAGGGTTTCGTGATACGTTTTTGAATTATTTACAAATCGGAATGCTTGAAAAGAAGATTATTGTTTCCATGCCTAAGAGGATAAGGATCTGTTATTGTAATAACATGAGATTACAAATTGAACATCCAACTTTTTGCAATATTTCTGCTCAGCAGAGAACATCTGAAACCATAAATTCATTTCTGCTCCTGTTCACAACATAGTTAACTTTAATTGTTATAATTGCTTTATATCTTTATTTATTATTTATATATTTTCTCTATTTATCAGAACTTGAAGAAAAAAATCATTTGATGAATTATGAATGAAGAAGAAAATGTTTGCAGCATCAAGGTAACGTTTAATTAAGTTATAGAATCTGCTTACTTATTTTCGCTAAGAAGAAGCAACAAAAAATTAGAATTTTGCGTGTCTTTTTATTTACCTTTGATGATAAAAGTCACGGACTTTGCTAATATTTATCGGACTTTGCCAACTTTTATCCAATCGTCAACTTAAAGCAATGTTGCATTTTATCCTTATCTGAGTACACTTATGTTCAGTACAATTATGTTGAGCATTGTTTCGCGGGTCATTCTGTTTTGCTTGGCAACTTCATTCTTTGACTTTTTCTTCAAATATATAAACAATTATTCTTTTCGTCTCCTCATCCTTATCTTAATCATTTAGATCTTAGATTTTGATTGATTTAACTTTTGTGTGGCCAATTAATCATGCCAACTACTCAGTAAACAAAGCAGGTAACTTTTCAATCTTCCTTCATCTGCAAGTTTGTGATAAAACTAGAGTTTTTATTGAATTTCAACCATACGTTTACACAATAATTTGCTCGTGCGCAAAATACATTAGCAAACAACAGGTAGAGAATGGCAAATAATTCCAACGTGGAACACTTTGCAGTAACTAAAAAATGTAATATATGTTAGACAGTGTTAGGTTACAGATCACACAACAACTCACATATAGACTCACACTACTCGTTAGATATTGGCTTCATTTAAAGATATTAAGTATATTCGGGCTCGAACTCCTGTTCAATTTACACTTCTATGATTAATAGTCAGACGCTTTATCGTCCGATCTATTCGCCACCCACCACCCTGCCAGTTTTTAATCATTATATAGTTAACAGGTCCACCGCTAAGGTCTTGTGTTCGATTCCCACCACTGCCGCAACTGTTGATTATAGCTTAGCAATAAAAAAATATGCCTTCAAATAAAATATGTCCAACCGATGCTGCTATGGAAGCAGTTTCTGCAATAATAAAGCCATTTAATTAATTGACATGTCACAGGCTGGAAGTCAACCTGTAGTGGTTTAGGTTGCCTTGAACCTTTTTTGGCAGAGCTTCTGTGTTGTGGAACCGAAGGACTAATCGATTTATCTATTCGCCACCCACCACCCTGCCAGTTTTTAAGCATTATATAGTTAACAGGTTCACCGCTAAGGTCTTGTGTTCGATTCCCTGCAGTATCTCAATATCTTTGATTTCTTGTTCATGAAATTCAATTTTTTAGAGGAAGGAGCCTGGAGCACACTGAACACGCGCTTTCCGCCATACTTGGTATTTCCGGTCCTCGTGACTTTGTCCGTACATAAGGAACCCCGCTCGCTCCATTTAGTTCTTGATCTACGATGCTGAAGGACAGAGGATGAATTTGCTTTCTGAAGACAGAAGATTGGCGCCGACTCCATTTGGTTTGACTTTGGCAAGACACGGTAGGGCCTAAGGTAGTACTCGATACTACAGGCTTCGTTTTATTTTATCTTCGTTTCTTTCCTGGTCATTTGATTTAGATTGGATTTCTCTAGCATCCATTTTTAATTGATAAGTCAGTTAGCATTCTATTTGCGTGAGAAATACTTTGAAGCCCTGAACGATTGCAAAGATATCAATAGATTTTGATGCGAATACAGCCAATTTTCTTGAAAGCTTTTGACGAAGGAAATTTAGGCCATGCTCTAGGATCGTTCTCGTTTCTATTGTAGTTATTTGTCTAACTCTTTTTATTTTAGGTCTTTGAAGACTGACAGATCAGAGAAAGTCGTGGAGATAAGAATTGCTTTGCTACTCGTCGTTATTTACTTTGTGAAAGCGAATATTTGAAAATGAAGTTGAAATTTACAAGAATTTTGGAGGAAGGTAGGGCCTAATCTAGTTTACTTTGCAACCGGCTTCGTTTTGTATTATCCCCGTTTTTTTGGGATTTATCTCGCCATTTAATTAAGTTGAGTCTTCTCTGGCATCAAGTTTTTAATAAATAAGTTAGTTAGCATACTATTTGTGTGAGAAATGATTTAATATTTCCAACGATTGCAAAGATATAAATACTTTCACTTAGACAAATAATCTTTGAGAGCTCGGAGGTTTTGGGCGAAGGACATCTAGGCCCGGTTGGAGGTTCAGTCTTGTTTTACTATTATTAAATCTTGATTTCAGATTCTCAAAAACGAAGAACGACATGGTTTGATTGAAAGGTCAGAAGAACAGCGAAGCGATGTTTCGATATTTACTTTATCACGGCGAATACTCGAGCCATTGAAGTTGAACGTTGCAAGATTATCAGAGGAAGGTAGGGCCTAATGTAGTTTGCAACTACAACAGGCTTCATTTTACAATCATTGAGTTTTTGGCCGTTGGAATTTCATTGAGTAGGAATTGTTATTATAGCATTAGATTTAAATAAAGTATATGTGATTCTATTACAAACCACCGCAAAGACGTAGTTAGATTATAATCCAAATTTCAATTAATTTAATGTGATTTTTTCCTTGTTGTTACCTTTATTTTTATTTCAAGTCCTCGAAGACAACTAAGCGCAACAAAGCAAGAGGAATGAAGAAAAGCAATGAAGATATAAAGTAATTTTATTATATTTGTCATATTTCATTATAATAAAAATTTTCCTGTATTGTGTCTGTTTTCTTGGTCAATCTCTAGTTATAATGCTTATTTTTAGGTTCTCGAAGACTACGAAGTTAGAAGATTGAAGAAATGCAAGAAGTTAAGAAATAATTTTAAAATTTATACTTATTATTTTTGCCATCTATATCTATTTAATTAGTTGTGACTATAGTAATTTTTTATATATCATACTTATCTATTTAATTCTCTTCTAGGCTGGCGGAGAGGGAAGACAAAGGAGTGGAGAGAAGAGGGAGGAGGAGAGAGTGGAAGGCTGAGAGGTGGGAGTGGCGGAGAGAGTAGAGGGCGAGAAGAGGGTTGAGGCATGAGTGGAGGGGTGACTGGAGAGAGTTGAGGGCTGGGAGGAGAGAGTGGAGGTTGCGAGGAGTGGAAAGGTAGGGGAGAAGAGAAAGACGAGGAGAAGAGAGGGTGTTTGGGAAAGGCTGGGTGAAAAATATGTGTAACACACACTACACATACCTCAGACATACCACCTCCATTCTTTACTCTCTCTCCTCTCACCCTCTACAGTCACCCCTCCACTCCCACCTCAACCCTTTCCTCTCACCCTCTACTCTCCTCTCAGCCCTCCACTCTCTCCTCCTCCCTCTTCTCTCCACTCCTTTGTCTTCCCTCTCCGCCAGCCTAGAAGAGAATTAAATAGATAAGTATGATATATAAAAAATTACTATAGACACAACTAATTAAATAGACATAGATGGCAAAAATAATAAGTATAAATTTTAAAATTATTTCTTAACTCTTTCATTTCTTCAATCTTCTAACTTTGTAGTCTTCGAGAACCTAAAAATAACCATCATAACTAGAGATTGTACCAAGAAAAAAGACACAATACAGCAAAAAATTTTATTATAATGAAATATGACAAAAATAATGAAATTATTTTGTATCTTCATTGCTTTTCTTCATTCCTCTTGCTTTGTTGCGGTTAGTTGTCTTCGAGAACCTGAAATAAAAATAAAGGTAACAACAAGAAAAAAATCACATAAAATTAATTGAAATTTGGATTATAATCTAACTACGTCTTTGCAGTGGTTTGTAAAAGAATCACATATACTTTATTTAAATCTAATGCTATAATAACAATTCCTACTCAATGAAATTCCAACGGCCAAAAACTCAATGATTGTAAAATGAAGCCTGTTGTAGTTGCAAACTACATTAGGCCCTACCTTCCTCTGATAATCTTGCAACGTTCAACTTCAATGGCTCGAGTATTCGCCGTGATAAAGTAAATATCGAAACATCGCTTCGCTGTTCTTCTGACCTTTCAATCAAACCATGTCGTTCTTCGTTTTTGAGAATCTGAAATCAAGATTTAATAATAGTAAAACAAGACTGAACCTCCAACCGGGCCTAGATGTCCTTCGCCCAAAACCTCCGAGCTCTCAAAGATTATTTGTCTAAGTGAAAGTATTTATATCTTTGCAATCGTTGGAAATATTAAATCATTTCTCACACAAATAGTATGCTAACTAACTTATTTATTAAAAACTTGATGCCAGAGAAGACTCAACTTAATTAAATGGCGAGATAAATCCCAAAAAAACGGGGATAATACAAAACGAAGCCGGTTGCAAAGTAAACTAGATTAGGCCCTACCTTCCTCCAAAATTCTTGTAAATTTCAACTTCATTTTCAAATATTCGCTTTCACAAAGTAAATAACGACGAGTAGCAAAGCAATTCTTATCTCCACGACTTTCTCTGATCTGTCAGTCTTCAAAGACCTAAAATAAAAAGAGTTAGACAAATAACTACAATAGAAACGAGAACGATCCTAGAGCATGGCCTAAATTTCCTTCGTCAAAAGCTTTCAAGAAAATTGGCTGTATTCGCATCAAAATCTATTGATATCTTTGCAATCGTTCAGGGCTTCAAAGTATTTCTCACGCAAATAGAATGCTAACTGACTTATCAATTAAAAATGGATGCTAGAGAAATCCAATCTAAATCAAATGACCAGGAAAGAAACGAAGATAAAATAAAACGAAGCCTGTTGTATCGAGTACTACCTTAGGCCCTACCATGCCTTGCCAAAGTCAAACCAAATGGAGTCTGGGCCAATCTTCTGTCTTCAGATAGCAAATTCATCCTCTGTCCTTCAGCATCGAAGATCAAGAACTAAATGGAGCGAGCGGGGTTCTTTATGTATGGACAAAGTCACGAGGACCGGAAATACCCAACATGGCGGAAAGCGCATGTTCAGTATGCTCCAGGCTCCTTCCTCTAAAAAATAGAATTTTATGAACGAGAAATTAAAGATATTGGACACTGCAGGGAATCGAACACAAGACCTTTGGGGTGGACCTGTTAACTATATAATGCTTAAAAACTGGCAGGGTGGTGGGTGGCGAATAGATCAGACGATAAAGCGTTTGACTAATAACGTGATGTAAGCTGGACTTACGGAAGTTCGAGTTAAGATGCCATCTGAGTGCTACATTTGGAATTAGGGATTTTATTTTAAATATCAAGGAGCCTATTACACTGAAATAATGAATTCGTGATAGCATACCATTCCATGATGGTGAATACCAAAGATGCAATACGCCCATTTGCTCCACATAGCTGAAAACCAATGCAACATATATCTTGCCCAAATAAGAAAAAATATCTACGACTGTAATCGAAAAAACAGTAAAATTGTTCCTGGGAAAAGCCTTCTCTCATTGAACCAATGCATCAACAATACCGTGTTAACAATATTTAATACGAAGTGAAGCACATTTGAATAAAACTAATACACATGAAATACCTTACAGAAACTGTGTTTCAATAAACATGTGCTGCTGTGAACCCCTCTTAAAACTGAATACCTCGATGTTGTTTGTGTTTACTTACAACAGTTGCGTATGTCCAAAGCGTTGGGCCAACATCAAGAGTGTATATCTCAAGGATCCATATTATATATTTGATGAGAAAAAGCATCGACACTTACGTTGTCGTTTCAACAACAATCGCCTCTGTAATGTCATTTTCGATGAACTTGAGTTGGGACGTGTACTCATTGTGATCAACCACTTGATTAAGAATGATGAAACTTTGTCCATCAGCTCCGATTTCAAATTTCAAAGTATTTGGGTCGATAATAGCCTCGTCAATGACCACCTCGTCTACGACATTATCTGTGCTTTCCTTCTTGGTCAGTTTGCTTATTTTCTTTGGTTTCGACGACCTGGGTCTGCTTGTTGATACTCGTTTGTTGGAGGGCTTCTTCTTCGGCGTTTCAGAAACAACACCCTCATCGCTCAGAGGTTTGCCAGCTGCCTTGGCCAACGTAGCCTGAAAAGAAATATCAACGATAATTTAAATCTAAGCGTGAAGTCATCATGGGCCAACGATGACGATCAACCAATACCCAATGACTCATTGCTACGTGACAGACGTATGCAGTAAAAACCCACATATAAGAACCTGTAAATTTCCAAAATGTCACCCTGGAGGTTCTTAATTCATTGGTTCTTACATGCGGGTTTCTACTGTAACATCATCAAATATTGTAACGACACAGGACCCACCCAAGCTCTGTTTATACCCAGTAATAAAGCAACAATTAACACTGCTAGATATACCATAGACTGAGACATCTTTCGTCGCTTTTCCGAGTGCATTCTCAGTGTCTTCTTTCCCTGTACTATATCATCTTTGTTATCTCCTTCTGTCAAATAACAAATGATCGAGCATGCGGTATAATGAAACTCCTCCTTTAACGCTCCGTTTATGATCAGCAATGCAACAATGTGTTCACAATCTTCCTTTGAATAGCTCGGTATTTTCATACCGGGTACCCTGAGCTCAGGTTTTCCTTTACCCATCCATCCGGCGACGACTTTGAATGGTGTTAACCGTTCAGATTGTTTCACGGCGTGCTCAAGCAGTTTCAATATGTCCTTGGCGTGCCGTGTGATGTCTTTGGTCAGCAATAGAGATCCTAAAAACGTAGAAAACATCCTTTAATAGTAATAAAAAGGAATAGTTTGAGTCATTATCTTGAAAGGTGTACAGTAAACACCTGCGTATAACAACATGTGAATTCTGCATCCAGCCTATTGTTCAAATACAATAGCCTATTGTCTTTTCTATTGTTTTGGGCAGTGGATTTCAGCCTGGAAGGTTCTTAATTCATTGACTCTCATATGCGGTTGTTTATACTGTATTACAAAGAGTTTAAAGGGCTAAAGCATCTGTGGAACTAAGCAAGAAAGTGTTGTTATAAAGCCACGAGCAAAGTCAACGAACCATAACGAGAGAGACAACTTACCAGCACTTCTCATTCGTACACAATTATCACACGTTTCATTACAATTGCGTCTATCAAAACTCTCTCCAAAGTACCGACTTAGCAGTGTCCTCCTACACGGCTTCAATTCAATGCTGTATTCCATCATTGCGTGCAGGTTTTCAAGGCCAGTCTGCTCGTTGAACACAGAGGTGCTGTGTCTGAAAACGTCCGAAAATCGGTAGAAAACGATGCACTTGGCAGGATTGCCGTCTCGGCCTGCTCGACCAGTCTCTTGGTAGTAATTCAGGATTGATTTACTGATCGTGTAGTGAATGACAAAACGAACATTTGGCTTGTCGATGCCCATACCAAAGGACGGAGTTGCAACGAGGACCTGTAACAAACAAAGGAAATAACAGTCAAATTGCCATGCGAATAAACACCCAAACACTGTCACACTGAGGTAATATCAAGTCTCAAGGGAATAGATGCATGAGTTGAATAATCTAAGGCGTGAAAACATCACAGAGAAAGAAGGAAGCTATTCAAGTAAAAGTCTAAGAAAGATGTGATCTTGTAATCAGAATTGAAAATGCAAGGTAAGATGAGCTTTTAAATAACTTCTCGATGTGTTAGCGAAGCAATACGTACTTTTAATTCATTGTTGATCCACTTGTAATGGTTATTTTCTTTGTTTTGATCATCTAAATCATCGTGGTAAGCTCCAGCATTCACACCACGATTCAGCAGTTCATAGCTAACAAACTCAGCCTCCTTGTTCGACATGCAATAAACAATGCCTGCAAGTAAAGAAAATCAACCATAACAATAACAATGACACGAGTATCGGTTGTTGAAAAAGGCTCAAAAAACGATCCTGCTTGTGTTACAGTAATTGCTAGAAGGAAGAAGCATCGTTGAGCTTACCAGATAGCTGTGAGAACTCAGTGTTGATTACGTCAGTTATTTCATCCAGCTGACTTTCTGGTGTCAATGACGGAACTCTAACCTGCAGAAAAACGCGAAAACAATTTATAATCTTCGCTATCAAGAACAGAAGAGCCATTCCTAACTCCTCAAGTCAGTAATAGATCAATTCAGATACTATTAAACAAAGAATATTGCTTGAAGTACGCAATTGAGGCAAAGGAAAGGAAGGGATGAGGACCGAGGAGGGGGGAGGGACAAGAGAAGGTTAGGGGGGAGAAGCGAGGCAGGGGTAATTAGGAATAGACAACTGATATTCCCAATCGTATGATTTTATCTTGTCAAGCGACTACGGGCCGAGATCTCACCTCATAGAACAGATTCGGCCGATTAAACGAAGATCTGAAAACCAAACAATCCTCTTGTAATCCAAGAACGTTTTTCAGATCGGTCACCACCGATTCAGTTGCAGTAGAAGTGAGGCCCAATATCGGAGTTTTTGGAAACTGCTGTCTGAGAAAGCCAAGGTCCTGATAATCAGGTCTGAAATTGTGACCACATTGGCTGGCACAGTGGACCTCATCTATGACTATTCTTGAAAGGCAGCCAGCTAAAATGAGAAATAAATAACTGTTAGTAAAGAAAGAGCAAGGGACAGTGCCATTTAAGAAACCAAATCACAGCAACCATAACATGAATCAACGCAATAAAAATAAAATCACCTTGGGCTGCCTGTTCCAAATTCTCGATGAAAGCTTTGCTCTTCGAAAGAATATCGGGTGTGATATAAAGTATCTTCAATGTTCCGTCCTTATCAACCATTTGTGACATGACGTCATTTAGCTCCATATCCGAACTGGTGGACGTCAGTGAAGTTGCATTAATATGATGGTTAATCAGCCGAAGAACTTGATCTTGAATAAGCGAAACCAATGGTGCGATCACTAATGTAAAGCCTTCAGATATAACAGCGGGGATTTGAAAACAAATGCTTTTTCCAGCCCCTGGGGGCAGAATCAGTAAGCAGTCTTTACCCCATAGTGTTGCATTGATCGTTTCTCGCTGGTGCTTACGAAAGACCTCAAGCCTGAAGACATTCTTCAAAGCCTTGTCAACTTCGTCAGTCCAGAAAAAGAACCTACTGCTCCAATCCAACGGATCCTCTGGTTCAGGGTATAGATTCTTATCTGGACGATGGTACTGTATAGTCTGCTCAATTTCCCGTTTCTTCTCCGTTAAGCTGTCCTTCTTCTGAATTAACGGCTCGAGTAGGGACTCAATCGTAGCCAACTCCTGGTTCATTTCCGCCAGCTCGACAGACAACTTCTCAAAGTAATCCTCGCCAGTTTCTATGACCTAAAGTAAAAAATAAAAAAAACATTAAAAATCTATCTTCATGTCAATAGTTAACACTTTTGTCAGCAAACAGGCAAACAAGATGTGAATTAACTGCTTCACATAACAGCAAATACAAGGCAACAAGTTGCATATAGAATCTAGTGTCGGTACGCACACGTACCTTAGCTACGTCATGGTTTTCATGGGATGATATATCCGGTATACTGAGGAGTACTCTTCGTAAAATCGCTGTCTGCTTTTGACCACGTAATATCTGCCTTAATTTCTTTGAGCCCATGCCTCGCCTGAACTTCGAATCTTGCTTCAACTGTAACGAAATAGACACAGACGTCATTACAACAGATAGCATAGATGTGATTACGACGGATTGAAGCATTGTGGAAGCAACAAGCAACATGAAAACTCAAGTACATCTGGACTGACATTGGTACAACTAGAGTTTAAATGTGGAAGGAAAATATCAAACTACAAAACTGTTCTATGGAGTGTAAAATGAAACAAAAATGAGCTATGAACTTGAAACTTTTCTTAGCTCAAATCTAAAGAGATTCATATCTATAAACTTTAGTTCAGTCATAGAAAGCTGTTCTATACAACTTGTGATTAATGGTAATAAAATAGCAGAGATTTAAACTTACTCTCAGGTCTGGAAATTGGATGATCTCCTTCATGTAGATCTGTGCTGGACAATCATGTTTCTTGGTCATCGGGTGGCGTTTTTTCTTGGTTGCAGGAGAACCTTCAAACATCATCTGCAAAGAAACAACACAACATATTACCAATACTGCCAGTTTACACAGAGGAATCAAGTTTACACCATGGAGAACAATGGTTTAAATAGGCTAATCTTGGATTCTTTGTCATGTCTTCATGAAAGAGAATCACTATTATCCATATTATATTATATTAATGGCAAATACAACGTAAATAATTAGTCTGGCTAATCTATTTAGATGAGAGAATGATAGAAGCAACATCGGTTGTCAGGTACTGATGCAACATTGGTATATAACTTGAGCTGGCTATAATAGAGTGAGAGCATTCTAATCCAACCTGTTTCATCTTCTCATCCTGTCGTTGTTTCTTCACAGCTGTATTCCTGTCTTTACCATGCTGACAATCCATCTTCTTTCGACCAACAATACAGAACGGCACTCCGGTGAACTTGAAGTCCTCATCCTCCCAAAATACTTTATGCTCACTCCTCATAAAGTCTAAAAAATCAGAGAATAGGATCAGTTGGGTGTTAAAGATTGCTTCCAGTGATAGATCTGCTTAAATCTCCAAGCTGATCCATACCTGATTTTCCGAAATCTTTGCTGCAATAATACGATGCAAATCTGACATTGTGTCGATCTTCATGGTCTTTGATGATCTCTGCTGCCTCCTCGACAGTATTCACGAAATAGTTTGTCAACTTTAGCTGTTGCTTATGAGGATCTGCATGAAAGCAAAACACTGTCATCATCAAACGATATGGAATATGGTATAATCAAAGAATGCACCAGGGAAATAAAATCAGCTGAATCTATTCTACGAGGTCAGACATAAGACACTCTTACCCGAATTTGCGTAAGACCATGTTGCATCATCTTTCGGCCTCAGAAAATCTTCATTTGCTGGCAATGGATTCTCTTCAGAAACAGCTGAAAAAAAGATTCAATTAAAACAACAAATAACAACAAACTGTTGTCCCAGTAAAGTAGACACAGCCCCAATTAATACTATTTGTAGGACAGTATTAATAGTACCGTGATTCTAAAGTTTCCTGAGGTTCAAGGAAACTACTTCGATGTATCCAGAATAACATCACCCTAAAGATCTTTTATGTAAGTCCTTTGGTAAGTATGAACAGTGTATATGATCAAATATTAGCATATTGCATGTAATTTTCACCTAAGAATAAGGAGCTTTCTGCAGGACTGAAAGTGACAGATTGATTAAGATTGGACATGTCTGTATCTCGTTCTTTAGCAGTAGCAGATGCATCTTCCTGGGGCACGCTTGCCGCACCAGTATCGTCAGCAGTGGTATTATCTTCGCTGTTACCAGCTGCATTTTCCACAGCAATTTGGCCATTTGCAGCATTTTCGTCGGGGTTTAAGGTGACATCGTTTTCAGGCTGAAATTCAACACCTTCCATAGCTTGTGAATCAGGTAGACCTTCATTCTGAGTATCAGGCTGAACTTCATCTACAAGTTCAGTTTGGGATTCAGCTTGGGACTCACTTACAGTTTCAGTCTGAGATTCATCTATGGCATCAGCTTGAGATTCAGCTGCAGTTTGAGCTTGAGATTCAGCCAGAGCTTGGTTAAGAAATTCAGCATGCGACTGATCCAATGTTCCATCACCAGAAATTCCATCTTGGTGCACTATGATGCCAATAATGTTCAATGCTTCTGTCTGATTCACATTTTCACCTTCACTGGTAACCAAGAAATTGACAGTTTCAGGTTCATCTTGCTCATCGCCAGCATTAGCTAGAACGCAGAGAGATATCAGTAAGAGTAGGCACTGACTGATAAACAGTCAGACATTACGACGTGGTTGGTGGGCAAGAAAGAACTCTGAACACAGTTTTAGATTAATACTGACGCTAGTTTAGATTAAACCAAACCCTTGTCTGCACGATAGTCCTAATTTAGATTGAGTATTAACCCTCACTTGAGCTTTAAAGGGGAACTAGTTTTAGCTCTTCTTTCCTCCCATGTTCATTATCGTCCACAATCTTATGTTCTTTAGGCCTGCCTGCCTTGCTTGCCTTGCCTGGTGGTGCGGCGCCAGAAGATAGGTTTCCAGAAGAAATGGGGCGGCCTAAGTTGGTAAAATACTTCGCCTATTTCGCTATCGTACGGCAGGCAAATGTAAAGTTTTTCCAGACTGAACAACACTAAATGCTCGAAAGAATAATAAAACATGGACTCCATACTTACTTTCACCAGATGAAGATGGCAAATCTTTAATCGAAGTTTCGTCCATGTTAAACTTGTTCTGTTTCTTCTGCGCGCAACAGGGAGAAAGAGAAATAACATGCATTGCGAAGCGAGTTACAAAAAATTCGTCACCAGTCTTCGGACGCGTCCATTCAAATTTTCAACGGCCAGCCAGGAATTCGGACCAATTCGGACAAGGGTTGTTACTTCGCCCCACCTTTCCAGTCTTTAATACATTTAACTTTAGTCACTTACTTGTTACTTTAATGTGAAGAAAATTAACCTTAATTACAGTGGCAGTGTTGCAATTAAAATATAATCACAAAAACAACATAATTAATTTTTAATTTAAAAGCAAAAATCTGCTTTGGTCACCTTAGTTTAAGTGCCTTTAAAAGTCTAAAAAATGTATATGCTCTGATAGCTATTTGGTGATTGCTTTTAACTTGCATTTAAAATTAAAACTAGTTTAAATAACTGTGCATATTTATAATGGGTAAATACTCAAGCCCCAAACAAAACTTAACCAAAAATCAGTAAGAAGCAGAAATGGGGTGACAAGGCCTGTCGGGAGGGAGGTGAGAGGGAAAATATTTACAGCTCACTTTTGTCTTCAATAAAAGCTTGAGAGGAATTGGCTCGTGGTGATGGCCCAGCATCTAATTCAATGGCTTCTTTCGCTGGTGGTACATCTCGGCCATTTTTGTTCATGCCACGACTGAGAAGTTCTTTCTGCTGATCCTGGTGTTTCTTTCGTAGATTGACGACATTTTCCTTCCAACGTTCGTGGAACTCTTTGATTTCAAAGAGAAGTATCTCTTTCATCACCTGCGCACGTTTCGCCATCTCTCGAATCTCTGGGGTTTCTACCATCTCTAAGTCTATAGAAAAACTACTTTTCAAAAAGAGACCAATTCAAAAGAGGGGCTAGTTTAATAGGAATGAAACCTCCCTGAATTGTTTTTGTGAATGACAACAGCAGATTGTTATACCAGAAAAAAATACTTTGTTTCGTGGATATAAAGTAAAATTCCAGTAACTCGAACCTAAGGGTCGATGAAAATGGTTCGAGTAATCGAGGGGGAATACAATTGGTTCGAGTTACCCGAGGCTCAAGTTATCGAGAGTTTTATATATATTTCTGATTTGTAAATTTGTATAGCAACACGCACCAGTATGCATGAACACGCATCAAATGTTTCACTTACTTCTTGCTGCCTGCAGCATGAGCTTCTTCGGTTTCAAATAGCAGTATTCAAAAAGCAAACCAAGGATGGAGAATATAGCAAGCATAGTTAGCGACGATATGACAGCATTAACGAAGAGCGGGCTAGTTCCGTTGAACAAATTGGCTGCGTTGCTTTCCGCTGCGCTCGTCGAAGACACCTTGAGAAATAAAAGAGATAATCATCAACCTGCAATGCCTTGGCATAAGTTGTAGCCCGTGCAGTTTATATGCAAGGCATGCAAAATGCATAGGTACTTCAAGCCCAATTAGGCCACAATTAAAAATGACAAATGCAGATATTTTAGGCAGCCTTTTGTGGTTGGTAAGCAGTTATCCATCAAGAAACTTCAAGCAACCTTGAGCTACAGATAAACCACAGTGTTTACTGAATATTTCAAGCGATGCATAGTATTACCATTACCTGGAGTGTTTGGGTATTTGCTGCAACATCACTAGAAATCGACTGGGTTTGCTGGGAGGCGTAATTTCTGAAACAAGTGATAGCACTGGATTTGATGCTGTTGTCGTTGGGCACGACAAACCCATACGTCTTTGTACCCTTGATAATCTTGTTGACCCTAGCTTTTGGTGAACCAAACAAGGATGGATGGTGAGCAGCGACGTAAGAATCGATAAGCACAGCTTTTACTTTCTTCGTCTTCAATGCACTGCTCATCGCTTCATAGGTTGTGTAGGCTGAAATTCAAAATGTAATCATACATTAATTAGACAACTTATCACAGAAATACCTGGCAAATATTGAACGAATTTCAATGCATAACTGGGTAAATACTAGCTGTTAACATTGTTAAAATGAGTGCTACTGTGATGTAAGCCAACAGCAGAGACTAAAGCATCTGTTTAGTGTGCATAAAAGCCTGAATATATATATCTGATGTGATTGAATGTTGTCATTTGTGCTTTAACATTTGTTATCGACATTGACTTCATGTTTATCTATTTATCTCAATGCCTGTCTATCTATTATCAAGAAACATTGACTGATAGAACAAATGTGTCGCAAAAAGAGAATGTTCGCGTTCAGAACTTTTTAATAGATTAATTGACTTTATTAATAGAAAACTTTTTAATGCAACTCACGCAGCATTTCAGCATTTCTTTTGATACCCAAATTAAACTCTGTTGTGTTAGTCAGAGCACCAACCTGTAATACGAGAAATCACAATGAATAACAAGACAAAAAAGGCCAAGCAAGGAAGAGAAGAATAAAACAAAAGCAAAAAAAAAGAAAATAAACAAAACAAGACTTGAAACAACAAAATAATTGAAGCAGATGTATTTGTTACCTTTGTTCCATAAAGCTTAATATCTGTGGTAAGTGTGTTGACGTTCAAAGCAGTGGTGATTACCCCCGTGAAAATCGAAATGATTACTAACCCAGTCAGCACCCACATGATGGCAAATAGGCGCCCAGGAACTCCGACGGGGGCAATGTCTCCATAACTACAAAAGGAAACAATTCAACTAAATCCATACTCGTTTGTATTAATCACATTGAGGAGCAGCCTCGATTGAAGTTTAGTAAATCAGGCTCAAATCAGGCTGTTGTCTGTGGTGAACTCTTGGGGTTGAGAGCGAGGTTGGAACAAAAGAGCTGACGTACGATATTCAAAAGAGAGGCTACAATGAAGTTGACGAGGAAGGCGTTGTGTAGATAACATAATCATAAAATTTCTTAATACATACCCAACAGTGGTCATTGTAACAAATGCCCACCAAAAACCTTCAATGATACCTTCAGTAAATGATCGTGGAAATTGTTCCTCGTTCCAATATGTGTCCTAAGAAAAACGAAAACGCAGCTGTTAGAACGCTAATGAAAAACCACAAGATACTACAGACTATAACTTGAACCAAACACAAAAAGAATTAACAAAAAAAATAAAAATAAATAACTTACAAGCATCCACATGATAATGCCAGCAAGGACAGCCATTAAAACAGTAAGAACTAGAATAGGCCAGCCGTTGAGCACAGAATTGAAAATGACATTCGAATTTTCACTTGCGCCTTTGATGATAAACGCTGTTCCAGGATTTTCCACTACTGGTACAAACCACTTGTTCGTACTAGGAAACAAAACGCATCAGTCATTATAATCTGGCTCTGCTTACCGTGGGATAGAGCACTTTATTTGACGAAAAAAATATTTCACCATATTCTTATATTCTCTAGCGAAGCGTCAGGAATTCCAAGTAACTGGATTTTCAAGTTCTAAGCAATCGAATAAATAGTTAACCAGAAAAGAGCCATAGAATGTTAACCAGAAAAGAGCCACAGAAAAACCAAAAAAGCACCAAATATAGGCTAAGACAAGAGACCTAGCAAAAGAGCATAAAATATAGGCTAACATACTATAACATGCACCACATACCTGTAAAGCTCGTTAGTACTCATGCTTTTCACAGGAAAGCTGATTTGATAATTGCCAGTTTCAATGAGCACTTTCATCTGTGCCATTGACTTCTGCTTGACAATAACATTGTCCTCCCATTTAATGGACGAAGGACCATGACCATCAGAACAATTTCCGCAGCATTGTGCCACCATCTTCTGCAGTATGACGTAGAAGATTCCCTTAGATTTCGTGGCATCATTGACGTCCGGATATCTCGTATACGGGGCGTATTCGTACGAATTGGTTGTCAGGACTTTAGAGCACAGACATTCAGCTACAACGTAAAATAAATTCAACAGTTAGACGAAATAGACACGGGTACACAGTACGCAGTGTACAGCTTCTTTAAACAGATATCGAGAAAACATGGGCCTACATTTGACAATAAGAGTCACATCAGATGCGTTCGAGCCGTGCTTGTTTGAGGCAATACATCTGTATTTTTTCGCATCGCTTTTCTTCAAACTCCTGATCGTCAAAACTCCTGTCAAAGCGGCATAGAATCTAAAACAAACAAAGACATTTGCTGTCAAAATACTTCACATTTCCAAATGACTAGATCACGATGGTAATCAATACAAATCCTCCTTGCAACTGGAAAAAGAATACATCTGCTCCGTGATCTATAAGAATGCATTTATACAGTCAAATTTGCATAGTTCGAGCTCGCGTAATTCGAACTCTATCTAATTCGAACGAAATTATCCATCCCTTCAAGGATCACTAATGAACTAATTTTTATAAAACAAACCTCTATAATTCGAAATTTTTGTAATTCGAACATTTTCACGCTTCCACAGGGTGTTCGAATTAGACAGAGTCGACTGTATGCATTTCTATACATCAACATGCTCAACCAGGTGGGGTTACGTCACATACATACCTGCTATTTTCAGCAGGAATGAATTGACCGGGTGACGTGGAGTTTTCCATCAGCCATGTGTATGTTGGTGGTGGTGTTCCAGTGGCATTGCAGCCAATCTTCACTTGAGAGTTCTGTATGGATTCCAGCGTCTTGTTGCATTTGCTGTCGCCATGCTTGCCAAGACACTGGATTCTCGGTGCAACTGGAAAATCAGAAACGAAATATGTTTAGCAGTTATATGTGACAGAACGGATAGAGAAACAACATACAGTAAAAACCCGCATATAAGAACCAATGAATTAAGAATCTTCAGGGTGATTTTGCTGCTCAAAACAATAGACAAAACAGTAGCCCATTGTCTTGGAACAATAGGCTGGAAGCAAAATTTACAGGTTCTTATATGCGGGTTTTTACTGTATGACGCGCATTTATAACTTCATCCATAATTTCTCAAAATTCTTGTTTGTGGGAAATAAAGAATTTTGTTTGTCGCTTTCATGCACAATTCTAGCCAGTCGAATCGCAGAATTGTTTCTGTCACAGGTAAATTTATTGAATAATTCGAATTGTTCAAAACTGGACTAAAGCGAGTAAAATAGTACTTTACGTATGAATATTTTGAATGCAAAAAGTAAGACAACTTGCCTTGAGTTACTTCGATTTTATATGTTGCGTTGAACCCCTTGAAGGCATTGTAGTCATCTGAGACGAACTTGATTAGCATGCGTTTGCAACTTTGAAACTTGTAAAAGCTACTCATTGTTCCACAATAGCCCATCGGAGGCGAAATTTGATTCCACACGCTCGACCCAATCTCCTGAGTGTATATGAACACGTGATCGTAAACGGAGCATCTCTTGTTCGGTTCCAATACGAAGTCAACAAACGTCACTTTGATGTCCGCTGCATTTCCGGTCGCTTCCAAGATCCATCCGCACTTCTTCGAGTCCGGATAGTTTGAGGGGTAGTTCAAGGATTGGAAAGAGCCACGTAAAGATGTAATGGTGAACTTACAATCGGTATCTAACAAGATATAAGAGCAACGTATTTCATCAGAACCATCACAATCCGTTTTCTTTAAGCTCAAACAACTAATTAATTAGTTTCCTAGTAATATCAAAGCTAATAAAATATAATAAAGAAAGAAATCAGCTCTTACCTAAGTCAGCTGTCGGGTCTGATGCATAAGCGGACGATACCTAAAAAAGATAAATATAATATAAACCTGAGTATGCAACATCTGAGTTGGTGAGGGAATAATCTAAAAATCGATTTTTCGATTAAAGATATCGTAAAGAATTGGGCGAAGGATAGGCCAAAAATCGATAAGTGAATAATTTGCACGTTAGCGAGTCTGTGGAGGAGTTGCAACAATGAAGATAGCTTACACAAAACGGTTAGAGGGACAAAACTAATCGCATAAAAATTGCGCATGTGATAATACCCAAGATGCTAGCCTGCTCGCAGTGCATTGTCACACTGATTGCCGCTGCAAAAATACCAAAAATTGATAGGAAATAATACAAAAAAAGCTGACTCACCAAGACGACGATTAACAGCACAAATCGTGCCATTTCAAGAAATTCAGTCTTTGCTTTTCAGGAATACATGCAAATAATTTCTCGAAAATAAAAAAATCTGCTGCATTAATCAGTCTAGGATGAAAGTACCTGTCATAAATTATGTAAGGAATGATAGAGCTTCGAGCGGGTGGCTACATTAAGAACTTCAATACCCAATTGAATACGAAGCTATTGAAATCAACTGTTGTTGCCACAATGCATATGTCGTTGCTACGAATATTCAAACAAAACACCACTATGTATCACAGAATTCTCGTAGGCACGGTAAGTAGCTGTACAAAATTGATCAATAGGCAAGGCCAACGTAGATAGATTGAGATGTAAATAGGCCTTCATAGAAATTCTAATTACATAACTCCTAGCTCTAACCACAGCACATTGAATACAAAACGCTATTTCAAAATAAACCCGCAGAGAAATTGAAATGTGTAAAAAGGATATGAAAATTTATATATAATCAGCTAATATTCCTACATAGGGTAGTTTCTAACGCAGTAGAAAGGTAAATTAGCGGGCTATATGCCCACGTGGTCCTACACTCGGGCACCAAAGGTTTAGCATTACTATGAATAGATTCAATTTAAAAAAATCTATATATATATATATTCATGTGCCATGTGGGTTGGTCTTACCCAGTCCCCATGTTGCGTTTGCTTTGGTTCAAGAGTGGATTCAAGAAATTATTTGTACATTCCACCAGGGAATTCTTTTAATAAAATGGCTTCAGCTTTCTTGAAGTCATCGGCATTTTCCACCGTTTGAGGAATCTGAAAATAAACCGAAAAAATGAGTCAGTATTGCATTAACAATCAAATTTAAGTGCTTCCCTAATAGGATGATGGTAGTGAAGGCTAAAAAATGGACCACACGTTCCGTAAACGAATAATGAAGCTAGACATACTGTGTACACATCTCTATTAATGATCTTCTTTAAAGTTGACCTGATGAACTTCTGCGACCTGGTCTGTTGGAAAAACATTCCGTAAATTATACATACAACATCCAAAATTTCTTCGAAAACAGGATTGTTTGGGTTGAAAAGTCACGAGTTCGATTCTTAGTGATTTGCTGTAAAATTCATCCCAGCCGGAACAAATTAAAATGGACACGGAAACTTGGATCAGCAAACAAAAACACTGCTGACAGAGCAAAATATTTCCATTTCGACATAATCTAAACATTGATATACCTTTGGCAATGCGGGAAGAATGATGGCTTTCTTAAATGAAGACACTTGTCCAACTTCTTTGCGAACTAGATTGATCACTTCTCTAAATATCTCATCCTCATGTCTATTAACACCTGCAAAGAACAACAGCACACCCCTTACATTTTCTCTCGCTCAAACACAGATATAATGCTGAACCAACTAAAGCAAAAATAGCAGCAATGATTGGTCAATTTTGTTTTAATTCCCAGCGTCAAAATCAAATCCATCAACAGCTACATCATACCTTCTTTCAATACAATCAAACCAATAGGAACCTCTCCCTTGATATCATCGTGAATGCCAATCACTGCCTGCTCGAGTATGTCAGGGTGTTTTGATATGGCCTAAAATATAACAGCAAATACATCTCTCTTTCTAACACTGCTTTGCTCTGACTGTTCTATCCAAAACCATCTCTGTCATCAGTAGATATCTCTTTAATATGACCCCCCCCCCGAAATCGCCTACTTATCTTGGTAGTATACAATATACAATGATCAGGTTTTAGGGGGTCGGTAATTCAAAGTATATCTTACGTGTTCCATTTGTTTTGTGGACAGCCTGTGTCCAGCAACCTGAATGACGTCATCAACTCGACCGTGGATTGTGAGGTATCCATTTTCATCCATCACCCCAGCATCACAAGTGTCGTAGTATCCCTTGAAGCAATCAAGAAAAGAGTTAATTATAAGAAAAGGGACGAGACCGTATCAGACTAAGCAGCTGCATGTAGATGCCAGAGCTAGCCTGTACTTTGGCTTGAACTAGCTGCAACATAAAACTTGAGCTAACTGCATAATTTGGCCCATAATAGCTGCATATTTCGACTCGAACTAGCTGCATACTTTGGATTGAACTAGCTGCAGCCTGAAGCTCGATCTAGTTGCATACTTTGTCATAAACCAGCTGCATATTTTGGTTTTAACAGGTTCCATACTTTAGAAATAGCTAGAGACACTGGCTTGACCCTTGAACTATCAATCAAAGCAGTTGATGGTGAAATACTATCAACAAGTTACCTCAAATTTCCCGTGATAAGCCTGCGTGAATCTCAGATCATCTTGCCAGAGGGTACTAAGAGCACCAGGTGGTAAAGGCAGCCTACGAAAACAACATCAACAAATCATTACCTCGATGTAAAAACTTTCCATAAAACTCAAGACTGAAGAAAACAAAAGAAAAGCTACAGTTGTAGTCCTATCATGGAAATAGAGCTAAGTAAAGGGCTGATTAATTGAATTACTTGACAACAATGTTTCCCATTTCTCCTTGCTTGCACTCGTTGCCTTGCTTATTAAAAAGCCTAACTGTAAAATAATAAATAGTGATTGGCATGAAAGCATCCTATAGTCAACACAATAAATACTTGAGTAGCAAAGTAGTATAACTTTATCCACTCGCCATCCCAACCAGGAACAGGTTTTCCACAATTCACTGTTTTATAATCTGTTGGCATTCCAAGACCAAGAGAATGACACGTCATGGCCCAGCCAGTCTCTGCAAGAAAATATACAGTGTGAACTCCATTGCCGTTTCTCCACCTCTTTAAAATACCAGTCCAGCTTCCAATAGGTCTCCCTTTACTTCTGTCTCCCTCCACAGCACATTCTAATATTATTTTTGACATTCCTCACCAAAGCACCCAACATACAGGGCCTATTTTAGCTTGGTCTTGAAAGGTTGATCCAAGAGTTGCATAGACAGCCGACAAAAACAATAAAACCCAAGTGCTTGCAATTAGTATGCAATTACAACCATAATGTACTCTTCTACAATACATCTGTCAACTCACCAGTTTGCCACCAGTTATCTAATACAGGTGTCTTGAAAACTTTTCTTGCCCATTCCACTGAATTATAATCTGCATGCTCACCAGCAACCCACAATGTCCGAAACCTATGCAGAAAGACAGTAAAGCGCGTGGGTTAAAACAGTAACGATGCAGTAACGAGCAATCTGCTACTAAGGACAACGAAAATCGAATCAAAGGTCAACATACAACGAATGCGACATTCGATAAGTCAAAGGTCATACGTTGTCATTGGAATTTTTACGTTGTAATAAAAATGAAAGTTTATCATGTCATAAACAGGAATGTTTATGAGTGCAACGTGTCGAGAGATTCTCTGGCAAAGTAAGTTAACTCACAAACAACCCTATTCATGACATGATAAACTCCTATTCCAATAACCGAACAGACAAATAAAAACATATTTGCGGTCATATGTTGTCATTGACATCTTGCTTACTCAAATTCAAACTTACTTAGACATCATGTATCGCTTTGCATAGTTGCCATCAGGGTCCTGTTTGAAAAAAAATAGCATTGACATTAGCAATTCATGTTACAAATAAACAATTGCTGCATAAGTATAGCGTTCGGTAGCAAGATACTGAGAGGGTGAGAAAACGCATCTTACAATAACTTGCTGCAATCTAACGTCATGTAGTACTACGTCATCATGTATACTTCTGCGAAGAAGCCTATATATGGCAGAGCGCATACACACCCACCTTTACGGCCCCTAGCCCTAGCCCTAACCCTAACCCTAACCGATACACCATACAACTGTCAGTAACATTACGTCATGTATACTCCTGCGCAGTAGCCAATATATGGCACTGCGCATACACACCCACCTTTACGGCCTCTAACCCTAACTCTAACCCTAACTCTAACCCTAACCCTAACACTAACCGATGCACCATACACTGTCAATAGCATTACGTCATGTATACTCCTGCGCAGTAGCCTATATACGGCACTGCGCATACACACCCACCTTTACGGCCTCTAACCCTAACTCTAACCCTAACTCTAACCCTAACCCTAACCCTAACCGATGCACCATACACTGTCAATAGCATTACGTCATGTATACTCCTGCGCAATAGCCTATATACGGCACTGCGCATACACACCCACCTTTACAGCCTTTAACCCTAACTCTAACCCTAACTCTAACCCTAACTCTAACCCTAACCCTAACCCTAACCGATGCACCATACACTGTCAATAGCATTACGTCATGTATACTCCTGCGCAGTAGCCTATATACGGCACTGCGCATACACACCCACCTTTACGGCCTCTAACCCTAACTCTAACCCTAACTCTAACCCTAACCCTAACCCTAACCCTGACCGATACACCATACACTGTCAGTAGCATTCATCTATACTCCTGCGCAGTAGCCTATATATGGCACTGCGCATACACACCCACCTTTACGGCCTCTAACCCTAACCCTAACCCTATCCCTAACCCTAACCCTAACCGATGCACCATACACTGTCAGTAGCATTACGTCATATATACTCCTGCGCAGTAGCCTATATATGGAACGCCCACTTTCGGACATTTAAATTACAAATTGATCAAAATCAAAGTAGAGGTTCTGGTCAGGTTTTGAACCAGGGTCTCCAGCTTAGCTTGCAGGAACGTTACCGCTAGTGTACAGCACCGCTGCCTACTAGTAGAGAATAATAGAAGGTCAAAGGAATCAACGCACCAGACATATAGTCACGCTCTACATTAGCCGGCACATCAAATCATTCGGTTATCGAATTAATATGTACTTTTGACATACGACAGAAGCAAGCTAACATCTCACCCCTTCAACTACTTCACTGTTCGGTGAAAGTTTAGTCGCAGCTTAACAAGAAAAATCCTTAAGAATTAAGAATAGTTACACCTGAAGCTTTTGTCTACACCCCTCTCCATATTTTTTTGCAGGCACTCATATCAAAACATATCCTTTTAATCAATTGCTAGATGCTTTAGTCCTGATTATTGCTTTTACATCACAGCAGCACTCATTTCAACAACGTTAACAGCTAGTTTTGAAAGCTACGCTAAGAAAAAATCGTCTTACCTCATTTCTAATTATCCTAATTGCAGTTGGAGCAGTAAACAAGCTTGCAACATCATGATCATCGATCACGCGGAAGAAAACACTTCCATCTGGACAATTAATTGGCTTACCCTGCAACAGAAAATAAACAATCGCTTCAGAACGAGATTCAAGAGATACTTCATTATAAACGAACGAGATCCAAGAGATACTTCATTTTAAACGAACCTATAGCCAAAAATCCAAAAAAAGATAACTTGCCTCAAACATGACGGACGTACAACCGTAAAGCAATGGGGCATAAATACCATAGGAGTGTCCAACGACCCAACCAATATCCGAAGCAGCCCACCAAACCTATAAATCAGAACACGATCACGACAAATCATCCGGGAACTCTCCTATTCAATGAACGACCTACAAACTCCACTTACGTCATCCTGGTCTATGTCATAGATGTTTTTCATTGACCATTTCAAAGCAACGGCGTGGCCTCCGTTACTTCTTGTTATTCCCTTGAACAAAGAGAGTAAGACATATTTGATACTGCGCGGGTCTGAAAATATTGGTCGCTAAAAAGTTGGAATGTATCTTTATGAATCTATGTACTGCATTTCCTCGATTAAGCGCCCCCTCGATTAAGCGCCCTCCTTGCATATGAGCCCGCATGCATGCGTGGACTGCCAAAGATAACCACAAAACCACAAAAACATGCAATTGGTAAGTAGGCTCCTCAATTAGGCGCAAAATGGCAAATTTTGGAATTACGGAATTCTTAAACAAGACCTACCAGCTTATTTGTTCAAACGAAATTTTAGTGGGATCTTAATTAAAACATTCAGCTTTGAACAAAAAACAAAAGTATGCAATTAATTAATAAAATTATTTGTTTAAACTGGCTCAAATTTGTGATGCATTCACTACAAAACTTCGATTGGAACTTGGACACAATATCCATGCAAACGATTATCAGGATGGGGGCTTACACTACACTATACTACGGCTCCTTTTTACACAATATTATTTCTGGACATACCTTGGGTTTTCCAGTTGTGCCAGAGGTGTATAAAATATAAAGCGGATCTGTTGACATTACTGGCACACAATCATGTGGAGTTGCGTTGGCCATCTCCTCGTGCCAGTCCAAGTCACGGCCAGGTTTAAGCTTCATTGTTTGCTCCGGCCTGTTGAGAACAATGACTTTTGCTGGTGGACATTCCACTTGCATCAAGGCTTGTTCCACAAGAGGACCGTATGGAAGCAGACGATGAGGTTCAATGCCACATGACGCAGTTACAATTATTTTAGGCTGTAATGAGAACAAGATCGGAGTTAATACAGATCTGTGGTTGAGTATACTAAGCAAAGAGATGTGCTATAATAAACAGTGGTATAATAGAGAGATAAGGCAGCAAGTTGAGCGTTCTCTGCAAATTTAAGCAATGATACCTACCATTGCATCGTCAATTCTTCGAGCAAGTTCATTTGGTGCAAATCCTCCGAATACGACTGAATGAACAGCTCCAATCCTTGCACAGCCCAACATTGCAATGGCAGCCTTTTAAGACAAAAAACAATAAACCAATTAAATTTAAGCATATTACCCAGCTTCATGTGAAGAAGATCAGTTAAGAGTCTTCTGGTCTTCAATGCTGTATAGTTTTTTTAGAAGTCTTGGAGATATTGCAAACCATAAGATCATACCTCTGGGACCATTGGCAAGTAGATGACAACTCTATCTCCCCTTTCCACTCCATTATCCACCAGAATACGTGCAAATTTTGCAGCCTGCAATCAAAATAGAGATCAAAGAAAATATAGAAAGTCAGCATACAGAGAAAGTAGTTGAGCATTCTGATTGTTATTTCTGCATACTTACTTGGTCTTGCATTTCCCTATACGAGTATCTCTCCTTGTTGCCAGAAACGGGGCTGTCCCAAATGATAGCAGTTCTGTCACCCCTTCCATTTTCAACGTGATAGTCCAATGCATTGTAACACGTGTTTAGCTGACCTCCAGGAAACCTGGGTTGGTAAATAGAAAATGTTAAAAAATAAAAACTCTTGTCTTATCCTTTTTTGCAGAAAAACGGGTAGTTAGAGGCAAAGAAATGCTTTGCGTATATCGTTTTAAATGTAAAACGTACGAATGATGTGGAGGTGGGCCCGGCCTAAGACTAAGACTACGAGCTCCAAATGACAATTAAAAAAAGCAGGAATAAATAAACTCACCATGTCGAAAACGGAGGGTTCGAGTTGTCAAGAACTTTTTCATATTTTTTATACCAGGTAATATCCTTTGCAGCATTGTCCCAAAATTCTTCGGGATTTTGGATAGATTTCTTGAAAACATCATCATATTGATCTTGCAGAACTTGAGAAGAGGACAGAGATCTTTGTTTGCTTCGAGTGATACCTGATTTTGGACTAATCTTTTGCGCACACGTGCTGAGGAAACCTCCACAACACCTCGCTTGGAATACATGTCGCTGCAAAAGTTTTCTATTAATATTTCTAGAAAAAGATCTCAGTAAAAACCCGTTCATTGTTGCAAAGGTTTCCTCAACACTCCATCCAAGCAGCGACTCAGTAATGCACTAATTTTCAAAAGGACAAAATTATTATTGTACTTGCATTTCAAGCTTCAGGCATCATTGAACAAACGAGGCCTTTTCACGTTCACGCTGATTTCCGGTCACTGCAGCGAGCATCACATCTGAGCCACTGTCACGCAGAAGTTTCAAGCTGAACTGTTACAGTACAGGCTTGTACCTCGAGCCCAAGTACTAAAAGTTTATTAAAAGTTTTCTATTGTTAAAGGAAACAATAAAACAAAAGAATCCATTGTAGTTTGCCAGAAATCCTAGTTCTAGGTTCTTTATAAACTGACTCCTTAAAAAATCTCTCAGAAGGAGCAAAACTTCTCCCATAATTAATAGAGTCCTCCCTCTACTATGCTTCTACCAACCGCTGTTACAACTGTGAGATCGAAATACCGCTTCGCCCAAAGCTGGTCAAGCTACTTTTGATACCGAACCACTGCAACTATTTTGACTGACAAGCATCCCAAATAAGGTCATTGTCCAAAGCAAAGTGGGACAACAGCTTGTGTTCAAGGCTCTCCAAGGTATATTGAATGAATTAACTTCATTAAAACAATACTCAACCATTTCATCACTGACTTCAAAGAGGGATCAGAGACCAAAAAACTTCATTGACCTCAAAGAGAGGTTGTGTAACTATGACAAGATCAATGTGAGACAGGCCATGATCGTCACTTGGGAACCGATTTGTGTCGTTGCTATAGAAATTCATGGTTATGTATGTTTTATGCTGAGAAGCTTATTGAGGTCACGAGGAGAGCAGGATCTCTTGGACTTACATGTGGTACACTGTTCCTGAATTACCATGAACATTTGGATATCTGGTGGCCGGATTTGTAGAAAAAAACACGGAGAGAAAGAATTTAAATATGAATTGAGTGTTGTTCGAAACATAGCACATAAAAACCGACTGTTTAATGAGTCACTGCACGGATTTATCAGCAGTATCAAAAACAGCAGGCAGAACTAAACTGGTCATTTTATTTCGCCATTTTTGAAAGCGAAGACGACTGAGAAAGGTGAACTCGGACTGCGAATCGGTCTTTTATTTCGTCTTACAATCACCTTCAGAGATCAAAAAGATTACATGACAACAAAGCCAGGGGATTGTTGTTACATTAAACAACTGTGAATTTACAAAATTCGCTCTGATTTGGAGTGGAAATCGCGTTGTTAACTCAGAACAGACAAAATTGGTTGATGATTTCAATGCGCCATAACATGACGAATAACGATTGGACCACCTTACAAGATACAGAGTATGTGTATAAAGATCGAACAAGATACATCACGGTCGGTGATCTGCCGCCCAATTCTCCTGAGTTCAGTAACATGCTGCCGACACTACACCCCTCTCCAGTCATGCTCTGTGGTTGGAGAGCCAACATGAGAGACAATACTGATGGGTCATTTCACGTTGTCCCTTCGCCGAACAGCTCAGAAGGAGCACCATCAGATGAAGTTGACACCTACGGCAACTTCTTGAAGAGCCTGGAAAGAGAAGACTCCCGGTATGCCAACCTTTCATTATCCACCAGTGACTTGACAGTGCCTGATATGCTCATGGAGGAGGGGGCAAATAGTGACATGATACTGCAGGGAGAAGAGTTGCAGATTTACCTCCCCAGCGAGATCTCACCGACTCCGCTCGACAGGCTGTATAGCACACTGCCTGGGGAAGAAAATGCATCTCCGAAGACATTCTCATTTCCATGTCTTGATGAGAATAGCAGGCTGGAAAACTTCGACATACAACACGGGCATAACGTAGTTGCGAGCGAAGCGCAGTGTTGTCGCATTAAAACGGAGGATGCGAGAACGAAAGGCCAGACGCCTGTTTACTTTCATCTCAATGCACCGACGGTCGTATCAAAACAAGGCTTGAAACAACGCAAACGAAAGATGGATGAGTGTGTGAGAATGGAGGGGAAGAGAAGTAAACAGCTCAAGTATCAGCAAGTTCATGATCCTCGCGACAACAAGGATAGTCTCAAGGACAAACCGACTCATAATGATATAGAAAGGCAGAGACGTAATGATATGAAGGCACGATTTGATGCCTTAAAAGCCACGATACCTGATTTGGAGAAACTCGAGAGAACGCCAAAAATTCTGGTTCTTTCCAAGGCGACAGAGTTCATAGGAACAATTCACGAGAAAGAAAAACAACTGGATGTTGAAAAGGAGCGAGAAAAGAAAAAAAACAGACTCTTATTGGAGAAACTTGTGCAGCTTACGAACTTATAAATAATTGCTTCTTTGCTTTTCCTATTTTGTATTGTATTTCAATTTACGCTTTTATTATTCGGTTTGAAATATTTTTAATTTACATTAAATATATATCATATAAGTAAATTACTTATTTTAGATGTATTTGTCATAATTATTCATATGTTACTTATATTTATGCAAGTTTAGCTACTGTGTAGTTGATAAAGTTTTGGCTAAATTTAAGCCAATGCTTTTATATATCATAGATATAAATTTTGCTTATTATCATTCTCAACTTTCTTCTGTCAATTTTAAATATATTTTATAGATTTATTACAGTTAGAAGCAGTTTAAAGATTTATTCAACCTTAATTAAAGAGTTTATTTATTAACTTAAATAAAGTTATCTCTATTAATTAAGATGAATACCATGGCATTTGAGCAAAAAATTGTGTAATATCTGAGCGCAAAAGGGTTACCAGAAAGGTCCATTAACTGGTTATAAATGTAATGAATTTCATGAAATCAAAGCAGACTTAAGTCCAAGCAAATAGCGTACAAAATAGGCCCAAAGTTGCAAATCAAAAAAACTTCTGAGCTAATAAAGGGAAAAACAGGCCAAGTTGCCAATTCAAGATAAAATACGAATCGTGAGAGTAAAACACAGTATTCACACGTTCTTTCTAGCCTGAGATAAAAATAGCTGCGAATAAAAGATCACTTCATTTTAACGTAAACAAACTAGTGGTTTTCTGAAAGCAAATTCTCTTTCGTTTCTCATGACACAGAATTCGAAAAGTATATACCACCAGTTTTCGTAACGCGGGAAAATGATGGTCATGTGACGCGAAAGCCGAAAAAACGTGGTGATGAACTGGTGGCCAGGACACAACAACATGCTATAATTGTGTGTTTACATCTATAGCGGGTCATCAATGGCGCAGATGGTAAAGTTGTACAGTTAAATAAAAAGCCTGCGAAAGAAACTCGTGACGTAGTAACAATCCAGAACACACATGTATTTTGCAAATAACCCTAGTTCCCAATTGAACCAAAACACCATTAAAAATTACGATTTTTCAAGGTTCAAACCGTCTTTATATGGCTTGAAGAGTCTTTCTTCTACAGTTTCAAAGCAACGAAAACTCACAATCACGGTACAAGCCCCGAAACCAAGAAAACTTCATGACAATAGTTACTATGCTATACATACAACATCTACCAAAACACTTAACAAAGTCATATTACAGTTGAAAACAGTAAACCATAAAAACAAATTGAAATTATATACAAGTAAAACAAATAATTAGAGCTTCAATCGCAAAATAGGGGGACACGGGGCTAACAAGGGGGAAATCGGTACCTCAATTGTGAATATACAAGCAAACACAGATGGATGTCATTAAATATACATAGACCACTCACAAGGTGTAACGATGATAAACATTATTTTATACCACGTTTTCAGGTTATAGCAGCAAGTCCTGCAGTTTCAACGGGTATTATGTCGTGCTCATTCTCAGTTCTCTTCAGCAAGCTAACATAAATTATTAGGACACGGTATATCTGCAAGCCAATAAGCCTTGGTAACAATGGCAATATATATAAGGAATGTTACCATCAGCTTCACATATAAACTTCTAATTAATTGACATTGATCTAATCAAAATCCTCTTCTTCATATTTATCCAAGTAATCAACAGTGGACAGAGATTTCCTCTCTCTGAAATTATACCGGAGCGAATCGTGAAAAGTTTCATTGTGTTCGTCAAGTTCTCTTTCGTTGAGGAATCCCCTGTCGCATCGTGAGCATGTGTACTCCCCATTGAGCTTACCCGTGGCTACGAACTCCCCATCCAAATCAAACACTGTATCTTCAACTCCATCACCTTCTTCATCAGATGATATATCAGTCACACGTGATCGCCTCCTATTTCTCTTATGTATCGAGTCACGGTTCTTCGGTCCATTTGAACTGCCCCTCCGCCTTGACATGGGCGAAATCTTACTCAACGCTCTCCACTCCCTTCCGTCCAATCTGATAGTCGGCTTTACATCAGGTACTTCATCGGCAAAGACCTGTGCCTGGTAATCATCATAATCATGACCAGTAAACAGATCACTGCGAAAGCCAATGTTTGCTGTGCCTATGTTGGCCGATACTATCTCCACAGGCTTTGTGATCGATTTAGCAATACAAAGAGAAGTGAATACGTCACTTTGATTAGAGGAACATCCAGCTGAAATTGTCGTCAATGTCTCAATATGATCAGAAAAACGGCTTGTAGTAAAATTGCTGCCAAAGTAGCTTGCATCGTTTGTAACATTACAAGAATATGCTGCAACAGTTTGAGCAGGAATATTCCAGCCAGCCGTAGTCGTATTAACCACGCAATTATTAATATTCTTCGATGAGGGTACGGTATTAATACCTGGACATTCATGTGAGGATATTAGAATGTTATTCTTTATTACATCGCATTTTTCCTCCAGACGTCTATGTCTCTCGAGATCCGCGTTGTCTTTAAACCATTTATTGCAAATTTGACAAATAATGAATTTAGGGCACAATGCTTTCGGCAATGGCGAACTGAGCGGCGTATTCGCATTGTAGTTCTCATTCAAATGCACCTTCCTGTGCCTCCACATCATATTGTAAGTATCAAACTTGCAGCTACATATATCGCATTCAAATCCGAATTTTTCCTCACAACCAGAACTCTTTCGTCTTCCTCTATTATCACCAGCTTTCCCATTAGCCCCCGATTCTCTGTTAACGCAGAAAACCGCATCATCTAACGCGGGATATCCAAACGTTCGCTCCGTATCAGTTGTACGCCGTTCTGTCGGTTCTAGTATCCCATCGTCCAGTGCTTTCAGGTGATCTGAAGTTGACAATGTTCGGTTGTTTGATGAAACATCCTTCTTACTTGGTTTTTTCTGTAAAATTGACGTAGGAACAGAGATAAGCAACTTCGGACACGTATTTTTTGTTCCGGTGACCAATTTATCGCCTATGCCGGATTTCAGGCTCGCAGTTTCCGATGTCCGGTAAAAAGTCTGATCCTTGCAATTGATCTCATCGCAAGCACCCGGCTGACGCACAGACGACACAACTGAAGATTCCGAGATCGGAATATTTGAATTTGCGTCCAGCCGGGTTGGTGAATTAACCAAGGCGGTCGGATGTGTTATGTCGGGTTCTTCTTTCTTTGCCGGTTGATCATGCGGTACAACGAATAACTGTCCGTCTTTCAAGGCATACGTCACAGGGCTGCCTTGTATATTAATTGTGATTGTTGAGCCTTGTTTAATGCTGGTCTTAAGCAGGGATTGAAGACTGTTTGTCAAATCTTCAGCTGCATGAGACGAAGACGACGAAGACGACGAAGACGATGAAGACAATGAAGACGATGAGGTCGATGGAGACGATGATAGTGAGGACGAAGAAGATGATAATGAGGACGACGACGATACAATAGAGTTCATTGTATTGACAACAACGTTTGACAATGATAAACCCTTGCTCGAGGGTAATCCAGCAGCAACTTTGCTAGCAGTTGATACAGTCTTATTTGCTTCAACTGATGAGTTCACACAAGATTCTCCGTCAGCAAGCAAACATTGCGATGCACACTTGGATTCGCTATCCACTGACAGGCCTAAGCCGGGTTTCAAAGACGACACAGTTGCATTGATCTGCCCTGCTTGCACAGTAGAATAAGTGAGGATTGCAGAAGAAATGTTACATTGAGTGATTGTATTACTACATGTCACACCTTGCTGCGAGGCTACTGATATTTTGCTATCAACTGGTCGATCCTTTCGCAGCGCCAAAGCGGTTTGCAACTGTGTGTTGCAGTTGAGAACTTGCGTTCGATGCCCCAACGTCACATTATTAATTGGTTGGATGTTGACGGGATGCGGTGCAATCCTTTGCAACCGACCGGTCGTCGTAGAGTGAGGGACCGGTCGTTCACCGACAATAACCGGAGAGGTTTTTTGTGATGAAGACCGAAACTGATGGTCATTTGTAGCGGTCGCAGTAGACACAACTGAATAGATAATCGGATATTTGTTCTTGTTGATGTTAGGCATCGATATATTAATGGGAACAACCATAGCTGTTGATGAATGTGATGTGGGATTCGCTGACGTTGACTTCAATTGTGGACGATGAATGCTTTTCTGGACAGATCGATTAATTGATTGCGCAGCCGTGTTAACTACATGTTGAACAGGAAGTGACGTCAACGGGAGTGACTTAAGGTACGTGATAGGAAATTGATGTAGTGTTGTTGTAGTTGTTGTAGGGTGAAATCTGTTGCCATTTGCGGCTTGTATTTTTGGTATGATTGATGTTATGGGCGTAGAAGAGAAAAGAGTAACAACGCATTGAGTTGGCTTCGGTAGAAGAGGTATCTGCGACGGTTTTGCTGTTCTTGGTAGCTCCTGGACCTTTAGGCCCCTCGCTAAAGTATCCGAAGCTCTTGAAACCGAATTTGAAAGTTTAGAACTCTTCAAACGTGTCCCAGATGCAAACGAGGTTAGCTTTATTGATAATGGCAGACTATTAGTATGTCTATCCGAAGACGAGGCTAGTGACGTCGTCTTTTTTTCCGGTGCAATACAAGCTTGAGAAACTTTGTTTCCCAGGGTGCTTTGTACTGCATCCATCGTCTTTGTAGCTCGCGTGTCGATGAACGATGTTGAAGACGTTGTGCAAGACGCAATTGCTGGTCTGATCTCGAAGTTCCTTTTTGTCACCGTTTGCATTGGCACTGGCACAAGTTTAAAGATCGTTCCAGGCAAAGCTGCTGAGGCAGTGGACAAAGCATTCATGCCTAACGTCGCCTTCACAGTGGATAAGTTTGAAGTAGCATTCGATGTATGACTGGGGCAAGAGAAGCCTAGAGACATGAGAGGTCTTGATTGGCTTTGGACGAGGCTCGGCACATTAGGAAATGCAGGATTAGTGTTAATACACTGGCTGCGTTTATAATCAGATGCATTGCTTCTTACTAGCATTGACAGTGGTATTTTTGTCATTAGTGATTTCAATCCATCAGACTCGTGCGTTGAGCTAATTCCATCAACTGTCGTTGGTAGCTGCATGGCTGCAGAAGGAACTGTAGATGTGTTCTGTCGCATTGCATTGATAGAAATTCCTTTATCGATGCTTGAAGCATGAACATCGCCTTGCAATGAAACTGTTTTGATGATAAGAGGTGCAGATGGGTTGATCTGTGTGGTACAAGCTTCCTTTGCGGGCTCTAGGCCAACGCTTGGTATAGGCAATGCCTTGACTTGCTTAACAGCCAAGCGGGGGTCATTCATCACACTGATTAAGTTTACAGAACCCCCTGGCAGTGTTTGGAGGGTAACGATAGATCGTGGAGTCAAAGGCAGTGTTTGCATCGCTCGAGACATTTGGTTGCTCGAGCAAACAACAGCAGAAACCACAGTATTGATCGGCACAGCATTGTTCAGTATCACATGCTGTGGTGTGACGAATTGCTGCTGTGAAGGCGCAATGACCCGCTGCTGACTGGAAACGAGTGGCTGCCAAGCTGCAACGACAGTCTGCGGAGGAGTAGTAACTGGTTTTATAGACGGAGGCTGGGATTGGACAGCTGTTTGCGCAAGATTTGCTACTCCTGGCGTCGAGGCGATTTTGACTTGTTTTTCTTGTGAAACTGCCGGTGTCTTCGTAATGAATACAACAGGATTTGAGTGATTTTGCCCAGACGCGGACCAAGCTATTCGAATTGGTTGAGGAATATTCTTAATCTGAGAAGACACAGCAATTGGTAACTGAGCTTGCGTGGTTACAGACGTAACCAACGGCTTATTCTGCGTCAGATTCAACTGAATAGCAGAGGTCTTTATTGCTGAATTCAAACTGTTTGCCGTCAGGTATATCGTTCTTGTATTTGCAGCATTAACCTCGGTGGTTTTTGCCGCGCAACCGCTGGTCAACAAAGCTGGTTTTGCAGCCGTGGCTGTTTGAAGCCGCGGAGCTATGATTAGCGGTCGAATGAGTTGTGCAGTGCGAAGACACGCAGGCGGCGATTGAGTTTTTTGTGCGAGGCTTGAAGTCGTCGTGATGCGAGGTACAAGTTGAAACGTTGGTATTGAGGTGTTGCCGTTTTCTGTTGATGGTAGAAAGGAGAATACTTGCTGCGGCTTCGAAGACTGCTTTATCACTAATGTTCTCTTCAATTGATTCAATGCAGCATTCGCTGATATTCCAGAATTCGCTGTTGGCAGCTTCGTAAGAATATTCGACGTGGAAACTGCAACCTGAGATTGACTTACCGCTGGTTTTAACGTCGATTGCAAACTTGTCAAAGCAGTGGTTGTAGTTATACTGAGTCTTCCTGGAGTATTCTTAACGGATGAGGATCCAGACGAGGCTGATGACGTCATGGATGTTGCAACCGATCCAGTAACAGCAGTTTCCGACTTCGAGGGAGAGCTCATGTTCATCGACGTCTTCGTCATTAACCCAGGAAGAGACACGGTGCAGGCAGTAGATGCTACTATCGAAGACAGTGGTATAATTGTATAGTTAGTCAGGTTGACTTTCTTTGCTGCACTGCGCAGGAGCTTTACCGGTATTTGACTAGCAATTTTATCAGTAGCCGCATTATTGGTTGCTCCGCCTCGTAATGACTCGACAGGCATCAGGACCGCTTGATGTTTCCGGACGCTCGGATTCTTGGAAGATGTCTTCGATGCTGAGCTGACATTTGCAATGATTGTCTTCAACGATGCGGTCTTTGAATTCTCACTATTCTCACTGAAAGTAATCATGACTTTCTGCTCATCAGTGAACTTCACAGTAGCATTATTCTTCAATTGCTCAATACTTGGCATCAGCACCCCGTTCGCATTGTCCTTCGGACTCGAGTTCACCAGTTTCCAAATCATCGGTCCTTTTATTGGAGTTATTTTCCCAGAAAGTGGAATGGATTTCAGTGTGCTGGATCCCCGTTTCAAAACAAAACTTCCTCTGACCTTGTCACTCGTGATATTACTTGCTTTCTCTTTGTTCTTCTGTTTACTCAATAATATATTTTTTGATTTGTTTGACAAAGTCGCTGATTTCTTCGTCTGCTTCTTCAACCGACCATGCTTGCCAACCCCTGCTGTAGAACGCATCTTCGTATTATCCGACTTTACATTGCAATTTTTATCCGTAGCCTTTGCCACCCGAGCCTGCTTTCTTCTCCTTCTCTCCTCCCCAAACACCCCATTCTTCGCATAGCAATCTTGCAACCATTCCACCTTGTTTGACAAATTCATCCGCTTCCTTCTCTTCGCTCCAGCTCGAACATCTCCCAAAGTTGTTTCGAGTTTCGACCTCTGAATGACGTCATGTAGTCTATCTGTATCGGACAGCTCCGGCGATTCTCCGCGGCATATTTCTCCTTCTGCAGTCAACTTTCTCAGTCGCATTGAATTCGTAGAACGTTGCCTTACTGCATGTGCATCTTCAATGCTTCGTTTTGCTGCTGGTAATTTCTTCTTTTTCACACTCTGTATATTATTATTATTATAAATAGTATTATTGTTTCCTGTTTCGTTGGATAGTTTTCGTTTTTTCTGCCGTCTGGAATTCCTCCTTTTTCGGCTTCTGTCGTCAAACTTTTGGCCTATACAATTGGTATTGACATTACTGTTTGTACTATGCGCGCCTTTTGAGACGACTGGCGCAGAAATTGAGATGGCATTTGAGACAGTTGTGACACTGTCTCGCGCAGAATCTCTGTCATTGACGCCATTCTGATCAAATGACCACATTGTATCCAAAGGATCAAGACCTTCAGCACCAATCGAAGTGTAAGAAGGATAAGAGAATGCACACATTCTTGTACTCTCTCTTTCAACTTTAAAATCCTTGATATCCTGAAGAGGATAACAAATACCCTCAGCACCGAATCGAATCTTTAATCCATCAACTACAAAACTGACTCAGATCTTAAAACTCCCATCCTAAAATTGCTCGCAATTCATTGCATTATTCCATGACCTTTTCATGGACATGGGAGCTACTTGTCCTCAGAAATGAAAATCAGAAAGACTGCACTAAAAAAGACTTACTTCTGTCCTGGTGTCATTGTTGTTTCTTGAAGTTTTCCTCTTGGCTCGTGTTCGACTCCTTAGCTCATGAATGTCAGGTTTCTTGTCCTCATGATCTTCTGTGTGCTCTGTAAGCTCTTCGTAACTGGCACAGCCATGGCCACACTGAACACAAACAAAGACAAGCCCATCATCTGCCATTCCTACACGCTAGAGTTTCTTCATTTCATCTGGCTAGAAAGAAAATAAAAATTCCATTACAGAATTAGGACACGTTCTGGGTTTCCTGCAACTTGGATAAAAAACTCATCACATAAAACCTATTTTGATAGTGTTGGAAATTGAGCCATCTGATTGGCTAACTGCATAATTGGCCTAAGACTTGAGACTATCACTGCAACTTGATTGGTTTATGGAGATCCGATCAACCAATCAGAATGAAACATCTCAGTGGAGGGTCACAAAACACCTGACTGAGAAATAAAATTAATCACTGGCACAACAACAAAATTCCAAGGGAAAAAAACTTCGCTTCTGAAAATTAGCAACAAATTTCTTTTTAATATTTATCCAAAATTTTATGCAAAAACTCTATACTATAGATATTTTAAAATGCATAGATTGGCCATTCTACACTTTCATGCTAAATTTCAGAACTGATTTGCCAATGAATGGCAATAGAAAATTAAATAGACGAACGTCACTCTGATCATAATCTACCAATTTTTCTGTTTAGGCCAGTCTGGGGCTTATTGATAAATTTGTCTGCTAATTTCCAGACCCGGTTAAATGATTGTAGGAAAACATCTTAGAAGTATTAATTGTAAAAACAATAGCTTATCTTAAAAAATTTTGTTTTAAGGACATCTCATGACAAGAAAAGTTACACGCGTTGAAATAAAGCATAGAAAAACATAGCCTGTGGTTGCCCGTAGGCCTAAAGTAATGCTTAATTTAGGCCATGCCGAACGCAAGCTAATATAAGGATATTTACGGCTAAAAATGAGCTTTAAATAGATTCTTACCTCGTCTTATTCTCGACAAAATTATAATTTGTCGCTTCGAAAAGATTTCAACTCCATTTTCTGCATGCCTGGCAATACGCAAATCAATTTTTCTTCTCCACACTTGCTTATTCATATAGTATTATGCACTTCACTTGCATGACCAAAGAAACCAAAATTCATTGTTATGGATGGAGGCTTCCCCCGTGTTTTCATGGAAAGACGTATCACTCGTTGGGCTGCAGATGTTAACATAAAAAAATAAACAATGATACAGTTAATCAAAATGAGGATATATCAAATCTGACTCGAGAACCTCGAGAGATGAAATAAGCTTTTAATACTTACTTGTCTTTAATACGTCCTGGAATTGATTTACGACTTGATTTAAATCTCGGTTTACTTACGGTATGTTAAATCTACAACACAATAAAACAAGGCATATTGGAAAGCAGTGAAAAAGCACGAAGTTTCTTTCCTTTGTCAAAAAGATAATGAAAATAATCTGCTTTTATATTGGAGTATAAAACTACAGATATACAAATTATGACGAATAAAAAACGAATACAATATGTATAAATGTCTGTCTTTAAATATAAAATACTTCGATGGTAGAAAATTTACAAAAATACGCAACTTACTTCACTTCACACAAGACACGAATTCTATACTTATCTTCGAAAATAAAATAGCTTAACTTAGAGATAAATTCTCATACAAAACGAGGGATAGCAAAATGGGTTATAATGATATATTAAAGGTGTAAAAAATTTAGCAAATACTGAAAGTTAAACCAAACATAAAAAATAATTAAAAGTTAAAAGATACAAAAAGGTTTCATTTTAAAAGTTGTTCATAGCAAAAAATATCCAACAAATTGGCCTACAGAATGAAAATAGAGTAAAATCCTTCCGGTTAAGTCGAACTTTTATTACGGGGGTAAGGAATTGGTAAGGCTTTAGCAACGTCAAACTTAATAAGGACTTCAAATATCAAATTCAACTTTATTTACCAGAGAACTAATTACCAGTCTAACTCAATGAAGGTCCGAGTTATAGGGCACGACTTTACAGGATTCAACTGCACAACAACACATCAATCGTGCCATTATAAAGAGTTGACTAAATAGACATAAAAACAATGTATTTGCAGTGATGTCATCATCAAAACTGCATAAAGAGGTCTGGTCGGACACAAAATCGGTTGTAAAGCACACTACAAAAACCAAAGTACCAAAAAATCTCATACAAAACCCCTGGACTAAACTTACTTAACTACTTTTGTTCAATTATTCGCTTCTACGGCGTAACTCGCAAATTTAACGCCGCCGCGAAAAAATTCTTCCTTGATGCCTCGGACTGATTTTCAAAAGCCTCTCCTTGATGATCGGAATCCTCGTGTCCAACATCAGGTCGAGGCTCGATAGCAATAACCTCGTCATCATAATCATAATCATATTCATCATCGGCTTGTAGCTTATCTTGATAAGCAACGCTGTTCTCTCTGGTTTGACTTGGAGAATTCAAGTAATTCTCGGTGTATTCAAACTCACTTCTGATTGCCTTTCGCGAAGCCGTATCACGCAAGCTGTATTCTTTTGAAACAGCCTCGGTCTGGAGTCGATTTCTCTCGATCATATCTCGTAACTTTTCAGCATCTTCAGGGCTCAACCCTCCGTGAGCTGTCTCGTAATGAATCCTGAATGAAACCTCGTTTTCAAACTCACTTTTACAAATGAAACAAGCAAGGAGCTTCGCAGAAATCATGCCCCTGTCCTCCCCACCATTACTATTCGCACCTACAGAGTAATAACACATCCTTAAAATAGGGATACTGGGACAACTAAACGAAAGTAAAGGACTAGTCTTTGTCCAAATGCTCAGAACGGTGAAGAAATCAAGAAAATACAACACAAAGAACGTATCCAGTTAGATGGTGAAAAGAACATGACGTATATGCCCAAACCTACACAGATATCTACTGTGCTATAATATGTCAAATTTTCTCTGAAAATTTGTCTGCAAAAGCAGATGAGCGTTTAGGCCACAAAACATTTCGGCCAAAGACACAAATGCAAACATGATTGCCGACAAAAACCAAATATCAAGAAAAGAGGTTTAGAAAACATCGCCAGTGGTGTATCTGATATCCATCGAAATTTAGAACTATTGATAGTTTGGGCGAGGGAAATTTTCGCGTAGAGCCAGTGTTAAGTTAACAGAGAGAATGAAGGGCTATGCAAGTGATGTTGCATTGTATAGCATCGTATTATGGTATACATACCTTTGAAAGCATTTGGGTCGACATCTCCTTCTTCCTCCAACTCATCAATATCAACAATAACATCATCATCATCGTTGTATTCATCATCATCATCTTCACCATAATGTTCATCGTGTTCTCCACCATCATGCAGCGCGTCTTCCATCTCATCAACAGGATACGATGCAGGATTGATCACTTCAACATCAACATCATTAATACCTCTGCCATTCTTCTCTCTGACATGAATCAGTAGATCCAGCGCGTTGCCAAATGCCTTATCGCACTTTATGTCACCACAGCGATACGCGTCTTCATGCGCGCCTTCGTCGTTACCAGATGAAAGTGAGTCATCTTTCTCCAGCTTGTGCACGAAGTAGAGATGCGCAGCGTATATCCTGATGTTGTTGAAGACCCGGTTGCATTGCGTGCATGTTTTCGTGACATTATCTTCCGTCTGGTACTTCTCGGGGAACAGAAATCCCAGCTCGATCTTATCGAGGCTGTGTATACGTGACACGTGCGCACGCACGCCACGCTTACCAACGAATTTTCCCGTGCAGATTGGACAATCGATGGCGACCAGGCCTTCGTTGGTGGCTGATGTTGTGAATTGATCACTGTCAGTCGACGTGGCGCTTTTGTTCATGTTGAACAATGACCTGCGTTCGGCTGGCGATAACCGCTTGCACCTTATGCCGTGCCGCTTGAAAATGTGCGTTCCTAGGCTTCGACGGCTCGGGAACTTCAGTGGACACAGCGGGCATAACTCTGTAAACTTCGACGCTTTGTCAACGGCGGCCACTGATTTCTCGCCGTCGATACCCTCGGCCGCTGCAAGCATTTCCGATTCGGCCATCAGATCCAAGTCGATGTTGAACTTGCGTAGCTCGGCTTTATTCAAGTGGTGGAATCTCGCCATATGCATGGTCAAGCCACGACGATTTTGGAAGGAACGCTGACAAATTGAGCAAACTCTTCTGGCTGTTGAAACGGTTTGATCCATCTGATCGTTGCTTAAACTACCAACCATGGTGGGCATAAAATGGCTCGACATACCCCCCGAACGTCTTTCATTCTCCGTGCCATTTGCACTCAACAGACCCGACGAAACGGTGGGCGTGTATCCACTACCGGTCTCGGCGTAAGCTTCGTCTTGAGGTTTTGGATTGCCGTATCCAGTTTTCCGCATCCATTTCACAAAGGCAGCCCCTTTTATTTTATGAAACTTGACAAAATGGGTGTTCAGTCCTTTGCGAGTTGAAAATGTCCTGTCACATTTGGGACAAGGAAACGTTCTTTGTGCCGAGTCCTGAGATCTCACTCCTGACTCCAACTCGAATCCTGCATCTGACTCCTGACTCCAACTCGAATCCTTACTCGGCGACTGAAAAGAAATCTCTTCCGGATGTTTTTTCTGAAAATGCTGCCTCAATGCCTCGAAACTCCCAAACTCAATACCACAGATCTCACAAGGAGACACAACAGGATCGAAATCCTTACTCAGCTTTGCCTTCTTGGTCATGGGAAGATCAGCATCTGAGCCATCCACTGTGGCATTAGCACCTTCAAGGATGCCTCCTCTGTCAGAATCCGAAGAGCTGCGATGCTCAAGATGCATCATCTTCTTGCAATGGATGCGACGTCCTTTCTCCGACGTGAAACGATAATCACAAGTCCCACACTTGAACACACCAATCTCCTGACCATCACTCATGACGTGAGTCTCGCTATTACCTTGAAACTGCTCGCTTGCATCGGTAGGCTGCTTCTCTTTCATCCTTATTGAATGCATCTTAAATTGGTGGGTGCGCAGATTCCTGAGTCCAGTAAAAATCCGGCTGCATTTCGAGCAGGAAAACACGGCCGAAGAATTAATGTCTTCACTGCCAAGCTCCCTCTGATTAACGTAGACATCTGCATCATAATCTGCTGGCATTGGCATGGCAGACGCTTGCATCGTTGGTGGAGGGGGCATTGTTGCTGCTGGATAATTCTGCAATGCATAGCTGAATGCTGCGGCTTGTGCCTCCGTCTTGTCATCACTCAATCTGTGCACTCTTGTTCGATGCACTTTCCAGCCAATGTAAGTGCTAAGCAGTTTGTTGCAGACTTCGCAATTGAACCCAGTATGAGGAGGTAGTTGATTGTCTTTCTCGTGAGCAGGTAACATTGATATCTCATCAGAATTACTTGCGTTCATGCGACTCTGCTCCATATTATCAGCAGCATCGTGAGCTCTCGTCATGTGGTCATTCAAACCATCTTTTTCATCAAATTTTTCATGGTGATCTATAGCATCAGCTTGATCTTCACTTGTAGCATACCCAGGTGAACATGCTGTGTTGTTCTCTGCTGAATTGGCTTCTCTACTCCTCTTCTCATTCTCATCAACCTCGGTTGGAAGTTCTTCAACTCGAGGCTCACATTCACAGGTCTTCTGATGAGCTTGAAGCGAATCCTCATCACCAAACTCCCTCGCACACAAATCACACTTCCCTATAACGGTTCCAACATCGTCCTTCTCTTTGCCAGCTCTCTTGTTCGTTCGATCAATTATTATATTCTCCTCCTCTTCCTCGTCAATGGGAACTGCTGGCCCTTTGTCACCAAAATGGTTTCGTTTATGCCAGATCAAATGCGTGGAATAGGAGAATCTCTCATCGCAGATATTACACACGAAGCTCTTGCAGCCGTGTTTAGCACCGAGATGATTATACAGCCTTTTCTCGTTGGAAAACACCATTGCACAGTGTTTGCAGGAAAGTAGTTTGACTTGATTGCCACCTTTTGTTGCTCGTTCTTTTCCATCTTCCATCCTGACAACCGAAGCACTATCATCGTAGCTTGGCTGTTCATTCATGGCACTTGAATCCATGTCTGACGGTGCTTCACTTTTCTGCTCCTCTCCAACCAAACCAGCATTCTCATCGTGCTTGTTCAAGTGCCAGACAAGTTGCCCAGAGTACGAAAACATCTGGTCGCAGACGTTACACTTGAAAGGCTGCTTTCCATGCACAAGTCCAAGATGATTTTTGAGACGTTTTTCTTCATAAAAATCAGCGCCGCATTCTTGGCAATAAATCTTCTGCTGTTCCCCTAGCTCAGGCGTGGCTGGTTGATCCACTTCATCGTCGGCTGCAGAATCCTTAGAACGTTGGTCCACTGTACCTTCCTTGGGATTATTTGTACCTTTGCCAATGATCTCCAGACTTCTTCCCTTCTCTGCAACGAGTAGATTATGTACCTCTTTAAGATGCGCAATGTATGTCTTCCTAGTCAGCCTGTCTATGTTGCAATGCGGGCATTCCCAGGTCTGGGTGGAGGGGGATTCCAGAATATTCAACGCGTGAACTCCCCTTCTGTGGACCATAAGCGATGAAAGATTTCTGAATCGCTTCTTGCATTCTTTGCAGGTGTAGATACGCTCGTGTTTCACGGGAATCTGGTGTACTTTCTTCATGTGATCATCAAGTTTCAATCGGCTGGAGAATCTGTTCGGACAGGCCTTGCACATGAACTTCAACAGCGAGGTTTTCTTCAAACCATGGAAATTCTTGATGTGAGCTTTCAGCTTGGACCAGAGGCGGAACTTCCGTGGACACTTGGTGCACACATAGCCATCGCGAGTGAGGTGGTGACTGTTGTAATGGTCCACCAATTCTGGCTTGGTTTGAACTAGCGTCGGGCAAGCTGCACAACGAAACATCTTACTCGATGACGAAGTCGACGAGTTTCTTTCAGTTGGCGCTAATGAACACTCTTGCGAGTGCCTACCCAGATCAGATTCATCATTGAACGTTGCTTGGCAATAGCGACACGTAAACAAAGGTTGATCAACGCTTTGTTCTGCAGACATCCGTTGAAACGACCTATTAGCTTCCACGGCTCTGTTTCCGATTTCAGAATAAGCTGGGTATTCACCCGCAGGCATCACCATTTCAGCCTGGTGATTCCCATAGCCATCCTCGATTTGCGACTGGCGTTTATGAACCTGTACCACGTGATATTGCAGTGTTGCAATGCTGCCAAAGCTTTTGTGACATTCGACACACTTATGCCACATGTCATTGTGCTTCAACATGTGTTTCTTCAATTTCTCTTCACTGCGAAACTTCTTACCGCATGTATCGCAATCGAAGGTCTTTTCCTTAGCGTTGTGCGTGGTGAGATGTTGAACAACGGAAGATCGATCTTCAAATCTAAGATTGCACACACCACAACGAAACGGCATCCTTTTGCTGTGAATTCTGGCTCTGTGAAATTGCAGGCTTTTCTCCGAATCAAACACCCTCGCGCAATCTTTGCAATGAAAGCTCTCTGTACCGTGCAACCTATCGAAATGAACCTTCAATCTGTCCCCATCTGGAAATTCTTTCGCACAAACATGGCACTTCACAGCTGACGATCTTCTAACAACATCTGCAGCATAGCCACGCGCATGACGCCTTTGTTGCTGTTCGCCAAAGCCAATCCCACGAGCCTCACTCCCAGCCTGCAAGCTTGCCGTTGATGTTACACTTCTCAACGGTGCTTGATACTGTAAATATTCCATGGACAAACAGCTCTCGTCTGTTTGCACGGATACTTCACTCGTCTTCTTAATCGGTATAACTACGAACCCAGACACATTGCTTTGACACAGGGAATGAGGCACCACGACAGTATCACTATGACGTGGCACATATGTACCATTATTGGGCAATGGAATCGGTTGTATTACGCAGTTGGCATTGCTTCTCGGCATCAAGTAGCCATCTGGAGACAGGGACTGCTGTCTTCGAACTTGCAACCCACCACGATTCCCTTCTTGCTGGTACCTGTAAGGAACCGTTCCATGGTGGTCACTGCCAGAATCATGCTGATAAAGAAACTTATTGCCTCGTTGGGAATAACTGGCATTATCAAGACTGTCGTATGTCGAAGCAGGAGCAGGGAACGCTGGTTGGTGATATGAGCTGACGTAATGACGATTTGACTCTCCCGGTGATGATCTCACTTGCACTTCTGATTGATACTGCGCAGCATCGTCTCTGCGTTGGAGCATTGCAGAGTCATTCGGCCTTCCTACCGCTGCGAATCTGTTGAAAGCGTACTGAACGAATGCGGAGGAGCTCGGGCTTGAACGTGACGTAAAATTCAAATGTCTGTTCGAGTTACGATTGCTCGAGTTGGATCGGAGAGGAATTCCCGAATCGCTTGTTCTGATATCATGGTTCATATCATCGTGGGATGAAGACAGAAAGCTGTCGTTTTGCATGGAAGAAACAGTATTATTGCTGCTGGCTTCGATTCTTGTAGATAGCGATGCTGTATGCCTTTCTTCTACTGCTGTCATGCCAATACCTCTGAGTTGACCCTGACTATTGCTTAATCTATCAGTTGTGTAGCTAACGATGTCGGAATGTCTTCTATCGCTTGTCTCGTGCTGCTGTTGTGAGGAAAACGACGTATTGGTTCGCTGGGTTGTCTGCTTCGGGTCAATTGGCAGTCGCAAGGTCATGGATCTTTGAACTGGCTCACTCCAACCAGAAGGGAAAATAACACGAGATTGTGTGGTAACTGGGTACGAAGTAGTTGGAAAGTCATCACCAATCTAAAAGCGGAGCAACGTCGAGATTTAATGCGTACGATTTAATCATCGAAAAAAAGAAAATACAAATAAATATAGCATATGACATAGAAAATGTAAAAATTATAGCAGTGGGAAAATTTCTCAATCTTGAATTTGTAACGGAGAGAGAGGAAAATTTGTTCGACACAAAGAGAGGTTTTACATTAGAAAGAAAAATGGAGACTTAACTGGGGATCAAAGCTCCATATGAACGATGTTCAAGTCATATAGAGAGTGCAATTTGTCTGATACGGCCAACAACACATACAGTCAAATCTGCATAGTTCGAACTCGTGTAATTCGAACTCTATCTAATTCAAACGAAATTCTCTGTCCCTTCAAGGATCACTAACGAACCAATTCATATAAAACAAACCTCTATAATTCGAACTTTTTGTAATTCGAACATTTTCACGCTTCCACAGGGTGTTCGAATTAGACAGAGTTGATTGTACTAGTCAAGCATTCACATAAATACACGACTTTAACTTACTTGTGGGAACTGATCTTTTGAAACCATATCATTACCATCATGAACACCTTCGTCGCCAATATCAAACGGTCTTCGATCTCTATTACGATCTTCATCCTCATTTGGGTGCTGCCTCGTATTCATCTGTCCTTCATTCCGCGGCTGTGCATTGGCAAAGATGACTTCAGGACTGCTCGATGCAGAACGGTTGTTGTTGTCTTTAGATGACGTCACACGCTCAGAGGTCCCCTCTGCTTTGATGTGCGAAGCAGTGTGTTTGGTCAGGGCTGATAGGGTCGTCTCGCAAAAACCACAAAGATGGCAACTGTATAACGTTATTTGGTCTGTATCACTCATACTCTATTTGCACCTGAAAGCAGAATAAATACACCCAATTTTATTATAAGAAACCTTTTATAAGAAACCATAGGGCGCCTATTTTCAAAACTTAAGAAACTTTGGTAGGAGATTTTGTGTGACTGAAAAAAGTTAAGAAACTTTCCATGCTGTTTTAACGAGAAAAAATGTTCAAAACAACTTGCGCACTTCATTTAACTCAAGGACATTTTGTTAAGAAACTTGCTAAGAAACTTTTCTTCGTACCATAATTGGGTACGAAACCCTAAGAAACTAAGAAACCCTGGTACGAAAATTTTGCATACTTTCTAATAAAAAAATGGGTGTACCACAACAATAATATATGGCATTAGCGCTGCCTGCATGTGCTGGAAAATTGCCTGAAAACATGATCTTTTTAAGCAGCGAGAGCAAGCAAAATATCTTCTCGTTCTCGGCGGGGCGTCCTTGTAATTGACAATAGATTACGTTGTGAATACAAAAGTACTCAGCTGGTCTTATCATTATCTCGAGTTACAATCAACAGATAAAAACCGCTTTACTCTTCACTTTCTTCGAAATTAAAACTCAGTTTGAAATGCTGTTACGCATTAACAAAACAATGGCTTTATTTTCACCTAAGAAATCTTCGAAAATATCAACAATCCCTTGGAATATATTTCTTTGGGGAGTTTTTGGGATCAAAATCGTTTGAAATCTCCTCTACAAGATCTGGAGATATCCTTGCAGGCCTCTAGAGATCTCATATTTTCAGAAGAAAAATGCTGAAAAACATTCTTATATTGTTTCAAAAGTTCGAAGCATGCAATTTTAATAACTTTGCATGGAGAATGCAAAGTTATTAAAATCTCCACGAAAGCAAATATTTTTAATACTTGAATTTTTAATACGGTTAATTGCAACCTTCTTTGTTCAATTGAGACAACAACGCTTCTAGTATTTCAATCAACTTTATTTAGTTGCAAACATATACATGTACTCCAACCCGCGTAAATATATTTTGCAAGTGAAAAATAATTACTTTTGGTTTAAATTTAGCAATATCAAAGCACGCTTGGTTTATTAAAGCTTAATCGTCTTAATTCTACAAAGTGTTCTTAGTAATTAAATAAAATAGAAAAACAAAATTTCATCGATTTATGATCGAAATCTCGTGTCAATTTATAGGAAAATTGTTCATAAAATCACGATGTATTCAGTATAAATCACTTCTAGAAGTCTTCCCATTTTCCTCAGTGAAAAACAAATCGTTTTGCAATTTATTTCATGCATGATTGCTTATGAAGCAAGAAGAAGCAAATATGTATTGTATTTAAGCAAATAAGGCGAGATATTATCGCTAAATGAATTGTTCTTTAGTGAATACACTCAGAGGTTCTATTTGAACAGGCGAAAATGGCTTTGAAACAAAAATAAAATCATAATGTTCATCATCGAAGGTGTAAAAGCCCATGCTTGGAATGACACGAAGTATAAAACAACCATTACTTGTTTTCCTATGAAATTCACCGGAAACATTTTCAATAAACGACAACGAAATTACAAAATGACGAATTAACTTTATTAATAATTAAAATATTCACATGCAGGGTTAGTTTTTGGTAGAACTGTTTTTTGGCAGCCAAGGTGGTGAAACAAAAGTAAAAGAACGACGAAATTCATATTTCTGTTGCTATAAAACAAAATAAAACAAAAGAATTCAATTATTTTTCAAAACGTTTGTCAGTGAAACTCTGTCAAAGGATTTTAAACAAATGCTCATTCTTTTAAATTTATTATCAAAAGATTATTGAAAAACCCTTTGCTTTATTTGATAAGCAAAATTGAGCACGATTTAGTTGAACGCGAAGACAACAGAATGAAAATCTTTTATATCCTCAAAAAGCGATCAAATGAAATCCGTTTGAAGAAAATCATTAATTCCTTCAAAATAATCGTATCAAATTTCTCTCTGCTAGTATTTTAAATTGCCGTGAAATTATTCCCAAAAGACTATATTTAATTCAATGTCAACAAAGGAGGTAATTAGTTGTTTTCGAATCAAAATGCAAAATATTGTTTAATGTCCTAGCATTGTTAAATTATGATGGCCTCAAACAGAGAGTTGGCTTTCACTAGCATGATCATGAAATTTCAGACAATTGATCACCTTCAAAGCGACAATTCTCCCACAAAACAAGAACTTTTATTCCCAAGCAACACTAGGTTATTAACATCGAGTTTCGAAAACAACTATCATCAGAAAATGTTTCATATGACGAGTTGCTTTTAATCGGTTTTGTGAAGCAGAAAATATTGAAACAAAAACATGCCATCACCACCGCAGTTGAATTCTCGAATCTAAACAACATTTGCTTTGCTAAGTTTATTCATCTACTTACAACATAGTTTCTTCTTCGAAATTTGCTTCACCTTCATCGATAACAAAACTACATAACTTGCAGCATTATTAAACACTGACATTAATATCAAATAATGTTGAAAGTTTTAAAAGCAGATGATTATTCACAATAATCACACGCAAGGTTCTTCTTTCTCCTTCAACAACTTTGCAACACAATAGGCGAGCATATAATTTCACTTTAATCGCGTTAATAAACAAAAACTCACCTTTTTATCAAGTTATATTCACTTGAACAGTCGCTCTAAACTTGCTAGACATGAAGGTAGGCCTACAGTAATGAATAAAAGGAATTAATAATTATTATTTTATCTTCAAAGTAGCAGGTCAGCAATACACAAAGATAAAATGTTTCCTGCTGAAGTGAAGGCGTTTCACAATGTATATTAACTGCCAATCATGCATACCATGTATTGTTCTAGTAAATATATCCCGGATGACAGTAAATATATTTTATTGAAGCTTCCTTTCTCACAATAAGAAAATCATTTCGCTTCTCTAAAAATATGATTTATATATTTCCTTCAGTCGAATTTCCTCTGACAAATTTGAATGCACCAACGGGCAATTAGAAATAATATAACGAGACGTAAGAACATCTGCTATCATTAAACCAAGCTGTTGTTTTGCTTTCTGCTGGAAATATCACTCGTACTTTCGAGAAAGAACGTTTTTGAAATATACCTTGGAATTACCTGTCGATCTGTACTCTGCTTTCTTATTTAAAACCTGAACGCCATCAACAAGAAGACAAGACAGAACGTAGGGAAATTTCTGAAATACAAAATCGTAGAGACAATTATTGAAAGCAAATATTAAAAAGAATGACAAACAGAAACAATTAACACATCTTGAAAGAAAAGGAAATATTTAACTCGAATTGAAATACCTGTCTAATCACAAGGCCAGTTCGAATCTTCTAAAAACCATTAATTAATTAATTTCATGGTTGCACTGCGTGGGGACAAGATCATGAATTTTGGCACGCCCCTCAAAACCCTTTAAGTCAGTTATCTAAAATTAATGGGTCAACATCTTGTGCATAAATTAACAAATGAGACAATACAAATGAAACCAACCATTTTGATATTACGTTAATTTTCATTAATAAAAAAAATATTACAAATGCTATATATATGGTTCCACATAACGCAACTAATGCTTTCTGAAACAAAATTCTAACGTCTCTTTGAACTTTAACAAAATCTCAATATTTCATAGCGAAAGAAAAAGTCGCACAGGGCACTCCATGGCTATTTACACTGTATTTACAATTGAATGATAAGTCTTTTTCAAATGCACGAAAACTATTCACACATCAAGCAACTTTCCTTGGTTGATAAGAAACAAGAGACATTACTTAATATCCATAACACCGACCACAATATTTCAAAACAATTATTGCCAACAAAGCGTGAAATAGCTTCCTAAACCTAAGCCTCAGGTAACGAGTGCTTAAAAAGAACTCCACTCTTCTCCTATCAGTATTGCATTGTGCAATGTTAAGCATAAAAAAGACTAGCATTGAAAGCTAACAGCTGCTTACAACGTGGAATCTCCAGTTACAAGGCTTAGTTAATTATCAACACAGCTAACAAAATATACTAAAGAAATTCATATCATAGTTACTTCAATTAAATACACAATATATTTTAAACATTAACTAGAGTTGCCAAATCGGCTTGTTAGTATCATATCACTTCACATTCTTCTCCTATACTTTAGAACATAATATTGTAACGTATATCTGAATAAAATACTTCAACATCGCTTTAATCGACCAACACACCCTCGGGGATACACAAACACGGCAGGTTAAAGGAAAAACCTTCATTCAAAGTCAATAACCAGCAGTCACGGTGTACTGGCAGGCCTGGTGTACAATGACAACACACCTTGAGATATCAGACAGTGGCTCACGAATCAATGTACATGATATTACCCCCTGACAATACCAAATGAATGAAATACACTGCAATGGATAGCTATCAAAGTTAGGGGGTATAGTGACATTGCAGGTAAGCACAACTTGAATCAACACCACTTGAATTACAAACCATGTGAAGCATATCAAACTCGTTGCAACATAACATGAACACGATTCTAAGATGGATGATGGGAGCTAATGACAACAATACATGTACGCATGCGTCTCCAACATACCACATGCAACATGCAGACTCCACTTAACGACACAAAATACCTCAGCATTAGCAAGCCAATCTGACTGAAGCTATACATTCAAACAATACTCTCCAATGCTACATCTACACTAACAGCCCTGCTATCATGTCGTGTATTTCTACCCTTGTTGTATGCCACAATATTCAGTCAGCCCCCCTGTTTAAGCTTGCAGTGTGTAAGGGTGCATAATGAGGAACAATTAAGCCCTAACCTAAGCACGCTTTGTTGGCAAGATTGTCAGACCATAACAACATGTAAATTACCTATTTAGTTGTGTGATTACGAGTTTATCATCTCCTCGAGTTCTAGTAGAAGATCGTCGTCATCAATTTCTTCTCCGTCATCCAGAGAAGGAAAGTCGCCATTTTGCAACTCCCTCTCAAGTTCATCGTCTGACAAAAGCAAATCACTCTTCTTCCTCAATTCTGCATTTCTGTAAACGGACAAGGTAGAGTTAGCAACAGGCAATAAAGGACAACATGGACCATGGTAATAAAGGACAACATAGTCCATGGTAATGAAGGACAACATAGTCCATGGTAATGAAGGACAACATGGTCCATGGTAATAAAGGACAACATGGACCATGGCAATAAAGGACAACATGGTCCATGGCAATAAAGGACAACATGGTCCATGGTAATAAAGGACAACATAGTCCATGGTAATGAAGGACAACATGGACCATGGCAATAAAGGACAACATGGTCCATGGTAATAAAGGACAACATGGTCCATGGTAATAAAGGACAACATGGACCATGGCAATAAAGGACAACATGGTCCATGGCAATAAAGGACAACATGGTCCATGGCAATAAAGGACAACATGGACCATGGTAATAAAGGACAACATGGTCCATGGCAATAAAGGACAACATGGTCCATGGTAATAAAGGACAACATAGTCCATGGCAATAAAGGACAACATGGTCCATGGCAATAAAGGACAACATGGTCCATGGCAATAAAGGACAGCATGGCCCATGCCACGAGAGACAGTAAATCAATTTGCAATCAGAAAAACAACTTACACAGCTTCTTGTATATCTTCCAGAGGAGCAGATTCAATTTCGTCTGCATTGTTGTCATCTTTTCCATCTTTACTATCATCATCATCTCCTAATTCTCTCAAGAGGTCATCATCATCATCATGTTCGTTCTTCAAATCTTCTTCGTAATTTACTCCCTCCCTCCTTTTAACGTCTTCATTCCTATCAACTTCCTCAGCCGTCCGTGTAACATTCTAAAATTATGGAACATAAACAATAAATGTAAATAAAAGGAGATATCAAAGCACGGAGACCATAAATGCAACAAAATTGATGCTATAATACTTACCTCTCCTATTGTTGTTGTTAATGGGGATTCATCGAGAGTTTTAAGAGGAGCATCTTCAACTTCGACTCCAATATCCAAGTCGATATCATCAGCCAAATCTTCCAGCAATTCATCATCTGTCAACTTCTTCGAATCATCTTTCATAAAAATCTTTTTCACCTCATCTCTTCCACTTGGCCTCTTCGACGAAGATTGCAGATTAGGTTTAATTCGTTTTACATGAGGTTCTCTACTCGATTCTTTGCCATCCAATCGTCTCATTTTTGCAGATAGACCATCTCGATCTTTCGGTGACAGCTTCGAAGTGTGCTCTCTCTTCGTTCCTTCTCTGCTGTTTGGTCTTTTCAATATTCTTGGCTTCCTTTCACTCCTATCACCCGAATCTTTCTTCCCATGGTGCTTGTGGTCCTTCGAGCTGCCCCTACTTGAAGCATGATGTAAAGAAGAGCCGCTACCTTGCTCTTTAACATTCTTGTTCTTCACCACTGATTCCAGACTATGTCTGTATGCTTCAGCCTTTGCCATGCGTTCAGCTACAAGATATCAACGGATAGATTCAAATATCTTATAATACAATAGCATAAAACATACAATCCATAAACTGAATACAAGTTGGAAAGCAATGGCTAAACAGTACACGCATACCTTTTGCCTCACTCGGCACTGCCCTGACATTGACTTTTCTGGCCAGTTGTGCAGGCTGCCCACCTGAAAGGGATACAAAATTGCTTACATCTTGCATGCTGAACACCTCCATTCCTACCAACAATATATAATCCATCTACTTCATGAATAATTCACAATATATAGCCAGCAACCTGGTCAACAATTTCGAAAGAACAATAAACCCTACCTCGGAGTGTTGACATTTTCGGATTATAACACTTTGATTCCATCAAAGGCCGAATGTTCTGTCTGGAGCCTTCGCTTGTATGTTGCTTTCTTGCCCTTTTCTCCTCCATGATCTCTTCGAATGACTTGACTTTCAGAGGCGATTCCGGCACACTCTCCTTGGGTTTAGAAGCATCTTGACCACCTGCAGGTTTCTCCTGATCATTTGGCTTAGAAACCCTATTCAGCTATAAACAATCACAAAAACATATAAGATTCTAAGCTATCTCTAACAGTCTTCAAATTATGGACTTTATAAGGACAGAACAAAACAATATGGAACATTTATTATTTGTTGATACGTCTCGAATTCTACTCTCAGGTAAGATCGGGTATTAATCAAAAGGCAATAATACAATACAATGCTACTGAATGAAAAATGTGATTCACACATACCCTTACCACATTGCCATCCTTCACAGAACTTAACTCGGTTACTTCGCTACCTGCCACTTCGGTTGGCCTTTCCGCTACAACTGTAAACAAACAAACGTGAAATACTTCTAATAAAATCAAACAGATACCAAACATTAAAAAAAAATCAATATATGAAAATGTTCTATCAATACATTACCTGATCTAATAGGAGGTTTGTATATCTCTAGGCCCTTCTTGTCCCTTCCTTTTCTGTTCGGCTCTGATTGTTTTTCATCGATCAATGCTTTGGTAGTAACAGCAACCTTTCTGACAACCTTGACTTTTTTCGGACTATCATTATCATCATTAAACTTCGCAGCTCTCTTCAGTTTTGCAGAGCCATCAGCCTCCTTGCCAGTTGCAGCCTCGTTGCTAATCAATACGACCTTGCTTCGTATTTCTGCTTTTCCCGGGCTTGCAGGCACGTTGACTCGTTGCTCTCTACCAGTGTCTGGTTGAATAGCTTGGCTTTTAATTGCAGTAGAACTCTTTGCAACTGCTAAACCATAAAACAGGAATATCTTACATAATTCAACTATCTCGAGTCACTAAAAATATTAACACACAAATGGACAATTAATAGCACAATTTATGGCCACATGAACCACCTGCAAATTTCTTTAGACAAGAGCTTACAAACTGCACAAATCTACCCAAAGGTGATATAACCACAGCCACTAACCTTCATTTAATCGTGCAACATCCTTCCCAGTATCTGCTTCAGAATTCCCTTGAACGCTTTTGCCATCTGATGATTTCTCATCTGTTGGCTTGTCTTTAAGCTGCTGCCTTCTCTCCAGCATTTTCCTCAACGCTTTTTCTCTCAATATCTCTTCGTAGGATTTAATGCGAAAGCCAAGACCATCTCCCTCCTTCCTTTCATCCCCATTGGCATCTTCCTTCTCAGCATTACCCTCAGCAGACTTCGAGTCTTCTCGCCGTTCTGTAACTTGCACCGAATCTTCAACTGCATTCGATTCAACGTCATTCGAGTTCTCGGGAGTGTCTTCAACAACTTCGAATTCATCAGAAGAAATCACTAAAAAGCAGTTCAAAACAAACTCAAATATTAAGTACATAGCTTGTAATGTAACTTTCTGCAATAATATACAGTAACAAGAGTAACTAAGCTTTCTTTATTCTAAATTACATGATAATTTTCATTTTTAATTATCTGTAGTGTCCTGGTAGATAAAATGCTAAACTATCCTCATACTTACAAGTTGCTTCATCTTTTCCGTCTTTTTCTCTCCTTTCCTTCTTCTCCTTCTTGTGTCTCTGCTTCCTTTTCTCCTTTTCCAGCTTGCTTCTTTGCTTCAACTCCCTCTGCTTGCTTCCTCCTTCAAAACAATCACACAAACAACTATACACAAATGCCCCACTAAACAACTCGATGAGTTGTAACAGCAACAACATGACCATTGAAGCCTAGTAGATTCACTACATTGCGTCCCCGAGCCTTGCTCCCAACTCGCTCAAAACAAGGAAAGCCTCAACCGGGCGAGCAAAAACGATAGAGGCACAAGGACGCAATGTAGTGAGCCTAACTTAAGCCTTTATTCAACGACTTACTTTTGTTATCTTTTCTATCCCTCCTGTCTTTTTTTCCTGATTTTTCCTTCCTCTGCCTTGCATCATGTTCGTCCATCAACTTCTCAAATTCCAAATCACTAACATCACCTTTTGAAAAACCAAACAGCGTTACAACATTAGAATTCCCCGACACCAAACCCCCTTGTCACACGTTGCACATTAAAAATCACAATATTTTTCGTTCTAACTACCTTTTTTATCATTTCCTCTTGGTCTCTTTTTCTTCACGTCTTTTTTTGGCGACCCTAAATATTCGAAAAATTCCAGACATTAACTTATGTACCTCTATAACATGTAGTATGAATAGCAGAATAATGTGATTGAAAATATCAAGTCAGGAAAGTGTCTTAATGATGCATAAAACAACCACCACCAGTTGAACACAAATAACATGAGTGTGGCTTGACTTGTACCTTGTTGGCTGCTAAACATCTCCTTAAACTTCCTTAATTGCTCTCGAAACGACGAATCTTAGCAGAAAACAAACAACATCAAACAATCACGTACTGGCATTCAAGCATTCAAGGTTATATATCAAGGTTATTGTGCTATAAACAATATCAGCTATGAGTCGGTGAAAATGACGCCTTACCGGCGATTCCTGCGACTGGAAGAGCGTTCTGGACGAATTTACTCAGATCAACGGGATTAGTAGCGATGCGATTCGGCAGCCCAGGGTCGAGAAGTGGAATGGGTGGAATATTAGGGGCATTGGGGATGGGGGCATTGGGGATGGGGGCACGGGTTGCTAATACCTATAAACAAAGGAAAGAATGGTACAAACAAATATTGAAAGCTTACAAGTTGCTAATTAGTATTATTCTAACGAAGAATGCATCTTACACATCTCTGCGGAGTTTCAGCTGTGATGCATTTCGAATGCATTTCTGCAGGCTCAAAAAACTAAGCATACCTGTGTAGGAACATTTGTGCTGAGCAGCGGAGCAATGCTGTTTGATAAACGCGGAGGCGCCGTGTGCGGGGGAGGTGCTTGTTGAATGATTCCAAGGTCAGCTTGCTGCGGCGGCTGTGAAGGCAATACGATGCCAGGAGGCGGTGCGGAGGAGCCAAAAGAGCGTGGTTTGATGTGCAGAAATGGACAATGCGGTTTCAGGCATCCATTGTTTTGATTCTCCCAGTAACAAGGAATCTCCGGACGATATTTCTGGAAAAATAACACGCAAAATACATCAAAGGAAATTTTCAAAGAAAATAATAGGAAATAAGAAAACCTTTTGCCAATGCTTCAAATGAGATTATTGTAAAAACTCTTATTAAGCACCAGGGTGTTCTAAAAAGAGTGTGTGGTTTTACTGGCAACAACGAGTATATCAAGAACTGCTCTTAGAAAGGACAACACAGATGGATACCATAAAAACATTGCAGATAATTGACAGGACAATCAAGATTGCTTTTACTGACATTACTCCTCTTTAAAGCAGCAGTATACAAACAGGATGATCAAGATTGCTTTTAGTTACATTACTTCTGTTTCGAGTAGCAGTATATAATGTATGAGCATACCTCAAGTTGCATGTGACGATATTTGCAGATTTTCCGAACGCATTTTCCCTGCAGCCAAAGTTGACAAGTAATCTCATTACCAAGCGCAGCAGGCTGATGTCTGAACGGACAAGAATCACCCTAATAAAATAATAAATACAAACAATGATTAACACAGGGTTGGGGTATCTGATATGATGGTGGTGTTACAGAGCACAGAAATCGAATTGTCATCATTGATAAATACCTTTGAACAGGATGAGTAGTAGTAGAAATAGCAATCGTCTCCTTGACTAGCCATTATCTGTTTGTCTTAAGTTGAAATGGTTTGAAGAATGAAAAAAACGTGTGTCTTTTCCTTGACCAGACAACAAATTGTAAACCAGGATCTTTCCAAGATTTTGGAAATAAACTTGTTTAAAACCTCGACATAGATTACGATGTTTAAGTTGTAGCTTTCCAAACTCTTCTACTATCAGATTAAAATGAAATCTGACGGCTATGTGGCTTCATCAAAACTTGACAATGAAACTTCTGAAACTCCTTTTGATGGTACGGTATTTCTTTAGATTGAGATCTGTAAATAGTCAATAATATTTCACGATGAAGCTCTTGCGGCCATCAAAGAGCACTTTCAGATTAAATCATCAATGGTATGTAATATAGATTTGTTATTCCAACATCCAAATTGAGGTTGCCACCAGCACCCATTTCACACACCAAGCCTCTCTCTGCTATTTCACGGTAAGTTCATTTGTGTTGGAAAAATATTTTATATTATGTAAATTACTGCTAAAACAATTAGAACACATTTCATAGGACTTGCAAACAATAAAACAATTAAAATGACTGACAAACAAAAACTCAAACATTTTACACACATTGATCAAAGCATTTATCCATAAATATATTAGATAAATGAATTGCCATTGAAAAATACCGAAATATCTTCCAATGACAATAAATTTACAACTATGGTTTCATAATTCACAGAATTGCAAATAAAATGAAGATACAGATTTTCATTTATGGATCTAGATACTATATTTCCATTTTTCCCTGCAATTAATCTTAAGCATTCAAGTTACATTCATAAAGCCTTCGCAACAAGGTATAAAATATGGAATGCCATGATTATTTTACCAAATTTACTTCTACAGCAAATATAATTTGCCTGATGAATAGATTTCTACATTCTTCCCTAGACTACAACATACTTACTCAATCATAGCTAAACTTGGGTAAAACATATTGCAAGATCATTCGAAATTTGGGAGACATTGCACATGGAGGTGAAGAGGAGTCAAAGACTCCTGAAATTCTTTTTAGTTTTATTTAAGAAACATTACAATTCAATATAGCATACTTCTTCTAAATTCATTTATATACAAACGAAATGAATGACAGTTTTCAAACTTACCGTTAAACGATAGGACCCTGTCAACAAAGGAAAAATTCTAACTAAACAAATAATGATAACCGACACATAATAAACTTATCAAGCTGGGAGTTAGTTATCATTTAACTTAATTTGATTCAGCACAATGACGAAATGGCGACTGTCAAAGAAGGTACTTCAACTTACAGTGAAGAGAGCGGGGTTAGAAGCACGGCGAAAAAAGGCCATCTGACTGGGAAACGCCCCCTTCAGTAAAGTCGAGACATACACTAGACCTATGCATACACATTTATGGTTACTTTTCTATTAGTATCCTAACATTACTTCCAACATAAACTTTAGAATAAACAGCCAAGCCAAATACAAAGCTGGTAGTTTAGGCCATGCTTCGAATCGAAAGCCTTGTACCTTACCAATCGCAGACATTGAATTTCTCTGCTGCGCCACCAAGTCCCTTCTGTTGTTGACAGTTGAATCCAAGTAAACTAATGAAAATTACCAATCCAAGTAAACAGCAACGATATTATAAGCTTAAATCTTACACCAAAAATTAAATATTAACTTTTCATTAGAACATTGGAAGACAGCCTCCTTGCCTGCTGCAGAAATGTACCATGGGATATATTACGTCACGACTGACGTAATAGTTCAATTTTGCATGTCATTAATTTTCGACAAGTACTTCAAGTTTGCCAAGACCTCAATCTTGAATATAACCGTGTAAACTCAATAACTCTAAGTGCTTATCAAGATTCTCTGGAATATCAAACTTATAATGAACATACGAGCTAGTCTTGGTTATTTCGACTATTCTTTGCGAGCCTTTTGGATAATATAAATTGCCATCACCAGTGCCTTGAGCAATACCCTTAACCTGCCCACGTGCTGCAATACCTTTACTTCCATCATAACCAACACTAGATTTGTACTTCCTCGCAATGTTTGGCATCCTCTCCGTTGAAATGCAATCACCAATTCGTCTGTCTCCGCCAACTTTGAGCTTCTGAGCGTTAAGAGCAGCAAGAGAACCTCGTTTCCCAAATCTTTTCCCAGTTGCAAAAGAGGCTGGCTGGGATAGCTCAGAGAGACACATGCTCTCTCTTTCAATCATAGGGGACTTTAAATTCCCAATTGATGCTCTTGGTGAGCTCAACTTAAATGCAACTGGCTGTATATCTTCACTTCCCTCCTCCACATCGGAGCTGACACTGGCTATATCAGACAATACTGTCGGCACACTACGGAACATGTTATTCTTCACCCTCCTGGTAGACATCGCACGTGAGTGTATCCTCGTGGTGTCACGTGCCATCGAGCTCTTCGTTCGCCCATTTTGCGGCATTGAAGTATGAACCACATCACAACCAACTCTGCTTGTTTTCATAACGCTTGCCCTAGAATTACAAGACTTACTTTTGCTCTGATCACTGCGTCTTCTTAAACCAGGATCAGGCTTGAGACATCTCCGTTGGTTCTTTTGGCTCAATTCTCCATTTTCCACCTTCATTTTGTGTTCTTCTCCATAGCGCCAATCACTGTATCTGCTAAGTAACTCGTCATAATGCATATGACGCTCAATGTCAGCCCCTTTCACATCTCCATACTTCTCCAGGGCGATTTTCATGCTTTTAATACAATCTGTGTACATGTTGCACATCATCTGATCGTCGTGTAGACGGATTTCGTTGTGAACTCTGCTTCTTTGTGCCCTGTCTTTGATACTCTCCACCACAAAACAACTGTAATCAGTCTTCTTAGCACCTCCAATAGTCCTTTTCTTCATCACGAATGATCTCTCGTTAGCCAAAATGTAACAGGGTCTGATATCACTGCTCTGAAGGCCAAGCTTCCTGGAAATTTCCACCCGGCGTTAAAAATGTCTTTTTAAAAGCAGGCTGTGACAAAATGCTTGTCTCTCTCTTCAAGGTATTGCCACTAAAAGCTTCGATCTTCGAAGCTTAGAGCAGGCCTTGAAATTCAAGGAGTTATGAATCGATTCTTGCTGTTTTAACAGTTCCAGCAATTCAAACTAGTACAGTAAAAAATTGCAATTGCAGAAAATATTTTTACATCCACAAGTATCATCTACTCTTGAAGCAAAAACAATGGCCCATGACTGGTTTTTTATTTTCCAAACAATTCGTCTGTAGATATTATTACTCCCTTGAATGCTTTCCAAGAAAAAACAGAAATAAACATAGCTGATAAGTAGGACGTTGTTTAATCAGTACTCTTTCACCACTTTCCAGACAAATTTCTATCCATAATACATGCTTTCGCTAATCTATCTTGTACGCTTAAACGAGGTGCGATAGTTATACCATAAATTATATATATCCAGATAGACGCAAGACTTAAACTTTTAACTGGGTAACTGGGTAGATTTTTTAGATATCTATTGAGCATATTATCCATGGAAGACCACATATTAAATCTCAAATCGCCTTAGGTCAGTTAATTTTACAATAAATATGAAATGCAATAATATACCTACAACTTGCCCAACCTGTAAACAAACTTATCTCGATATCTCAAAGGATATACCGAAATAATCGTCCAAATATTATATATTTGTAAGATCTGTTATTAAGTATCTTTGCAAGATATTTGCATTAAAAGAATCAGAGGAAACTCCATCAATCAACAGGCTTGCGAATCTCATTTGCATCGCCATCAGATGCTCCATCCTGATTGGCACGTTGCTCAAAACCACGTGGTATATCCACTGCTGTCTGATAAGAAGGGCTCACCTCATTGGCCCAGTCTTCACTGGTCTCTAGCGAACTTTCTTCAGAACAAATCACAATATTGTTTTCCATGAAATATTGCTCGATTTCAGAATATCTCCAGCGGGACGGATAGGTGGGCGAGAGTTGCCCCTCGTTTCCATCTTCTATAATCGTTTCCCCTGATATCAGCCTCCTACGGGCGGACATGAAAACGGGGGTATTCTCACGTGATCTTGAAAATAAGCATTCCGTTGGTAGGTTGCTTCCGCTATTCAATATGTTAGGCACTGTACAGTCCTCGTTCGTTCCCAAGAGCCAATAGGTTTTCATGAAATTACCCTAGATATAATAAGACAGCTACTTCAAGTAGGGCCCTAAATGTAGACTATGTTATCATATATCAATACTTCCCCCTGGGCACTACTGTATTACAAGCCAAAAGGTAGCAACTATTTGCTAACTCTAACCGTCTCAAGATACTATTATCAGGCACGAAATACCCGATTCCCTGTGCTACCTGGCCTGCTTTCTGTCACTTAAAAATCGGGTCTTTTACAACAGCATGTCACGGTATAAATTATCATAGATTATCATAGTAAAATAGACTTACCTTGACGCCAAAGGTGCCTCTATATCTTGTACGGTACTTGCCTTCAGTCAATGCGTTCATGGTAGTCTCATTAATGTGTGAAGCATCTGGCTGCAAGAACGAAATGAGTGTATTTACAACAAAGAGTCCATACAGGAAGCATTCAATTGCATATTACAGGTATGATAAATGTTATATTGTAATAGATGTAAAATGGTAATCGATGTAAAATTACAATGGATAATAGCATGTATACCGATCCACTTGATTCCATTAGTGATGCCAATTCAACGGTATCACCAAAAAGACAATAACGTGGCATTTTCACACCCACAACACCTGCGACTACCATACCCGTGTGAATTCCAGTTCTGATCTTCAGGTCGTCATCTTTACCACCATTAGCGGGATTGGGTATTGACTTAATGACCTGCATCATTTCTAATGCCATGTCAGCAACATTGTCCGCATGATCGTTGCATGGATCTGGTATTCCACTGGCAAGCATGTATCCATCACCAATTGTCTCGACCTTCAACAGGAAACAGTAACAAAATGAAACATTGCTACTCCACTAACTAACCTATGAACTATGGCCTATGGCCAAAGCCTACAGTGGGCCCTGAAGGTCAAAGATTACCTTGAAAATAAGTAATTGCTTCTTGAGACTATTTGGTTGAAAATTAGTGCAAAGAGTATTGCGATACTTGCAAAGGAAAAACTGAGCTCGAACGCTATCCTGGAGTTTGACGTTAGAGGTTAAAACCCGGATAAACGAAGCAATGAATTAAGATTAAGGCTATAACATTTCTGTGATATATATTGACGCGAGAGATGCCCCTCTTTCCATTAAGACCCTCTCTCCATTAAGCCCCCCTCTCCATTAAGCCCCCCTCTCCATTAAGCCCTCCTCTCCATTAAGTGTCCCTCTCTGATAAGCTCCACTCTGGAAGCTCAAAAGTTAAACAAACCTCCATTAGGTTAATAGAGTTTTTAGGGTACGTGTAAAGATAAATACTTCAGAGAGTAGTGTAATACCTTGTAAACTCCACATTGGACACTAAGCTGATCGAATCTCATGTACATTGAATTCAGCATTGTAACAACTTCCATTGGCGAGATCTTCGAGCAGATATTCGTGAAACCAACCACGTCACTAAACAGAACTGTCACGCTTTCAAATGTCTACAAAAAGGAGGGAGCAACATGATGTAGATAAAGATTTAAGACAAGTATTTATCGCTAGTAAACGACATTGAATCGTCAATATTCTAACTGAATATTTAAAATAATATACAGTGGAGACTATATTAACGGACACCTTTCTACAACGGATAAATATGTTTGCCCTAGAAGTTTTTTTAAATTGGTTACTCTTTGCAAAAGCAATCTCCATACAACTGACACAATAGACAAAATCATCGGTCCCATAAATGTCTGTTATAATGGACGCTCCACTGGAATTCACTTAAACTCTTACCTCACAAGTATTTATCAACGAATAGCCCTTTCTAAGTCGATTAGCAATCTGCTTTGGGATCATTCTGTAGAGTAATGAATCAGCTCTCTTTCTTTCAATTTCCAACGACTGGAGACTCTCCTCAAGCATCTTGCTCTTCACACGTTCCTAAAAATAAAAGGCAATCAATTTTGCAGCACAATTGACTGCTTTCAACTACACAATACTATACGTTATACTCTACAACGTGACTTCATTACAGTTATTTCGACTTTCTGTGTGATAGCTTGCAAACTTCTGCTAGCTTATATAAAACGTAAGAGCCAGGATTGTCTGCAATAAACTGGCAAGACTCTAATAATAGCACAGTCTGTAAAAAAGCAACCATAAAGAGCAGTGTTAAACTAAGCAACTCAGCCTGTGAAGAGCAGTGTTAAACTAAGCAACTCACACTGTTAGGGGCAGTGTTAAACTAAGCAACTTACCCTGTTAGGGGCAGTGTTAAACTAAGCAACTCACCCTGTCAAGAGCAGTGTTCAGCTCACCATGATTCACGCACTGCAATACAACATCTCTTGATGCATCGTGTAAAGCCAAGTCACTGACGTAAACCCCCATACTGGACATCATGTCCAGATCATCCAGTCTATGTGAAATGATAAATAGGGAAGTTGATTAAATATCTTCAACAGAAGTGAAACAAAAATGAACAATTGGTCAACCAACAATCACATACAAACAATTGCTAAAAAGTGATCGTGTAACATGCAAAAATGATCAATTTTCGCAGCAGATTTTAATGGATTTTAATTCCTCCATAATTGGAAATTATATTCTAAACGAAAGCAGAGTAAAAGGAGGCAAATATCTCCAAAATTAAGGTATCGTATTGAGTTTATGAGGTAAAAACTTACAGTGGACTGGCAAGAAATACCATTGACTCTAAAGACGGAACATATTTCATGTTTCCAGTTAGTTTTATCGCTTGCTTCCGATCCAGTTTCTTAAAGCACCTTTTGGCCTTGACTTCAAACAGAACATTTGTGTTGACGAGCTGTAATCAAAGAATAAGCATCATTAGTGTACATTAAGCTGCATGCAATAAATCATCAATGCATATCATCATGAAAGTGATGTATACATTGTAGTGATACCAACACGTGAAAACTGGTGGTTGACTATGAAAACAGTTTGTAGTTGGTCGGTGTGTTGATAAAAAGATATAGATTCATTAACGAACACCTTAATTAAACAGTATACAATAGATTAAGATACTTAGAAAGGCATACATATCTATAGATGCGTATTGTCTATGCTGACGTCACTCACAGTGCTCGATTTAGGGAAGTATAGAACTCTAACAAGCTAATTAACCTCAAGGTAAAAATATCTTCCTTTGTTTAAATGTATCGCACCTTATGTATATTGCTGACTTCGCCAGCATACAGTGCTCTATGTATAAAGTACAGAGCCTTGAAAGCAAAATCACAGAAAAGAAAAAGACTAACTCTCTGTTACTCTAGAATTATAGTCTGTCCGACAGACTATGACAGAGTTCTACCCGATCTCTTTGACGAGTGGTTTGGCACGAAACTCAAGGTCTTTTCCTTTTCTGTGATTCTGCTATAAATATATATATATATACAGTGGCGTAGCCAGAGCGGGAAGATTGGGGGGGGGGGGCAAACAGGCAAATTTTTTGGCAAATGAAGCCTTGTTTTTTTGTCGTACCCCCCCCCCCCACAAATTTTATTGCAGATTTGCACTTTTCTCAGAGACCAACTTTCTGCGAATTGGGGGGGGGGGCGGCTGTATATATATTTAAACACATATACATATGTATGTATGTATCTAAAAGAAGATATACTCACATTGTCCCAAGAAAGATCTAGCGAAGGACGAATGACGTGAAACACATTGGTCATTGCTTTCCCAACGACACAATCTTCATTGATAACTTTGCTGAGCCCGTTACCAATTGCGCATATCCTCATGTTCTTATCAATGAGAATAAAAAAGGGAAATATATCCATAAACAGATCAATATCCAAGCCAAGACCTTCAGATGCATCATCTTCGCTTCCAGAGGCCATCCGCTTCTGAACCTGATGCTGAGTATAAGCCTTATTGTCAAAGATAAGGTCCATGATCACGTGACACCCTTTCTCAGTTTCGTTGTATTCGAGTATCTTAACATCAACAGCTACGTCGTAGAACTTCTTGCCAACCTCTTCGATCTGTCCTATGACATAATTTATGTAGCCGAAACGCTTAGAAACGTAATGCAATATAACTCCGTTCTCAGTTTCTTTCTCAACGTAGAACGACGGTGGCTGAAGGCTCGTGTACGAGAATCGCAAATATTCGTGCAGGCTATCCAACCCGTTGAGAAAATCGCGCAAATTTCTTCCAAGCACTTTGAGAACCTCGGCGTAACCGTGCATCTCGCAAAACGTAACAAAACTAACGCCTGCTTCGTGCATGATCTGGTCCGTTGATTTATCTGTTAGTGTTGCATAGGCCTTTGCGAGTCGACATATCATGTTTTCACTGTATATGTCATGAAGTATGAACGATTGACTTTTTATATTGGCATAGTCTCTAACTTTATTCCACATCTCTTCTCCGTGGCTAGCTATGATAAAACTGCGCAAATTCTCGCAAAGCAGTCCATACATCCTTCGTATATGAATACACAATGTTTAATATATTTGAGTAAATTACTTTATTTCCCAGTAATTTTATATGTATACCTTATATATCGAGATGTGTACATATATAAACATATGAGATCAATTAGGTCAGCAGATCACGATGAAAGCTAATAAACCAATGTTCAAATATCAACAATCTTTATTCCTTCGCAGATCAACATGCCAATACAAGACGCAGTTCCAGGCTCGCAGTGCTAAATAATAACGCACGAAAGAAAAAACTTGAATTACTGTATTTAAGGCCTTGTTGCGACCTCTGTACAACCGCATATCTAATGCGGTACATTTCATATCACGATAGCAGGTAGCTCGTACTTTTAAAGATTTTCAATGTTCTGTAGTTATCAATTATTAATAACCGATTTCATCACAGACAACTCGCAAGGACATTGGCATAGAACAGCATTATCAGAGATAACCAACGACTTCACTAACCCAGTATATACAATGCATAAACACGATGCACTCTTAAGCTAAAGCTCTCTTCATGAATTAGGACACAGAGCGAGTTCAGTGAAAGGTTTGCAAGCTAAATAAATACAATGGCTGCTATTAAAGAGCATATTTAGCTCTATTCTTTGAATAACCACAACATACGAACGAATTTCAGTGAAAGATCTATTTGTAAACAATGCCGAGCGAAAAGCGTTGGTAAATAGTGTTGATAAATATTTTTAAAACGATACCTGTCATTTTTTGTATCGATTGGATTTAGCTTTGCCTCGATTACTGTCTGAGCTCGAGCTTCTTGATGAGGCAGTAGTTGTATTGTTACAGCTGTATGTATGAGCGGTGCGTATGCAGGGGTCTGGTGCAGACCTTGACTTTCCAGTTGAACGATGGTCCTTCACTAATAGAAGGAAAAAAACAGTAATAATTAGCTAAAGAAACATTCATTCATTCATCCTTCATCCATCATTGGCATTCCATCCATGATTCGACTAAAACTGTTCTAAATACACCTTAAGATCAATAGACTGTCGTGGGCCGAGAAATTCCAGTTCTCTAAACTACACTGTACCACATCTTTGAACCTTGGGATTTGCGAAATTGTTCAAGTTTCAGCTCCACGGGGTGGGGGGGGGGGGAGGGCATGACAAACAAGCTACAATATATCACGAGCTCTGGGCTTCCATCATGGTGTCATGAACCTCTGAGAGAGTTAATAGACCTCATCCGATACCCACAATCCGATAACCAACCTCACACTGCAATACAGTCAAATCTGCATAGTTCGAACTCGTGTAGCACGAACTTTACCTACTTCCAACGAAATTCTCTGTCCCTTAAAAGATCACTAATGAACCACTTCATATAAAACAAACCTCTATAATTCGAACTTTTTGTAATTCGAACATTTTCCTTCCCCAGGGTGTTCGAATTAAACAGAGTTGACTGTAGCATATTTCACTATAAACCTATAGAGCTTCGAATCACTTACCGTGGCTATCGATTGAGCCCTTGCGATGTATCGACGACTCGGCAGAGATTGACGCAGCGTGATCGCGAGACGACAGAAGCTGAGAAGAACAAACCAAAGTACTTTTACAACCAAATTCAAAGCAATCAACACCCCTGAAAAACCAAAATAGTCCAAAGCCAAACAATATAATTCCCAAATATTCAGGGGGGGGGATAAACAAACATTACATACCACAAGGGGGACATTCTTGCCGGCAATAATCGCCGGGTCCATATAAGGCAGTGATATGCCTTCTTTGTTTTGAGTAAAGCTGGAAAAATAAAAATATTGAATAGATCAGCAACATCAAGGTTTGAAATTTCATGCTTGTCACGAAGCATTTGCATTTATTGCACGCCTTAATAGCGCAAGTGAGTGCATACGTGCAAACCTAGACCAAGCATGTTCGATTCCAGAAACCAATAGAGTTTCTCATCGTTTCATTGAGCAATATTGGTTGCTGTCTATTGTAAACAGAGCGAAATGCATTCTTATACTGCTGTGGGTGTCTGAAAGTATCGAAACTCATTGTGGTCTATGGTTTAGCGATTTGTTACCTTGGTTTTTTGTCGGACTTCGGCTTAGCATCTCCTGGTTGATTCTTTATTATATCTTGGTGTGTGTCAGTGTGAAGAACAGTCTGATTGCAAATCCAACTGAGATCAAAAGAGAATCGCAGTAATCACAAACATGATCATCGTAATCACAAACACGATCATAGTAATCACAAACATGATCATAGCAGCCCTAATCATAGTAATCACAATCGGGATCATAGTAATCAGAAATAGTATGATTACCTGTACATCATTTCCTTTTTATAATCACCATCACTTGAAACATTCGACATTCGTGTAGATGAACCAGCCTCCCTTTGAGCTATGATAAATAAACAACCTCAGTAAAAAGAACCATATGCATTGACAGCATACAAATCAAGGCATTGTCAATTAGTGCTAATATGAGAGAAATAGAAATTTAAAACGCTTCCAGCATATCCTCGCTATCAAGCATATCCTCGCTAAAATTAAGACTAAATTTTAACATTAAATTAAGCTAAACTAAATTAACTTAGTCTAAACTAAACTAAATTTAGCTTTGACTAAGTTACTAAATATAAATTCAGATTTAATTTTAATTGATAACGATTGCATATGCTGGAAACGTAAATTTTCATTTTGCTGCAAAATTTGCCATATTTGTCGTTGGAATTGTTTATAAATTGATAGTGAGACACGCTGAAAACACATTTTTATAGCGTGGTCCTGCATTTGATGAATACTAAATGACCATCTAACAAGTTCATCAAACCCACCTGCAAAATACTCCACGCGCTCCCTTGTCCTTTTCTTAGCTGGCGGCTTGATGATCATATTCGGGTCATGCTTCTGCATCTTCTTGAAAAGCGCGTACCGCTTATCCGGAGCTGAAAGAGATAATCGCAGGATTTGACAACAAAGCACACAACTTGCTTCTAAGCAGGTGAAAAAAGGAAAAAAAGCTGCTCAAAATAGAAGAAAATATCCGAAAGGAAATAAACTTACTCATCATGTCGTGTCTTCTTGAAGCGGCCTTCATTCTTCTTGCTCTTTTCAACATCAAATCCACAGTTGAAGTGTTTTGCAAGCCCCTGTTTCAACGAAAAACGACTCCAAAATGAGCTTTCAAAGGATATGACTTCCTTTAGTTAGGCTAGATTCCATGCTCTAACCTTTATGCAACCTATGCATAAACATAGGTCACATATAAAGGAAGTTAAATCGCAGAAACTAATAGATGTAATTGATTCTCAAATTCTCAATTCTTAAAAGGTGTTTTATAAAACCCATGTATGACTGAATTATATTCCGTGCAATCTCTTTGGTTTAATGATGTATAATATGAACAGGACCCAATGCTCACCACTCTACTAATATGTCATCTTGTTTACTGCCGGCTCTAGACTCGGTGTTCGTAATTGTAGCCTCGCTTTCTTCAGGACTGAAATCGAGGTTAAGGGGTTCAACAGGATGTGGCGATGGATCTGGCGTTGCAGGCTGAGAATTCCATGCTGCTCGCCGCGTTACATCATCCGGGACTGTTCTCGGCTTCCAGTCTTGCGTTTCGTCTTCAAAATCAAACGCAGATAAATCGACTTCTTCGTCGTAATCGAATTCGTCATCATCCAAGGCTTTGCCTTGGTAACGAGCAGACGTCATGGCAGCAAAAAAGGCGCGACGTAGTATGTAGCCTCGGTACAGGGCCTGAAAACGAGACAAAAACATGTCATTCGTCATTAAGGCAAAGTAAAATTACGGGTAAGTAAAGAAAACAAGTGGTCTTCTGAATGAAATATAAAGGTCTTCGAACTTGTATTTTAATTGCTGCTGCGATGTGATGATCGCTCCAAGATGGCGTCTCTTCTTGCTGCGATGAACCAACAGAAAGCTGCAGAGATAAAACATTTAATTCATTAAATGGTTATGTTTTGAAAACGAAACAGAAGCCTGTCCTTCGTCAATTAAATGCATTTGCCCTAAACAATTAATTCAATAAATGGTTGTGTTTCATTTAGTTTAATTAGATCTATGCTTTTATGTTTAAGAGGTTCAAGAACTGTATTTTAGTTATATTTTATTTTATTTTATTTTTTACGCTTTTAAATTTTAAATTTTACGTGATTTAATTGTAAATATTGACTTGAGAATGAAATGAATTAAAAATTAAAAAAAATAAATGGTTGTGTTCCATGACTATGGATATTTTCATCTTATTCAACGCAATCCTTAAAAAATAAAGCAAATCTAAAGCAAAATGAATCGACTTTTCTTACCTTGTCAACACCCACATCTTTAGGTTCACCGGTCGACTCAGGATCTCTCAACTCAACTTTCATATCAGATTGAAACCTAGTCTCAGACTCTTCTGTCTTTTCCTCATCGAAAAACCTGTGAAAAAACCCAGATATTCCAGCTAATGATTGATAGAGACAAAATGTGTTCACATAGCAGGCTGTATGCATTACCTGGGTGTAGTAAAGTAATGTGACTCAACAAAGATATACCGTTGATCCCACGAAACTGCATCCACCACACCAAATGTTTCATGCTCATGTAAATGTCTCAATGCCAGATTGAATTTTGACTTCAAGAACAACTCCTAGTAGAATGAAATATCTTCATGTTTGAATCGCTCAGCAAGTGCATGTTACTAACAAGATTTGAATGTTAAAGCAAAGTTGGTATTACTAAAGCAGCTACATAACACACTACTGGGCAGCATTAACAGGATATAGTACCAGTTCCAATACTATGTAACCTGTATTATCGTGGTTAGCTTAGATAATGGATAATAACTGTCCCAGGAACTTTTGTCCCAAATTTTAAAATTACCTCCGTCTTCAACTTCTTCAATTCACGATCATATGCACTTCCAACGTCACTCGAAGACCTATAACCAATAACCAATGAGACATTCGTTAGTAAGCAGCTGTGTAACGTAATATATGTGTGACATAAACAATTGAAAAGAAATAGTTACTTGATATCATGGGCATGACTCTTGGAAAGGTCGCTGCTTTCGAGCTTCTGTTTCAAGCAAAGATTTTCAAAAAGAGAGCCACCAACTTCTTTAGACAACTGCTACAACGTAACAATTAACAGTCGCTTAATATACTATAATATATTACAGCATATTATAATACAGTTGAGATCCTATCTCGACTCTACGCTATGTTGAATATTTGCTTTCTCAAACATTTTTGCAATCGCTTTGGTAGAGCATAGTTGTGACATCCGTTACTTCGAAAAATTGATAACAAGTTTCAATTTCAATGAATGTTCAAGATGGCGAATATCAACTGTATATCATAACGAAGCATAGTAAATACAAGAAGGACTATTATCGACTATGAATAAAGTTATACATGTATCTTTGAGAAGTGACCTGTAAGAAGACAAAGCTTACCGATTCATTTAGTAAAGTTTTATCCAAAATCTTAAGCGATGACAGCGCTGATTCAATATGCGACCTGTGAAAAATACCCAACCGGTTATCAATTCATCATAAAGTGAAACATAAAGCAACGATTGCGAATATAATGAAGAAAATACCTCATATTAGGAGTGCTTTCCACGGGGTTGCCAGATATGAGCAATTGTGTGAGTCGTCTACATTTAGTGATACCATTCAGTAGATGTTGGAACTCTTTAATGAGGTTATCACGTAGATCCAGGGTGTCCAGCATGAGAAGATGGTCGAGTGAAGGTAACTCTTCTATGCTGTAAAAAAAGACATATATGACATAAACAAATCGATGTTACATTGAGCATAATTAAACAGACAATTGGAGTTGCTAAAGTTGTACATAAAAAAGTACACGTTCATTTTTGTAAGAAGTAGTACTGGTTCTTAAAAGAGAAAATCTCAGTACTGCTAAAAAATTGGTAAAAAAATTGAGCACTAAGCTGAAAAATAATTTTAAACAATCGTATATGCAAAGGCAGACTAAAAATTATGTCCTTTCTACCTGTTACCGGATAGAGTAAGAATTTCGAGCGATGGCAGCCAGCAATCTGATAATATCCCAAGTGTTGTGATGTTATTTTCATCCAATTGAAGCTTACGAAGTAACACGTGGTTCTTCAGGTTTGGCACAGATTGTATTGTGTTACCGGCTAAATCCACCAAAACTAGGAGGGACAGACATTCGATTTCTTTTGCACTTGATAGGTGATTCCGCGCAGCTTTCAAACTGAGCAGATTATTCAAACCTTCAACACCCTAAAGAGAAACAAAAATTATTCCACAACTGAAACAATCAGAGCATGAGACAACACGTAGCTCTTTCTGAAAGACCTTGGAGATAAGATAATGAAAGGTACCCTTTGTAGAGATTGGTATAGGCATGAACAAGCAATAATACCTTTAACGATATCAGTTGATTACCACTTAAATCCAAGTCTTGCAGTTTTCTACACAATGTCAACGAGCCTGCAACAGTAAACAATAGACATGAGCGATTTTGCAGTGATGTAGAATAAACGTTAGAGCCTGTGAATTCAGCATCCAGCCTATTGTTCAAATACAATAATCTATTGTCTCTTCTATTGTTTTGGGTTGTGTATTTAGCTTGGAAGGTTCTTAATTCATTGGTTCTTATATGCGAGTGTATACTGTACAGAGTGCAAGCGACATAGGCAATACTATTTGCAATGACTCAGGCACTGCACGCAGTATTTACAAGCAATACATGACAATATAAATATCAAATATCTCACCAATTCTTGTGATTCTATTCATAGATAAATCCAAAACCTCGAGATTAGCAAGAACTTCCAGTCCATTAACTGACGATAAATTGTTCTCTGACAGTAGTACAATTCGAAGCGAATCAATCGAAGACACAAGGAGTGATGACACCCTATTTCTACACAGATTCACCATTTGTAGTTGTTGGCAATTATCGATTCCTTCAAACGTCTCAATTTTGCAGTTTTCCATGCAGATAGCTCGCAAGTTGGGGCAATCACTCAATGACTTCATGCCAACTCCGTCTAGGTCAGTTACGAAAATGCATTGTATTGTGTTTAATGAGGCCCCATTGAATGACGTTGCAAGAATCTGCTTATCAGTTAGATCTGGTAAACTTGACGTACCAAGTCTCCTGTGTTGTAAGAAAAAGAAACTAGTTTGACAAGACTGGGTTATTAATTAAATAGACCAGAAATAAACAAGTTAAACCTGTTTTACCTGTAGCTTGTTCTTGGTTTTGATCTTGAAACAGGCTGAACTCGAGAATCTTCAGTAGATTGACTGAAGGTAAGGTGAGAATTCGTCCACTCCTGTCTCATCGTTTCAATGCTTGCAGGTAATGAAGAGTTGATATCATGTTCCTTAGTTTGATCGAGTCTCTCCATCTCCTGTTCTTCTTTCTTGAGCTTCTTCCTTTGGAGGCTCTCTTTTTCAAGCTTCTGTTTCTCAAGCTTTTCTTTCTCAAACTTCTCCTTCTCGACTCTTTCTTTCTCGATCTTCTCCTTCTCGAGCCTTTCCTTCTTAAGTCTTTCTTTTTCGAGCCTTTCTTTCTCGAGCCTTTCCTTCTCAAGTCTTTCTTTCTCGACCTTCTCCTTCTCAAGTCTTTCCTTCTCGGTTCTTTCCTTCTCAAACTTTTCTTTTTCGAGCCTTTCTTTCTCGAGCCTTTCCTTCTCAAGTCTTTCCTTCTCAAGTCTTTCCTTCTCAAGTCTTTCCTTCTCGGTTCTTTCCTTCTCGAGCCTTTCCTTCTCAAGCTTTTCTTTTTCGAGCCTTCCTTTCTCAAGTCTTTCCTTCTCGAGCTTTTCCTTCTCGAGCCTTTCTTTCTCGAGCCTTTCCATCTCAAGTCTTTCCTTCTCAAGTCTCTCCTTCTCAAGCTTTTCTTTTTCGAGCCTTTCTTTCTCGAGCCTTTCCTTCTCAAGTCTTTCCTTCTCAAGTCTTTCCTTCTCAAGTCTTTCCTTCTCGGTTCTTTCCTTCTCGAGCTTTTCCTTTTCAAGATTTTCTTTTTCGAGCCTTCCTTTCTCAAGTCTTTCCTTCTCGAGCTTTTCCTTCTCGAGCCTTTCTTTCTCGAGCCTTTCCATCTCAAGTCTTTCCTTCTCAAGTCTCTCCTTCTCAAGCTTTTCTTTTTCGAGCCTTTCTTTCTCGAGCCTTTCCTTCTCAAGTCTTTCCTTCTCAAGTCTTTCCTTCTCAAGTCTTTCCTTCTCGGTTCTTTCCTTCTCGAGCTTTTCCTTTTCAAGATTTTCTTTTTCGAGCCTTTCCTTCTCAAGTCTTTCCTTCTCGAGCTTTTCCTTCTCGAGCCTTTCCTTCTCGCGCTTTTCCTTCTCAAACCTCTTCTTCTCGAGCTTCTCCTTCTCAATTTTGCCTTTCTCCAACCTTTCTTCCTCAAGCCTTTGTTGTTCTGATCTTTCCTTCATCTCTTTCTATGAAACACAACGCAAAAACTTTATAATTCAAAACACACAAATAATCGTTAATAATAATATCAATAATAATTATGAACAGTTATTCAAAGCATACCTCAAACTCATCCTCCAGTTTTTTAATGATCAACGTCTCTTCTTCTGACTTCATTGACATTTCTTTCTCACATTCCTTAAAATAACATAATCCAAACCTCAATAACTGAGACAATTCTCTTACTAGACAATCCAAACTAAACACAAACTATCCTTGCAAAAAGAGAACCATATAAAACAAGACAAATCCAACCTCAAATTTCACCATTGCTTTTTCCAAAGCTTCAAGCCTTGACATACTTCTTTCCTCTGCTTCTCTTTCCAGCAACAGTTCTTCTTCCTTTCTCTTCTTCACCATTTCTTCTCTATATTGTTCTTCCTCTTTTTGTATTTCCCTCAACTCTTTCAACTTTGCCTTTTCCTCCTCTTCAAACCTCTCTATCTCTTCAATCAAATCTAAGACAAACAACATCACACCTCTCACTTGCATCACAAAACAAAAGACCGCAAAACCAAAGTGTATTAGCATCATAATCCAGGAGTTAGTAAACAATTGACTTCAAAACTCTTGCTTACCTGGCCGTATGACAACAACAGCAAGGTTGTTAAGTTCTTGACTGGATGTTTTTGCAAACTCTTTTTCTTCTTCAAGTTCTTGCTCTTCAATTTCAGCAAATACCTTAAAAACAGTGCATCCAATCATCATTAGGTAGGCAATATATTTTCAAAACTTTTAGCCAATACAAGGATGTGATTAAAATCAAAATAAAACAGAAAGAGCATCTTGTTTCAAGCAAGTACCTCGGATCTCAGTTTCAACAAGCCTTCATCATTCAATGCATCTCTACTGGAGCCGAGTTCAAGCCTGAGTTTCTTCTTCAGGAGCTCCTCGATTCCAGAGTTCAAATCTAAAAAAACATTACCCAGAATTCAAATTCTCTTCAGCATGATATGCAACAGTTAGCTTAAACAATGACACATTTAGAAGCCTCTTAATTTGTCATACTGCTCATTTCGAGCATAAAGCTCCAACAGATGTAATAAGCAATATGAAGTAGCATTAAACATACGATTTTCAGACTTCAGAAGAATCTCTTCGGTTTCTTGAAGGTTCTGCTTCGTTTTTTGTTCATCTGTTTGTATGATCTTCAAATATTCATCAACATCTGAAGTATACTTCTCAACATCCTGCAGTGATGCAACAAACATCAAAATTTGTATTGCAAGCATTGTGCAAAATATTTAGCAGGGGGCACGTATTTCAAAGTCTTGAAATTTCAAAATTAAACTAATTCAAGAACAAAAAAAGAATCTTATGAAGCTGTTATTAAATATCAATGTCATATTTTCACACTTGGGTGTTTATTAAAAGGGGCGTTTTACGAGGGTGGGCGGGGCGCTATAGTAGAAAAAATACGGTATTTATTTCTAGGTCCCCAAATAAAGCCCGATAAGACAGGTATTAGCTTAAATTTTTAGTTTTTAGGATTCTTAGATTGAAAGCATTAAAATATATCAACAAACCTTCTCAATTTCAATATCAACATCAGAAGACTCGGTGTACAAAAGTGGGCCTACTCCACTTTCCACTACATCGAGGTCCTCCTCGATATCTAGAGCTTCTAGCTCCTTTTGAATTTCAGCTTCAATGTCTAATTCTTCATCGTTCTGAACTTTTACGGAGCCTACTCCTTTCACCATTCTTTTCATGATGTATTACTTCATTTCAAACCAATATTTATTTAAGTTCATTCGCAAACAAAATATTTCAAAAAATTTGTTTTGAATTGCATTGCAACCACTTCCTCCCACCTTTAAATACTTCTCCGCAACTCTTGATGATCAATACCTTTCATGACGTAGTTCATCTACGCTCCTGGGCAGTACCGAGTAATATGCTACTGCGCATACTAACAACCATTGGCACTTTAAATACCCCCTTATCAACGTTCACACACTTAAAAATTCCCACCATATCAACCTAGCCCAAGCAGAAAGCAAGTCATCGTCAGAAGTCTGTAAACAGACAAAAAGATTTTTTTTTGGAATCGAATACGTTTACATGCAAAACAATGCAATGGATAAATTATAGCAATGATATTGTTCTTATTAATCTACAGCTGACAAGTCAAAAAGCTCTTTCGTAATTATAGCAAGTCAATTTAACTCTGGTCGTGCTGATTGTGTCAAATTGGAAGGGCGCTCCGAGAACACCGAGTCAATTTTGTGATTTTTGGCTTATTGTTGCTTGCACTCCTGAGGCTTTTCACCACCCTGGTTGACAAAAACAAAAAAGCAATTAATAAGATTTAAAGTGACTAAGAGAGACAGCTGTACAAGTAGCGTTAGTTGCGAGTGTAGATAACCCTATATACAGAGCTATTTCGTCACAAAAGAGACAGCTGTATAAGTAGCGTTAGTTGCGAGTGTAGATGACCCCATATACAGAGCTATTTCGTTACAAAAGTGGACGATTCTATAAAAATAAAAATTAGGAAACCTACGGCTGGTGGATTGTAGTCTGGGTCCTCATCTTCGTCTAATTCATCGTCATCCTGCAGAAAATAAAGCAAGAAAAAGAATTAAATTTAAGATCAAACGAAAGCATAAAAATCTCCGATGCTGTTCATTCTGAAAACCTGGCTAGACGTGTTATTTCCGACAGAAGGGATGTTAGTAAGCAGAAATGGTCGAAAATTACAACAGAAAACCAGCAAATCAAACCTCATCTTCATCAAACTATGGAGAAAAAAGAAAGTAATCAAAACCTCAACATATTTTATAAACTATCCTAGATGATGTTAACACCCCGGAGAAAGGATGTTATCAGTTATTGTTGTATTTAAAACACATCAAGACACGGGGGGTAATGGTTGGAAGTTAATACCTCGTCATCATCTTCGTCTTCTTCGATCGCTTCGCCAGTGAAAAACAACACGGCCTTAAAATAGACAACAAATGAATTAACAACTCGATAAACCAAAGCACTTGTGACTGTATCTCCCACCTTTAAGAATATTCCTACCTTCCAAATACATTACAGTCAACTCTCTCTAAAGCGACACGATTGGCTACCGAATTTCACATTCGAACCGAAAAACGACATCATTCGCTACCAAATTTCATATTCGTTTTGTCAAGTTGTCCGCTTTATACAGCATAACCTCGCACAAACTTCAATTTGCAGGAACCGAAAACACTGTCGGTTTTATAGACTGCATTTACAACCATAAGCAAACAGCACTGATGGATGAAACCGCTTTTAGACAAATATTAAAGTAGGCAAAAGGAAATAAACAGTATATACTTTTGGGATCAATCTTTCTCTGAAGAAATGACCAATCTCAAAATCAGCAGCAAGCAATGTTTCTGTATCCTCATCCATATCTTCATCTTCATCACTGATTTTTGGTGGGTCGAAGAAGTTGAAGAACGAATCATTCTTCACTGTCTTCGTAACGACTCTGGTCTGTCCTTTACCTGCAATAATCATTTAACATCACTGTTCCCGTTCTTCTGTTACAGTGACAAAACAACATTGTAAGTAACATTTCAAACATGCTACATTGTCATCAGGAGAACATGCATACTTAAAGTACTGAAGGGTTGTCAAAAAAATTTTACGAATTTTTCCGTTTTTCATAAATATTACACCCCCCCCCCCATAACTACGTCCCTGGTTGTAATTAAAGAACAAATCAAACAGACTGACCCTTGTGTTTTTGTTTCTTTTTCACGATTTTCTCGGTGACATTTTTGCCCTTTTTCCAGTCAATACTGCAGCTAAACGAAAAAACAAAACATTTTTAAAAAATCCGAAATATCAATCCTATCATTGCCTTAATTTCTCCGCATTTTCAACCAAATACAGTTAATTGCACTTACGAAGAAAAGTTAGTTCAATACGCAATGAAAGTAGGAAGGTCTGAGTACAAGAAAAGCATTCGCATTACTCAACTAACCCCGTGCATCCAACAATTTCAGTTCCTTCGAATGAGAAAGGATCATCTTTGTCGGGTTCACAGCGGATTTTATACGATTTTGTCAAACTCTGCAATGATGAAAGAAAGGAACAACTTACCTGTCAATCATCAACATTATCATAAATTATCATAAATTATCACAAATTATCATAGATACAGCATTGCATAAATTATGCATATTATTACATTTACCGAGTTCGTAAAATATTCGTTTTCACTGAAGTGAAACTCTAATGCAAATCCCTGCAACAATAACAAATGTTAAACAAATCAAATATCATGAACAGATTGAATATCAACACTTTACAAATAAATTGATTGTTCATATACATTGCATTGCACAGAAATAAAAGAAGTTGGTGCCGATGGAAGAAACTTACCATGTCTTCAACTGTTGACTCTTCTTCTTCCGGTGCTTTTCCACTGAACAAAAGTTTAATGTCAGTTAAATGCGAGAGAATTGGCTCGTCATGGGGCTGCACAAAAGGAAAAAATCATATAAACCAGTGCCCAATGACAACCATAAACCTGGCTACGTGCTGGAGACAATAAATGTACTCTGTCATAATAACGCACAACATATTTAAGCAATGTTGTATGAAAAAACTATTGACAGAGTGTTCATGCTATAGCACCAGAATGGAGCATGGCAAATCATTGATGAGATATGCCAGTTTCGAGATGATGCATGTTATTGGTTGAAGAATTACAAAGTCGTAAAAACGTCTCCACGCAGGCTAAGTAAATTGTAACTTCTACAAATTGTGAAGCAAACTAAGAAAACTTTGCAAAGATATTAGCAAGCAATTATACCTCAATCATGGAGGCAATTGTGTCAACATTTTTCATAGCTGTCAACCAGAACTCCGAAATTCCAGTAGTCTCTAAAACATGTAGAGATATTTATTGCAAACATTGAATTATATAAAGACAAACGTATTGCAGAAGAGAAATTTAGGAAAAAATTGGATACCTTCTTCCTCTTTCTTATCTTCCTGTTCAGAAGGTTCTTTGTCTTTCTAGAAATCAAAAAAACTGATTTAAAAATTTAAATGTATTTAAACAAAAAAGCTTAATCAAATACAACTCTAAATGACTTGAAATATTCAACTGCATTGCTGAATAAAAGACATTTTCTAAACTTACATCATCTTCCTTCTTAACTTCTTCTTCCTTCTTATCATCTTCTTTCTTATCTTCTTCTTTCTTATCTTCTTCCTTCTTATCTTCTTCCTTCTCCTCATCTTCTTCACCCTCCTCACCTGGTTCAACCCATGTTCCTTCTTCTTCCGTCGGCTCGTAATCACCAGCAATGACTGCCTTTCTCTGCAGAATATCAAAGCAAAAAGGATCTTTAAACAGCAATCATATTACAACAAGATCTTAACAAGGCTTGCTTTTCTCTCTCCCACCATTCATCCCCTATCTATCTACCAATTAATGCAAACTTCAACAAATTGAAGGTTATTGCACATCTATCTACCAATTGCAGCATGCAGAGACCCCTGCATGCAAAAACCCAGAGAGAGTCAAACAGACAGATCTCACGACAGTCTGAGGTACTCTTGCTGTAATTTAGGGTAACTACTGACTTCGTTATTTGGCTCAAGACTCCCCTTCCCTAGAAGGACCAAAAGGGGCTTACTTTAGCTCCACAGGGAGGCCATGTGATAGAAAAAAATGGTTCAAGTTGCAAAGAAACACGTGTGTGATCATGCTACAAGCTGAAAGGACATCTCAAGTCCAAAGAGCTAGCATGATGATCAAGCATCCATATCGCATCAAATGTTAACACAACATCCACTTATAAAGATGAAGGTCCTTTGAAGATGCATTCCAATACAATTAAAATTCTGCCTTACAAACAACTCATACCTTTTCAAATATGGGTTTAAAGAGCTCTGCATATTCAACCTCCAATGCGTGTACTGCTTGGTAGAACCTCCCCTCAATGTTGATATACTCAACCTAGAACAAGACAATGTAAAACTCATTGACTCAGTTTTAGATTTACTTATCAACTGTAATTATGAATATAGAAAACGGTGCAAGGACATTTCTGATACATCTGCTTACTTGCAAGTTTTTGAGGTAATTGACTCTTTTCTTTACAGGTTCCGGCAAACTAAGAGGCAGATAAAATTATATTACCATAGATTGCATACCGTAAATCCTTGAATAAGCCCGCGGGGGATTATTTGCAAAAACAAAATTTTAGCCTGGTTATTGTTCAATATTAAGCAAAATAAAAGCTATACAATGCAGCCAATCAAGAGTATTATTAGTTTAAACTTGCTGCTATTTGCAATACATTCACTAAACAACTTCAATGCCTGGAAACCTGGGCTCAATATCCTTGCAAATGATTATCAGGATGGGGGCTTATTCGAGGGGAGGGCTTATTCGGAGGTGGGGACTTATTCGAGGATTTATGATATGTTAAATGAGGAAAACCTGGAGGAAAATGAATATGTGATAGCATCTGCGATAGCACACAAACTTCTGGTGTGCTATCACTTGTTTAAAGCAACAGAGCACCAGGTTCTAGATATTCTTACTTTTCGATGTAACCTGAAGACTTTCCGACAAGTCCGTTGAGCTTATCTTGAACAGCTTGCATGAGAGCAGGATTAGATGCTATGGCATTTGCAAACAGAGCTAAAATAAAACAAAATTCCATATTTCAATCACTTCCACGATGAGAACAATTAATCTGGTTTGGGAAGGGAGAAAAGAAAAAAATCGGACCTTGGGCATTTGCACTTTCTGCATCTGCATCCCCTTCGCTTGATTCATTGTGCTTCTTTGCATTTTTAGGCATTCTGCAAAAAATTTGACATCTTATTCAATTAAAATGCTTGCATTTCGAAGATTAGAATGAAAAATACCAAGTTCCATGCAGGATCAACCTTTGCACGTGTTGGTTTGGTTGAGGTTGCCGTTGCAATGCAATGACGAGAGAAAAGGGGGCGTCGCACCCTTGTGTCACTGCAGCTTATTCGCTCAAACAAGTTCAGCAGTATGTCTTTTTCTTCTTCATTAATATAGATAATTGCATATTTGCGAACAAACAAGAGAGAAAACGTGGCCTAACAGCTCAGCTCGGAGAGGGCAGCAAAGCACGCTTCCCTGGCGCAGTTCCGCTTAAAATAACCAGAATAATACAAGAAAATTAAATAAGCTGTACAAAAACAATTACTTGCTCGATATTATGATGGTAGCCGCAAGAAAAAACTTGAAAGACGACTCCAGAAAAAGACAGCCCTGCTGTTCTGGGTTGTCCGCGAAAAGGAGCGAAAAAGCAGCGGCATGGTTGCATTGACATTAATGCGCATGTGCTACAATTGTATAGGTGGGAGGTACAGGACAGCGTATTATAATTGCATGCGTTACCAAGTACTTAACGGATTATGCAGCTTCAAATGTCAAGATATTATATAACAAAAGCAAGGAACAGATGTTTTAACAATCACACTGTATATTTTATCACAAATCAATGGAAATTACAACACAGAGATATGGAAAACTGGCGGAATGAATTGAAACAACCTCACTACATTCACATTAAGAGGACAGCAAGTTAGAGTAATGCACAACATGGTTCTTTGAAATTTAATTATAAGCACTTGTAGGTTTGCATGCTTCTTCTTCTACGTGTGCTTCTTCAAAATGATACATGTCGCGATGCCTCCTCAACATGGCAATGGCAGCATCATCTATCTTGGCTGGTTTCATGCCCAGGTCTTCGAATGTCAAAGAGTGCGCCGAAGGAATTTCACTCAGGTAGTGCTGGAAATAATATCACACAAAATTACAACCCCTTTTGAGCTATAAAAAGATGCACAGTCAACAGTTATTAAGCAGGGGAGGGATGAATTGTATGAGACTGGTAAAATATCTTACTCTTGTCAATTTGTCTCTTGTAAGCTTTGGGTCGAAGACATTGTTTTCAATCAAAAAAGCAACAAATCTGAGAAAGAGGAAAATTCAATTTTTTAAAGATCAAACAACGAAATAACTGCAAAAGGTGAAAAATTCCCGGGACACAATACGTGCAATATTCCAAAATTGTGCACTTATCCTTCCGGGATACAAGCTCTTTCCGCGTAATAAGCAAATGGTAAACAGAAATTAAAAGCACATTAAAAAGTTGAGATGTAATGAATTAGGATAAGGTTGTAGTTAATTGTACCTGTATAGAGACGCGGGCATATTGTAAGGCCTAAATGGTTTACGAATTATTCTAAAGACAAAATCAACAAGGTCGCGAAGGTAATACTCCTCGGGTCTGAAAGAGAAGAAAACATTAATCATCATCATGAAAGCATAATTATCATAATTAACATCATTATCATAATTTTCGTATGCAAATGCAGCATACGAGACGGGGGTTATACAGACCCGTATAGTTCATAGGTTTTTCCTACAGCCGTCTCATTGAGTGCTGCGTTGACAATGGCTTGGGCCACATCGGCAACCTGAAAAATCGAAAATATAACAAATTAAATCGAATGCACACGAATTCAAACAATGAATTCACGGTGAAGACATATACATCGTATTTCATGTATGCTCCTGCGCAGTATTAAATTCATGGATACTGCGTATAGACATCCACGTCTAGCCACCATAATATATGGTGGCTAGACTACATTATTTATTTTCAAAAATAATTTATTTAAATTAAAGCCTCGCTGACGTGTGCTTTCTAATTAATTTACTATTGAAATAAAAAAAATAAAATAAAAAATTTTTACCTATTTTATTTTAATTTATTTTACTTCCAGCGTTGCTGGCATTTTACCTCTCAAAATTGTCAGAAGAAATAGATCTCATGACTTACATAAACTGGCCTCTTTGTGGTCTCCATTCCATCATCAATAAGAGGCTGGCCAAATGGCAATGTTCTCAAATCTACAACAGACAAAAAATTTCTTCAATTAATAGAGTTCTTTCTTTATTTCAAAGCACACTGGTTCCCTTGACCCCCTCTAACAAATAAAAATCTAAAAGCCACAACTCCAATGCTTGGTCAAAAAGGCCGACACCTCCTCTTGTTCTTAAAGTTGCATTTCTGAAACTTAACTCATGCTGATAGCAATGAACACTTTTCAACAAGGACTTTAAAGAGCAATGCACTTACAGGCGTACATATTCAGGTACTTGTCTTCATGTCCGTACATTTCAGCTGGTCTCACGATGATTGCTTCTGGGAATTCATGCTTCACTGCAGCTTCCCCAAGAGCCTGAAAAATCAAACAACAAATTAGCAATAAATTGATCCTCTTCAGCAAGCTATATCATCGGCCAACAACGTTCTTAAAGGTCTTCAGCACAGAGTAAAATATTGAGAACATACTTTCGTTCTCAGGTATTCTGATGGTGAATTTGTTGCTGCGTTGAGTGCTGATACGTGAATGAGGCGGCTTACACCAGCCTTCTTTGCAGCTTTTGCAATAGCAACTGGTCCTTCAATGTAAGCATGCTCAAATGATGTGTTCCTGAGAAAACAAATGTTATAATGCTAAATATTTGAGCACGGCACCCATTAAGCACAAAAAGCTGTTTATGAAATTATCGAACAAGTATGCTATGACTTGCCTTGTCTCAAAATCCCTTCCAATTAAATTTACAACCACATTTGAGTATTCCAGGTTCTTCTCTATTGAACTGGAATCTCTGAGATCAAATTTCTGAAATAGAGAGCAGTTGGGCTAAATAAGTATGTTTTAAAACGCAACGAAAATATGGTCAAGAGAGTGATGGTAATAAAACCTACTCCATTCAACATGATTTGACCAATGTCACCCATCGGTTTAATATGTCGTACATCGTCATCAATGCATCTGTAGGGAACGGTAATTTGTGAACCAATACGAGCTGGAAGAACAAGGCAAACTAAGCTCAACATATTCAGTTGCTGATGGTACAGCTAATGATCAAAATGCAGAGCTTGCATCTGTATTAAGCTATCCCGAAGAAACATGACATTGAAGCTTGAAACATGGATCAAACTCATCACTGTCTACCAGAGAGTAAAACTAGCAGCTCTTTGATAGAAGTCACATATGAAAGAAGAAAGAAGCTTATTTCCTACTACTTGAATCAACTACTTTAAGCATCAAAACATATAGATCTGTTATCAATCAGATTGGCAGGTATATTTACCAAATCTGTTCACTGTATATCTTCCAAGAAAACCAGTGGCACCAAATACTGTTGCTACAACACCATTAAACGAGGATCTTCCACCTGGACCTCTCTTTGGATAGAAATCTTGCGAGCTTGCATGTCGCTAGAAATCGTCAACAAACAACATTAGACTGTTAATTACACTGGACAATAAATGTAATATATACTTCTGTGTTATCAAGCTCAAAGTAGGATATCAATTAGTTGTTACATTGGTGTTGTATGTTAATAAATAAATGATGTGCATACCTTATTTGAAACTGCTTCAGATGCTATTGGTAAATGAACATCAAGCCCTACAAATGGTTTTAATAACTTTTAGCATGGGATAAGATAAGACGAAAATAACAAATTCATATCTTTTTTAGCTTTATACCAAATGAATGCCATGACCCAGTCGAGGGCCTAAGCTGACTAGACATGCACTATTTCGCCCTTCATATTTCTTAATTCGCTATTAAAAGAAGCAGTTTAATCAGCTAATTAGAGCTATTTGATGTTTATCTTAATACTTACGGCCCAATATTCTGCTCCGCGTTGCTAACATCTCCAAAAATGAAGACTTTTGGTCAAATTTGTGTAGCGTGGCAGTGCACTGCAAAGATAGACTTTCCAGCCATCGAGTTTTGACTATTGATATCCATCATCAACTTTCAGGCAGCCTCAGATTCAAGTTCGCGTTCAAAACCTTGAATCACTGCAAACCTGGACCTTTGGAATTTGGAGCAAACAACATTGGAACACGAAGGTCGAATGTCCCGTTAAAGAACCTTAAATACTGTGAGCAGTTCTTCAGCTAAGACCTGAGAACATTTTTTTGCAGAAAAAGCAAACAGAAACAAGTCAAATCGTCAAATAAACCGTTATATCAAGATGTGAAAACCTTAAGTCCTACCCCGCAACACTTCAAATTACTCCTTTACGTCTACCGTTAACATAATAAGCAAACACTCTGAGATATGAATATTAGAAATAATAATAATGCACAAACTTAAAAAAAATTTCTTGACGTTATCAATATTCAAACGAACCGACACGTTCCACGTGATCCACTCTATTCTACGGTTGTTTTATCAGTTTTTTTTATACAGATATCCTTCTTGGTAAATGTTTAAATTTGTTCTTCGTCACTTTCGTCTTCTTCATCGGCAGTTTCAAGCCACTGCAACCAATTATTTACCTGCAAGGAAAATAGAAAATGAAAGAAACAGAGATACAAGACTCCAAGATGCAAGAGATACAAAACACAAAAGATTAAAAATAAAAAATGCGATCAGAAAAGATTGATATCAGACTTCGTAGAGAACCATGAAAACAGGATAATCCAGAAATTTCTAGAAACAAAGCATAATAATAAATACCTGGAATAGCGCTTTGCCTTTTCCAGGAATAGAATCGTTGATATCTTCCTTCCATTTGAGATAAGCATCCTCCTCGATGATTTCCAAATCGTAAAACGAAATGAACAGCCTTAACAGCATCCCTGAATAAAAAACAAATAAAAGTTATATATGATGACATGAAAGTATGATTGGCAAGTTGCGTGATTTAAGACATGCGCCCCCTGGAATCATTTCGATTAACATTGTCTGTGAATAGAGCATAGAAACATTACAGGGGTGACGGCCTACCTTTTGGGAAATTGTGTGTGTAGCAAAACTGCTGCAAACTATAAACAGCTTCAATCTGAAACAACAACAGAAAATACAGTGAAAACCAGCTTTTATGAGAATCTTTAAGATAAAAACAATAGATGAAACAATGGCCTATAGTATTTAAACAATAGTGTGGATGCGAAATTGACAGGTATGCAGCCTTTTACTGATACAGTATTTCAATGGCTCTCACAATGCTACAGAATATCCAGCAGGGGGCGTTTTAATTGACAGCTAATAAGATGTTTATACCTGAAGCTTGCTTTCCCCCTCCAAATAGGTCTTTACCAAAGGGCTTAATTTCTTGATCGTCTCCTTCTCCTTCTCTTGCAAATCTTTCTCCGGGTTCTGGTTAACATCTAGGCCATCCATCAAAGTAGATTTTGATGTTGCATGCTTCAGAACACTGCAAAGAAAATTCACGTAACTACACAACCACACAACGAAATAATATAGTGTAGTATAGCATTGTGTAGTGTAGAAATATAATGTACTATAGTGTCTAATAAAGTGCATAGCAATTACCAGAACAGCAGAGAATGAATAAACGTTTTGCTGTCTCTCAATGCAATACTCATGCTTTCCTAGAAAAACAATGTTCAGTTATGGCTTCGATATAGTCTGATAAATACATGCCAACAGGTAAGGTGACAACGCAGTAAAATGCAAGATAACAACACTGAAAGCAATGGAAATTAACGCTACCTTGATCCATGTTTGTAGTTTTGAAATGTCTTGTGTCTCGTTTAAGATTTCCAAGAACTCGGCTTGAATGCAAAGAATTGGGAACAAGAAGCTGATTTCCTGTAAAAGAAGAAAGAAGAATAAGATAGAAAGAAGGAGAAATAAGCAAAAACGAACGTGCAATGGAGAGAAGAAGTTGAAAAATGGGGAAGATAAGCTCACCGCTTCCTTGGCAATCTCCAGTAAACCTGTGTCTGATTGCTTTTCCACTGAGACAGAAAAGAAATTAAGAAGTCAAGATCATTTACATATGAAAATAAATAGATATAAGGAGCCTAAAAACAAATGGGGCAATTGACTATTAAATAAAAATACCTGGCAATGTCTTCATCACATCAATTTTGAATTCCTCAATTTTCGTTTTTAACCAATCCTTCAATGAAAATCAAATACTTATTAAGACTACTTGAAAGTTGAACAAGAAAGAAGACGTTATATGATTTGTAATCAAAGCAGAAATTAAAATGTGAAGTAATGTTACCTCGCCCTTATCTTTAGAAAGCTTCTGCAGGCATTTTATAAAGCCGGGATACAGGTCTCCATTGGGAAACAGTTCACACAACTCACTAAGATCAATAGCTTCCTATAAAACAAAACAAAATATATTATTATTACTAGCTGTTAACAATGTAAAATGAGTGCTGCTGTGACATAAAACAACTAAACGGCGAACTAAAAGATCCAGCAAATGATTAAAACGATATCGTTTGAAATGAGTGCCTGCGATAAGTATGGAGAGAGTGTGTAACGTGCTTAAAAGCGTAAATATTGGGATTACTCTCAATATCCCTTTGTGAAGAGTACAACAATTAATTATGATGGTTAAATTTTGCCTTCACATATGACCATGAACTAATTCCTTCAATCGTGTAAACAAAATAACTCCACGATTAAACATTAATACAATCATAAACTTCATACTATTACTCATTTTCAAAACTTTAAACCTCAAAATTAACAACAAATCAGCCCAAAAATCATACTATGTGCGATTGTCATAATTGGGCCTAGGCGCTGCAGACAGGCCGAAGGAAACTTGAAAGTATCTCGGATTGAAAAAACAAAATAAAGATATCACCTGTTCATTTTGTTGATATTTAAATTCTTGTTAGGGTATTACTTGTGAAGCATAGTACATGAAAAACTGCAGGTTCAAGTTCTCTCCAATAGTCTCGATACTTTCCCTGTTTTCCTTTTCTTGAGTATGGAATAAAGTTCACTTGAAAATCCCGGGGTCCCTGACTCATGCAAGTTTCCATTGTAAATTGAGTAGCTCCTGCGCAGTACCAATAACTACGCCACTGCGCGTTCTGACCACCTTTCTCCTCCGCATAGCGTAACCCTAACCCTAACCCTAACCCTAAGCCTAACCCTAAGGCCAATGCCTCAACCACCTTGAACACAATAACGTCATATACGCTCCTGCGCAGTACCAATAACTACGCCATTGCGCATTCTGGCCACCTTTCTCCTCCGCATAGCGCAACCCTAAGCCTAACCCTAACCCTAAGCCTAACCCTAAGGCCAATGCCTCAACCACCATGGACACAATTACGTCATATACGCTCCTGCGCAGTACCAATAACTACGCCATTGCGCATTCTGACCACCTTTCTCCTCCGCATTGCGTAACCCTAAGCCTAACCCTAACCCTAAGCCTAACCCTAAGGCCAATGCCTCAACCACCATGGACACAATTACGTCATATACGCTCCTGCGCAGTACCAATAACTACGCCATTGCGCATTCTGACCACCTTTCTCCTCCGCATTGCGTAACCCTAAGCCTAACCCTAACCCTAAGCCTAACCCTAAGGCCAATGCCTCAACCACCATGGACACAATTACGTCATATACGCTCCTGCGCAGTACCAATAACTACGCCATTGTGCATTCTGACCACCTTTCTCCTCCGCATAGCGTAACCCTAAGCCTAACCCTAACCCTAACCCTAACCCTAAGGCCAATGCCTCAACCACCTTGAACACAATAACGTCATCTACGCTCCTGCGCAGTACCAATAACTACGCCATTGCGCATTCTGACCACCTTTCTCCTCCGCATAGCGTAACCCTAAGCCTAACCCTAACCCTAAACCTAACCTTAAGGCCAATGCCTCAACCACCTTGAACACAATAACGTCATCTACGCTCCTGCGCAGTACCAATAACTACGCCATTGCGCATTCTGACCACCTTTCTCCTCCGCATTGCGTAACCCTAAGCCTAACCCTAAGGCCAATGCCTCAACCACCATGGACACAATTACGTCATATACGCTCCTGCGCAGTACCAATAACTACGCCATTGCGCATTCTGACCACCTTTCTCCTCCGCATAGCGTAACCCTAAGCCTAACCCTAACCCTAAGCCTAACCCTAAGGCCAATGCCTCAACCACCATGGACACAATTACGTCATATACGCTCCTGCGCAGTACCAATAACTACGCCATTGCGCATTCTGACCATCTTTCTCCTCCGCATAGCGTAACCCTAAGCCTAACCCTAACCCTAAGCCTAACCCTAAGGCCAATGCCTCAACCACCTTGAACACAATAACGTCATCTACGCTCCTGCGCAGTACCAATAACTACGCCATTGCGCATTCTGACCACCTTTCTCCTCCGCATAGCGCAACCCTAACCCTAACCCTAAGCCTAACCCTAACCCTAAGCCTAACCCTAAGGCCAATGCCTCAACCACCATGGACACAATTACGTCATATACGCTCCTGCGCAGTACCAATAACTACGCCATTGCGCATTCTGACCACCTTTCTCCTCCACATTGCGTAACCCTAAGCCTAACCCTAACCCTAAGCCTAACCCTAAGGCCAATGCCTCAACCACCATGGACACAATTACGTCATATACGCTCCTGCGCAGTACCAATAACTACGCCATTGCGCATTCTGACCACCTTTCTCCTCCGCATTGCGTAACCCTAAGCCTAACCCTAACCCTAAGCCTAACCCTAAGGCCAATGCCTCAACCACCATGGACACAATTACGTCATATACGCTCCTGCGCAGTACCAATAACTACGCCATTGCGCATTCTGACCACCTTTCTCCTCCGCATAGCGTAACCCTAAGCCTAACCCTAACCCTAACCCTAACCCTAAGGCCAATGCCTCAACCACCTTGAACACAATAACGTCATCTACGCTCCTGCGCAGTACCAATAACTACGCCATTGCGCATTCTGACCACCTTTCTCCTCCGCATAGCGTAACCCTAAGCCTAACCCTAACCCTAAACCTAACCTTAAGGCCAATGCCTCAACCACCATGAACAGAATTACGTCATATACGCTCCTGCGCAGTACCAATAACTATGCCACTGCGCATTGTGACCACCTTTCTCCTCCGCATAGCGTAACCCTAAGCCTAACCCTAACCCTAAACCTAACCTTAAGGCCAATGCCTCAACCACCATGAACAGAATTACGTCATATACGCTCCTGCGCAGTACCAATAACTATGCCACTGCGCATTGTGACCACCTTTCTCCTCCGCATAGCGTAACCCTAAGCCTAACCCTAACCCTAAGCCTAACCCTAAGGCCAATGCCTCAACCACCTTGAACACAATAACGTCATCTACGCTCCTGCGCAGTACCAATAACTACGCCATTGCGCATTCTGACCACCTTTCTCCTCCGCATAGCGCAACCCTAAGCCTAACCCTAACCCTAAGCCTAACCCTAAGGCCAATGCCTCAACCACCATGGACACAATTACGTCATATACGCTCCTGCGCAGTACCAATAACTACGCCATTGCGCATTCTGACCACCTTTCTCCTCCGCATTGCGTAACCCTTTACTAACATTAGAGTATTAATCATGAAAATCGTTACACACCTCTTGGATAAATGTTGCCATGATGGTTGAGAGATATTCCTGGTCATTCGCGACTTCTCCCAACTTGATCTGCTCACCAACAGAGCTCAAAGCCTGCAATAAAATACATAGCTTACAAAAAAATCGTCAAAACACAAGATGTCCTTGGAGCTTCAAAAGAAAAAATATGGCACAGGGCAAGCTCTGGGTTGCATAATAAACAAAGCAGAACATACACTCAGCATGATGTATGTTGGTATCAAATCAGCCTTCAAGCACGTGGCTAATATCATTCCAATGTACTTCCAATAATCTTCATCCTTATCGATGCCATCTTTCAAGACTTTGCTGCAGAGCATTTTACCATACCTACGAAATATTAACCTCCATTATTATAAAGGCATTTAAAAGTGGTATCAATCTCCATTGCTTCAATGGATAAATGAAAGATGCTTGAGTGGAGTAATCGATAGATAAACATACGACGATGCTGTTGTGATCAGCTTCAAGGCTTGAAATGCTCCATCAGTGTTGCTCGATGTAACATGCTGCTTAAGAATCGCTTCCTATAATCAAATAAATTCCCATGGATTAGATCTACCACTACTAACTGATACTACTATGTACTACTATGCTAACAACTGGCCCCCTACAACATCTATAATCAAATAAACTCCCATGGATTAGATCTACAACTACTAACTAATACTGCTATGTACTACCATGCCAAACACTGACCCTCTACAATATAAGAAAGATAGACCAGGTCACGTATGGATCAAGAAAGCTCGTTAAATGTTATCGATCGAGATCATCAGTCTGGATCAATACTGTTTGATGAGATCAATCCAGACAAATCCGGTCTAGCAAAAACTCAATCTAGATGAATCTAGATCAATCCAAGCCAGCCTAGCTCAATCTAGCTAAATCAGATCAATCTCGATAACCAATCTTACCACTCGTCTTTCGTATTCTGGTTTCGATAGTAAGTTCTTTTTTGTTCTTGGTTTTTCTTGCTTGTCCTTGATAATTAAATTCACAGCATTCGCCGTAGTCTTTCCTGTTGTCTCCTGCAAAACGTAATTCAAAACGTCAAAGAAAAATCAACTACTTTAATCAATAACCCAATCCAGTTCGATCCACAAGGCAGACAGCCGTAAAACACACCTCTGGTTTCGCCTCCTCTTCTTTCTTCGCGGATGAAAGCTGCGTGCTTGGCCTTAGGCTGATCTGTTGGCAAAAACCCAAACAATACAATAGAGTGCTACTACAATATAATATTTGCTACTACCACCAAGATCTGCACTAGAGGCCGTTTCACCCAGGCCACGACCTCCAAATTTACGTGTTGGTGGTGAAGTGCTTCAAGCAATGCAAACTCATTACAGAGTAGAAAGCCTACAAACCTGTCCTGTTTTTGTTATCGTGTGTCTCGGGAAAGGCAAGAACGTATTCAGTTCTGTAAAACAACATAAACTCCACATTATAATCTACTGACATTACCCCCGTCTTTCTCACTGCTCACTATTGATTCTCAGTGACAAATACAATTAGGACGGGGTGACATACCTTGCTGTCCTCCACCGTTCTGCATCTTGTTCGTTTGTTGTGATATCTGATTATAGTTGCTATCAATGTGGCTGTTACTTGCTGGAGATGACGTTCCTGAGCTTCTAGCAAACGTGTCCTGGTTCCATGGTGAAATATTCGATGTAGGCTTATTGAGAATCTTATTAAAGCTGTCGTCATCAAACAGGTCGAATTTCTTAGCAGGCATTGATGGCATAGGAGGCTGACTTGGCAACGAGGCTGAAGCGTAAGACTTTACTGGTTTGGACTGGCTCTGGTGGTGATGATGGTGTTGCTGTTGTTGTTGTGAGGGTGAAGAGGTGGGCATTGGTGGTGTGGTCGGTGGCTGAGAAGGCTTGTTCTTCAAATAACTGAAGAAAAATGATAATGATCATTGATAGAAACACTATAAATGCTTGAATCAGAAGTATGACCTTTAGTCTAACAAACATTTCAGATATGTAGTTGACTCTTGAGTACAAATAGAGAGAAATAAAGACTGATTATCTGTCACTCCGAGCATTGTGAAGGAGATTCGTCAGGCGACTATGAATTTGACAATCTCATACATATCTTAAATAAATACAGTAGAGACCCGCATATAAAAACCTGTGAATTCTGCATCAAGCCTATCGTTCAATAGTCCATTGTCTTTTCTATTGTTTTGAGCAGGGATTTCAGCCTGGAAGGTTCTTAACCCATTGGTTCTTATATGCGGGTTTTTACTGTAGTCGACTATGATATGTACGAATAAACAATAAGAAATGATGAAATAAAAGATGATGGAATAAGAAGACTCACTGGGGCTCGAAAAGGTCCGTTTTATCCTTCAACTTCTTGATCAGGCTTTGGTTTTTAGGCACAGGATCTTTACCAAAGATGTCCTTCTGAGCATCTTGAGCCATGAACAAGTCAGGCGGCATACGACCAGCATTCATCGGTCCCGGTGGGAACATACCGGGCATCAAGGGAGGCATCGGGTGGCCGGGAGCACCGGAAAATGCTTCAGCAAACCACTCAGGTCGAATAGCATGTGGAGGAGGCATTCCAAAAGGTAGGGGGGACGAGAAATCATGCCGCTGCATCATAGGTGAGTGGCTGGGAGACTGGAAAGGAGAGAACTCTACTCACAACTGTAACTATAGCATGGTAGCTACTGAAGAGCTTTTGAGAAAACATAATAGTAGCAATAGTAGTGACAGCAGTAGTATAAAGTAGATGCGAATAGTTGGTATAGCTGAAGAGAGCAGTTGTCAAGTCAAGCACTGGAGATGGGTTAGAAATACATGGCGTGTAAGAGATACAGAACGTAAGTGAGAGAGAAAATTTGCGTAGAATAAGACGTAGGCGATAGTGTCATGACTACTTACATAGTGTTCCCATCTCATCTGAGATACTGGCCGTGGGCCTGTTTCAGACGCCGCTGCTCGCTTTGATTGCCACTGTCAAACGACAAACAAAGCAGCATTAAAATCAAAGATATTCAATGTGCGAATTACGATCTTAAAAGAGAACGACCAGAGGAAACTTACTACCTTGACTCCCTATGTTCGCTTTCTTAGAACTATCAAGTAAGAAGTCTGGGTACAACTACCAAAGAATGCCGTTATAAGATCTACTAAGATAATGACACAGAAACTACAACTGTATTTGCTGTCATCTTAACTCACACGTCTAATAAACATGTATCTACCTTCTCGTCCTGTTCGCCCTCTACTATATCATGCAATACTATCAGAAATACCAGGTCGTGTGATAGGAATAAGTATATTTACCATGGACTTTCTCAAGTCTAAAGTATCCAACAGCATGAATTTTATCCTAGATGGGAACTCTGGTGAATCAGATAGCATTCGCATCCGTTCAAAATACTGGTCCATGATATTCTAAAAACAACAACAATAAAAGAGAAATGACACCACAGTCACTTCAAGTACTCCCCGGCATCACATCACCAATTACCTCCTTCACAATCCCCTAAAATCTCAATGCTCCGCAGCGCACTCAACTACAGAGCCACAACAAAGCAGGGATTTCTTACCCTTGCTTTGGGAGTATCAAGCCGTTTTCCAACAGTGTTCATTATCTGACAGAGGCACTCAATGTCTTCTGCCATATCAGCAACGTTTGTTTTCTTCTTCTTGGCCAACAATTGTTGAATGCATTTGTGTAGAATTGCTTCATGTAAGATGCCCATTTTACCAAGCTCTCCTGCGAACAACAAGCAACGAGCATTGTGAATAACAACCTAAGTAACTTATAAGACCCCACCCAAATGCATCTACAATGGCAATCAGTTGAAGCACAGCATTAAAAAGACTGCAATAGAAAGAAGAAGGAAGAAGCATGCAATAGAAAGAAGAAGGAAGAAGTATGCAACAGAAAGAAGAAGGAAGAAGTATGCAACAAAAGGAAGAAGGAAGAAGTATGCATCAGGAAGAAGAAGGAAGAAGTATGCAACAAAAGGAAGAAGGAAGAAGTATGCAACAAAAGGAAGAAGGAAGAAGTATGCATCAAGAAGAAGAAGGAAGAAGTATGCAACAAAAGGAAGAAGGAAGAAGGAAGAAGTATGCAACAAAAGGAAGAAGGAAGAAGTATGCACTGGGAAAAAAGAAAGAAGAAGCCTCACCAATAAACCTGATATTTCCCAGCATTTTTCTTTTTGATGAAGTCCTTTCTTCTTGTAACTCAGGCGTGAATGGCCCTTCCTCTCTATCAAAGGCTGAAAAAGCAGTACAGATAAGCATTCAGATCCTATTTCAACTACCAGTGCCTGTATATAAAATCCCAAGGCTTAGAGCCAAATGAACTACAAGGATTTATCCCTTACCTGCACTCGCATTGGCCCTTGACTGAAATTCTTCCTGACACTTTGAAAGCAACAGCCTCCGAAAAGTCTGAAATTAAAAGCAATAAATTCAGTCATCTTTCCGCCTCCTCTAGAGACAAAAATATCAACCTGTGTGTGTTACTAAGCCATTGAACCAAAAAGAATAAAGTTAGACACTGATGGATAACTGATGTACATTGATTTCTGTGAGATAGCACCAGGAATCATGTGCATTTTCAAGCACAACATAACAGAACTATACAATGGAGTGAAACATGATTAATAGCACTGCAATAATTGACTTACTGTTGTACTTGCAGAAGTATCATCAAAGTTAGGTGCTTCATGACTGAGCCGAAAGCAAAGTTGAGCATACAAACTGCTGAACTTTGGTTCTTCAAGTGCTTTTTCAAAAATCTACAAATGCAATGGTTAAACCACATTATTCAAACCAACATCACTACACATATTCTAAGCGAATGCTCGTTGTATACTTCAGAAGGGTATGAAGGATGAAAGAATACTTACTAATAGGATAAGTCCTTTAAGGATTGTCTTGTTATCTATTCCAATATTTAACAGTTCAAAGAGCATGCGATCAAACTTTTCTGGAGTTAATTTATTGAGAATACTAAAAAGTAATAGCAACAAGGAATCAGTAACAATTCTCATCTTTAATTGAAGGTGAGGCAAAAATGAATAGCGAGGTGTGGACACATTGAAAGAAAGGACCAGGGTGACACTGCATAGATACGTCTTGGGATATTCAGTGATCCCTCTGCACTTAGCACATAAACCAACACTTTACAAAGATAGTATGCTACTTTCCAATCAAACAAACAATTTACTCAAAACATTTTAGCAACACATTTTTCATAGAGCTAGCAGAGCATTATCCCGATTATAAGTCTTTGGCCAGTCGAAAATCCCAGAAAACTAATGCTAGTAATAAACAAATGCATAGAGAAGTAAAAGAGAAACAACTTACCCTCTGATTCTTCTAAAAATAACCTCATTTCTATCTGGAACATCTTGCAATGTGTGAAGAGGGACCCAACGACCGGTATTACTGGTTTTTGATAAAGGAACAGGAGATCTTGATGGTGATTGGCTGTCTTGGGTAGTCTCATGATTTCCCCCTTGCTTATCTAAACCAGTTTTAGAATACGATGAAGAACGTGCAGAATGCAAGTAATTCGGTGTTACTCCATACCGACGGGGTACAACCTCCTTTGCATTAGATTGAAGGGAGATTCCTCCTCTTTGGTCCAGTTCTGCAGATTTGTATGCACCAAAAACCGTCTGGTCTGAAACAAAAGGTAGCACATCAAGCTCATAAACTTACAAGATTTTTTCCATTTCAGACACCTTTTACCTGGAACAGATTATTCCATCACTTAAAAGTTGAAAATAAAAATTTCATTGCAAACCAAGTATTTCATAAATGTTGATAATAGATCATATTTTGCTTTGCTTGCAGCAGACTCAAGCTTGGAATTAATCATTGTGGCATTGAACCCCCAAACTTCTTCCCCGCTCCCAAGCCCTAGCTGGGGGGATAAAAATGTTGGCGTCACCTTCAGGGACATCTGGGGCCTTCTTCAAATAAACGCCTTCCGTTTTGACGTCTAGGAGCTCCAATAGACGCCTCACGGCGAGTAATTGTGGCACAAAGAAATAAAAAAATTTGAAATCTGCTTCTCTGAAACAATGTAATAGAGGCTGAATGGAGACTTACACAACATAGACTATTGGCAAGGATATTTAGACATATATGTCATCACGAATCGTAATTTTATTCACTAAAATGTCAGATTCTAACCTCACGCCTTTCCTGACAAAGACTTACGGACTGGATTGAAAAAATATCTTCCCATAACGACTTAGGCCATTCAATGACTTGTAAATAAGTGAATTTTCGTGACAAGCCGGTGGGCTTAGACAACAATTTTTACACATTCAATTTCAGTAGATTTCTAACTATTAAATTAGAAAAATATTGGACAAATTAAATCAAACTTACCAAATAAAAACCTGCTTCAAACGATAATGCAAGCTGTCACACAGACACAGAATATTTCTTTCGTGATGAAGAAACAACAGGAACAATGAACCTTGAGCAAACGGATGCCCATCCCATCATGCTATTCGAGCTGTGGCTCTGACGCATGTTTTACGATGTATGACGTCACAAGAAGATGACTACGTTGGGAATGTCAGCAGAATGCATACTCAAAATACTCGTGACAAGAAAGGACATTTTGAACATTTTTACTGCACGCAAGATTATTAATCGCAATGATTAAATAAATTAACATCTGAACTGTAGGGATGGTGAAACAATCCAAATAAGTCTGTAAATATAATATACATAGCATCAGTTTTGATAAATTTAAAAAATTTCCGAAATTGGGGCACGGACCCCACAAGGGGCAATAATAGTCAGAAAGATATATATTAAGCGATTTTTCTCATAAAATAATACTTTAACAACCGCTTATTTAAAAAATGCAACTTTAGCTAATTCACAAGCACGCTATGATAAAACAAAACTCTGAACTTTTAAGAAACAAATCTATAATATAACATGTAGAACATGGAAGCTGAAATTAATGAAAAACAACAACGATGTTGTTGGTTGAACAGAGATGCTGTTTGGATGACAATTATATATTGAAAATCTAAAAAGTAAATTCGTCTCGTCGTCTTTTGGGTTCAGGTTCACCATGCTTGGTCTCAAGTTGAGGCAGATATGTAGCTTTGATCTTTGAAAAGAAATCTTCTAAAGACTTTCCAAGTCTGGCTACTCCAGCCTCAGGCTAAAAAAAAGAGACACAAGTCAATGCATGGATACAAATATTGCCAAAAAACCATTGTGTATCCAATGGTTATTTGTATCCAATGGTAAAAACAATATTAAAAACCATTGGATAAAAATATTGCCAAAAAACAATTGTATCCAATGCCTTTTAGGCAATCAATTAAAAGAGCAGAAGTCAGATTCGAATCAGATTGAAATAAGATTGAAATAAGATTGAAAGCAGATTGAAATAAGAGTCGAATCAGATTCAAATCAGATTGAAATAAGATTCAAATCAGATTCAAATCAAATTCAAATCAGATTGAAATAAGATTCAAATCAGATTCAAATCGGAATCAAATCAGATTGAAATCAAATTCAAATCAGATTGAAATAAGATTCAAATGAGATTCAAATCGGATTCAAATCAGATTCAAATAAGATTGAAACAAAATTCAAATCAAATTCAAACCAGATTCAAATCGGATTCAAATCAGATGTGCAGCGCAAACTTACAGGATTGTATAAAGAACAGTTGATAAATATCTGATTAACATCGTCGACAAATTCTTCGACACGGCTGTAGTTCAATCCGTTTTTCAATGATAGTTTGCTCTTCATGGTATTAAAGTCCATTGGTTTTGTTACTATTTTATAATAGTTCGGCACCTACGAGTGAAATATTCAACGTAAGAAACTTTCATTAACATTTGCGATGAAGAATAAATTTAAACGGTTAAAATCAGATAAATTTGAAAAATTATTTGGTGTCGTTTGGTCACTTCTGCAGAGCTTTGGTTAAAAAATAATTATCTTTATCTATCTTTAGTTTATATTTAATCTGGGTTATTTAGAGAATTTATGTTTATTGGTGTTCTAGCTTGACTTGTAGATCAAAGCTATAATTTAGAAAGTAAAAGAATAGTTTATTTTAAGTGTATCGTAGGATGTTATACCCTGCAGTTGACCGAAAATGCCACAAACCTGTTTGCTTACACGATGGTGGAATGGCAAACTATCCGAGTGGCACATTAACTCAAGAAGAAGTTTTCCGCAAGCCTGCACGAATAAAAAGAAATGCATCAGAATCGACACGCACACGCACCAACACGCACCCGGACACGCACATTTAAAAGCAACACTTTATTCTCTATTTGACGTATCAAAGCAAGACATCTCATAAAATCTCCAGAGACCACTAGACCTCTGACAAATGCTCTTCAGTTGTCCCAGATTCATGCTCAACACATTTCAGCAACTATTCTGAGGAATAAGGATATCCTGACAATGGTGGAAATTATGATATCAAATTGAAAGCTAACCTTGATTTCGCTTTCATTTAAAACTCCCGGGGACACAGCTCTCTTCATTCCTGGTAAACGTACAAGAATAATACAATCAGCAAAAGAAGAAATATCATTACATAATGCAAGGTCGCATATCCTAGTGGCTAAAGCGCTGGATTTGAACAGTGACCTTTATGGGTTCGAGCCAGTCGGAATCGCGAACTGTCATTCAATCAGCTGTCCATCCTTCCGAGGTCGGTAAATAAGTACCCATAAATTTCTGGGGGAAGGGGTTATACCCACATTGATAGCAGCTATCATAGCTAAAATGGCAATTCGGTATAAATATTCGCAACTTACTAGCTTACTAGCAAAGCAGTTACAGAGTGAGAGGCAAGATAACCCCCTGGGTTGGCTTACATGGGGAATGCGTAACAAAAGAAAAACGCTGAGCACCAAGGGGGTTTGCTCGAGTGAATATATTACCTGATTCCTTAAGTTTGTTGAGAGAAGATTGGATATCTTCACACATACCACAGCTCCAGGAATCGCTGGAAGAAGCGATAAAGAATTCATTAGTTCAGTAGATAAATGACAATGCTAACTATACGACAACGGTAACTATGATGAGGATGGACAGAATGGCAAGAAGCGTGTTGCGAAGCTGGACTGTTGCCAGAAGCAGCGAAGAGCTAGGGACGGCAACAAGATAGTCGGCAGGCAAAAATATTGGCTTGCGATCGTGATGATGTGAACAAAGCAAAAAGAACAACAAACTCTATCTCATACGATAAAGCAGTAGCAAATAATTCCGCTATAACCTAATAGGTCAGCGTTTGGGGTACGACTGGCCCAAGGCTACTATTTTAACACGTCTTCGAATAAACCTCACAAGATAAAGCGGTAGCAAATAAATCAGTTATAACTTAAGTCAGCCTTTGGAGTACGACTGGCCCAAGGCCATTATTTTAACACGTCCCAGACTTCTGCTATCCACCTTCTCTTCTTAGCCTATTGATTGTTGTTAACAATAGCTAACGTGGTGGCATGGTGCTTCACTCTTTCGCACATGGGACGCGTACCCGTTCACTGGCACGCGTCTTCACACCTTGAAGCGAGGCAACTTGCCAACCGCGCTTTGCCTAACAATACTGTAACCCTACAAGCATTAAATACCAGCATACACATCCAAAGGAATTTAATAATAACAACGCCTTCGCATGAGAATGGATGGGGGAGAATAAAAAAGGAACCAGTAATTGTAGACATAGTTATGTTTGTCGTATTGTTATGATAAAAATAGAAGTTTAGCATGTCATGAACAGAAGTGTTTATGAGCGCAACCTTCCAAGAGATACCAGCCCGATGCCGAGAGAAACGTGTCTCTAAAACCTGGTTTCCATATAGTCTTTGAGGGTCGCTCAAAGGATTAAAATCAACTTTTGACAATGTTTCTGCGTGATTTTTAATCCTTTCAGCGACCCTCGACCACTATATAGGACTTAAACGCCGCACTCATAAACACGCATCTCTTTATTCGTTTTAATCGCCTACCTTGGGAGAGTTGTCAACGCGGGAACGTGGCAGTGAAGGTGAAACACTCTTGGACACGTGTCACAGCAAAGAAGTTCGCCACCGTTTCTACAGACAGCGCAGTAATCGTCATTGCCAAGGCCATCGTCGAAACCACTTTCGCCGCTTTGTGCGTCTTCGTGTCCATTCTGAACAAAAATAAACGACAAAATAAATCAACGTCTCTCAAAATGGCCTCACAAATCACATTTTTTAAGTTTATGGAAACACAACAATAAGTGTCTATTTTTTCTACTAATTAGAGGCTTCAATTAATATGAGACCTTTTCCAGTTAGCAGTTTTATGGCCACGAAAATTATATTTTAAAATTAATGGAAACATCACACTTTCAAAGGGTCCATTTCTACTAATTGAGATATTTCATCAATAAGAGAAATTGTATCCAGTTTTCAACCTCGAATATTTTGCAATCCTTGGTCAACAACTCGGGCTGTAGTAAAATATCGGGCGGAAACAGAGGGAATCGTCCCATAAGATTGTCAAATGACAACATACAAATGAATAATTAAATAAGAGAATACTAATGATTGATTGACAACGTGGGACGGATAACAATCTTTTCATGACTTTCGGTCGAGAAAAGAGTGGCGTATATATGAGCGGGGAAGTTCATTCATTCATTCATTCATTCATTCGCTTATTCATTCATTCATTCGCTTATTTATTCATTTGGCTCACTTCTTTGTTGATTCATTCGTGCAAAGGGCCACTCCCCCTCCCAGCAGTGCAGCAGATTTCATTTATTTATCGCACTCATTAAATTCCTCTTTTTATAACTCGACTATCAGCGCTTGGCAACGGTCCCTTAAAATTCTTGGCCTCCTTCCAGTGAATGAGTCATTATTTTCAATCGGAAAGGCTCCCGAGACTCCCACGCAAACGGGCCTTGGCATTAGGAATTCATTTCCCAGTTTTTCAATATTTTACGAGGCTGTGTTCTACAATAAACATCCGTGAAAGAACAGTTGGCGTACGTCCCACGCAAACAGTGCTAGGCGCTAAGATTTTATTTCAAAAGCCACCATAACAAAGCAAAGTCTGAGATAAAAAAAAACTTCGCACATGGAGACTGCTTCAAAGCAGACTCTACCCCGAGTTTAACAAACCCCGACTATATGAACCAAGCATTCGTCTCCTTCGAAATTCGTTGTACATCGCAACTCCACCATTATATAATTCGAACATATCTCGGTGAGAGATATCTGAGGTAAGGTAGCGTGGCAGCAGCATTGGCGCCACTTCGAAGGCGATTACGGGTAGGCAGCTGAGACAATAACGAGCCATTGGCATTAGAAATGACCTTAACATGGCCTGCATATTAAACAGGCATTGAAGCGAGGAAAATGGACCAAGAACAATGCTTCCACCAGTGGAGATGATCTAATTTAATGTACATTACAGATCATTGCTTCCGTATTAGAGCTGGTGTTCTGATGAGGCCATGTGCACCAATGTTCAACCAACCGCATGTCATGCAATTGAAAACAACGGCGACTGATTGCGATGAACAACAAAAGATTAAGCTGGAAAGCTCGATTCATATTCCCTTCGTTTAACGTTCCACAATTACATAGCCCGCATAAAATGAGGAGCACAAATTGAGCCACTAGGGAAATGGATATTCCTTAAAAGGCTAAAAATAAATCGAAACAGATTTCTTGCCCGCAACTCTTTCATTAAAACGACACCAAAAAATGTTGGTGGCGATGGCAACAAATAACGATAGAAAGAGTCTGGTGATTATAAATGCTCATTTCCGTTTCATCCAACCCGGCTGCGGTAAAACGCCAGACATCTGTTCAATTCCCATGAGAGTCATCAAGGAACTGTGCAAGAGCAACTTCACATGATCACTCGTCTGCCTAATTAGATTCATCAACATTAGACTAATAGCTTCCAAATAACCTTACGATTCACCTGCTAAGAATGACAGCTCGATGAAGAGCAACTAATGAAGCAGCTGAATCGCTACGGCTAATGAAGCAGTTGAATCTCCAGTGTCTATACCCAGACAAAAGCCTTTGAAATCTATATATATCTAAAGAGATTGTTTCTCCTGCGAGTTCATTTGCGGGGTACAGGGTTCAGGGTTCCACCCATGGAGTAGCACCTGCTGCGAAAACCGTTCTGAAAATCCATCCCCTCGGGGGTAAAATCCTTTGAAGGGTCTATTATTCCCACGTTGTATTATACGAGACCTTCAAAGCATAGTGCTAACAGAGTTTCCAAGTTCACGATAATAAGAAACATGGAAAATAAGAAACATGGAAAATAAGAAACATGGAAAATAGCGAAACACTCCACTTACCAACCCCAAGGAACTTGGTCTTGACTTCATCGCGAAATTCTGCATGCAATTCGGATACCCATTCTCCGGACTGTCAGGTTTCTCTTGCTTCACTTGAAAGTCGTTGCTGGCAAACTGAAACGTTGAGGGCGGTCCGGGATCACTGTTGCTCGACTTGGCTCTCGGAAATGGATTTGGCGACAGGTTCATGGCACTAGGGGGCGCGGAGTGGCCCTTATCTGGATACATGAGCTGGTCGGATGCATAGCTTGAGGCATATACTGGCTGATCACCCCGTCTCAGGCATTGGCCTAAACTTTCACGAGAAGGTTTACTCCGTGAGACAAGCTCAATTGTATTTGATGGCAGTAATGTGGTCCCATCTCTTGATTTTCTCCTGTCATGTATTGCTGACGAAAGCGAGTTGGGAGACTTATGAAAGGCCTTCACACCGTCCTTTAAACCCTTCATCTGCTGGATGTAACTGTCTCTAATCTCCTTCCTTGATACCTCGCGTGAACTAGAGGTAGATCGTGGGTGAGAGAGGACAAGGACTTCTTTGGACAAGCTAGACGATGAATTAGCGGTGCCCCCATTGTGGTTGAGTATTTGTCTGAGACTAGAATTAGAAGACAGAGCAACACGATTTGGACCAATACTACTGGTCTGTGAATTGGAACCCATTCTTTGTAGATTTCTGGAGACAGCGTACTGCGTTGGACCAGGGGACGACAATGCAATGTATTTTGTCCCACTTGAAGATGAGCTCTCAGAGGAAATTCTCTTGTTCACAGCAGACATTGCTTCGATGGGGTTCAGTCGAGGTGGAACGTTGTGAAATGTCCATTTCGAATAGCCAGAGGAATGGTTACTGTTGTTATCATTCGAGGAGGAATGGCTAGAACTTCTGACATCATGACTGTGTCTACTGGAAGAGTGTGTATGCGTGGATGTGTGTGTATGGGACAATGAAGACTGAGACAGACTCGATGATGGAGGCATTTTTCCATAGTGTTCAAGTCTCTTCTGCAAATCTTCTTGAGAATAAACTGTTCCCAATCTTTAGAGAGAACACACATCTTTTCATCATAAAAAACGGTGCTTATTTAAGACTGTTCAGATTATGCAATCTTGTGCCAAGTACTTTTCTGCAATAAAGCAATGCAACATCGCTTCCATTCTCAACTGCATACTTCGCAAAATCTCGATTGTGTTCAAGAATGGTCTTCATCTGTGTTAAATCTTTCTTTTGTTTTGCAAGTAATCCCAGTTTATTCTGCACAAGCCCTTGCAACTCTGCCACCAATACCATTTCTCTGTGATGCAAGGATTTGACGATTTTTTCAATAGTTTTATTAATTTCGCTTTTCACTTCTTTCTCCTTCATTTCCAAACCTTTCCAACATTCTCCACGTCGGAAATCGTTTCGTTAAGCAGGCCTAAATTTACGGTCAAGTATTGTAGCAGTTTCTTCAAAACCTCACGATGCTTCCCAGCTGCTTCGTTTATAAACTGGTATCTGTGATCTTTGTGCTCGACAAGTTGGCAATCTCTGCAAGTTAATTTATCGCATGTGGCGCAAAATAACCTCAATTGCTCTCGAGGATGCAATTTGCAAAACAGAGGCTTTCTGCCTGGGCTCGAGGAAGCTTTATTGCTCTCTTTATTTAACTCCTCGTCCTGTTCGAACTCTTCTCTTGTTTTTATGGAGTGATCCCGAGTAACTTTAACTCTCTGATGAGCTTGTACACAAGCTTTACACAGCCATTCTTCGCAATTAACACAATACGAACTCACTTTGCTTTCATCTTCACACGAAGTGCAAACTCTATCAGCAGGGCCTAACGTCTGGTCAGAAGTTGCCCCAGCTCCGTCGGTATTTTCAATAATAAACTGGTTGTTTAAAAATCCGGATACTCCATTATTAGAAACTAGAAACTCTTGTCCACATGACGGGCATTTAAGCCTGGATTTCCAGAAGTAATAGTTTCATTATTTGATGATTTTTGCTGTTGCTCATACTTTTCTTGAAGGCAATTCTCGCAAAACGAATGCAGACACGGCAATAACTTTGGTGCTACATTATCGGGATTTCCTTTACAAAGTGTACATAAAAAAAACTTTGTCGTTTCATCAGATTGTGGAGACGCCTCTGAAATATCTTCTGAAGGCAAAATCGCCGAATTTAACTCTTCTTTATCATTAATTTCCAAGATGCTTTCACTCGAAATGTTTTCATTCTCCTCCGAGCAAGATTGTAGCGAGTCGGCCAAGTTAGGCTCCGTGTGTTGTAAAACTTCTTCTTTGGTGTTATCAATTTCCTCAAACACTTCGGCCATCTGGATTTATTGGTAAATAATTCCCGTTTGCCTCAATAAAACATTCCTCACACTGCCACAAACACAAAATATCCTAACAAGAGCTTCTCTGGACGAGTTCCCAACTCTACAACCGGCGAAAAATCCGCTCTGATGTCAAAGGGAGCAAAAAAAACACATTGACAACTTGTGACGTCAGCTCGTCAATAATTTATCAGTGAACTTTGATTGACAGCTGCTTGATATTATGTAATATCCGGATTTTCTGGTCACCTGTTAGTCACACGTGCCACAGGCTTGGAAAATATGATAGCAGCTGATTTTGAAATTTCAAAACCTTCTGTTCAAGCATATGCTGGCATTATCTCTTTTCATTAAAACATTTCACTTCACATTATTATTATTATCATTGAGAGTTCTCCTTCAAACTTCAAAATGTTGAATTTTATCCGATCTCGCTCCTTTTTCAAACTTAAACAATGGTTTTCTTGTTCTGATCTTTATAAAACATTGTCCAGAAACCACTCCGAATCGAAATATATTTGCCACCATTCCCAAGCAACGAAAAAGCAATTCTGAGTCATGCAAAGCCCAAACATGGTTACCATATTTGGCCATTTACTCAGGGAATCCCCACCCTAGGGGGTCAGCTTAAAAGTTCTAGAATGTTTCTTTTGAAACCAAAAAGGGCTGAAATCACTCAAAAGCTTTTTAATAAACCTGGGTATTCAAAATTCGTATTTACAAAATACAGCTTGCATAAGCAGAATTGCAGCTTCGGGCTTACTGAAGTCATGGGAACAAGACAAACAAAGAATAATCCCACGCAAAATGTTGGACACAAAGCTGCGTCATGATATGGCAGATTAAACATTTTTAATTTAAAAAATAGGCTTTTGTGGAGTGCTCAACGCACACGCAATTTACATTAGCACGTAATCGTTTTGCTTACAAGCTACCAACAAACATCGCATGCTTGAAAAAGTAGGAAATGTAAACGCGTAAAAAAACTTGAATCCGCCTGTCAATATTTCCCTTTTATATTGATAACAAAAAGCGTCCAGTTTTGCTAACTGGACCATGCAAAATAATCAATCTTTTACGTATTATAAACATCAATGACGTTGCGAAAAAAAAACTTGAAACACGAAACAGATGAAATCAAAACTTCATTCACGGACCATTGATTGGGTGAATAAACAAGTCTAAACCTGTTCAAACCGGTTTAAACCAGCTGGGGGCAGTACGTCACGACAATAATTAACCAATAGCATCATGGAATCCTCACTGATTGTCATTTGGTATTCACTGGATAATTTCAATTATTGACAAATTGATTGGCTTAAAAATCAAATGAATGACAATTTTTTTTTAAATTGTCGTATAAAGTCTTTTGCGTGGGCGTGGCCACAGATTACAGGGACTAATGGACACACCCACTCCAGCTTGCACTGTGGAACAACGCGAAGAAATCGTTGGATAAACACACCATACCAACTTAATAAAATTCAAGATCTGTTCACATAATTTCATTTGCATGTTTTGTATGCAATTATTTGTTGGCATTGAACCAACTCATATTCGGAGCTTTCCATCAACACGCCCAAACTCACCTCAAATAGGAAACTTCTAGAACCATGTTTCCGGCTTGGAAAGCCACAGGATTGACAACAGTGACGTGACCGGCGGTTGAGTCATCTTTATTTTCAAAATTCGATTTTCATTACGTGTCTTGGCACATCCATTCAAGCATGGTTCCGATCAGGAAACAGAAATATTTTGCCAACCACTGTTCTGCACCGTCAGGGGAGAACTTTGAAAGAAATTTCCGTCAAATTGAAAAATGATCAACGAGAATAGGATATGCCCGTGTATCAATGAACAACAGAAAATATTCACAGCTGCATTCTTGGTGTTGTGATGCGGGCAGCTGCCTGCGTTGCCTGCCTGCGTGTCAAAACACGTGTGTAGAGCGCAATCAGCCAGGGCGTGGTTTTCAATCTAGCCAATTTTGTTACAAGAATCCGTCGTATTTTAAAGTATGACGTATTTATTGAAAAAAGAAAAACATTCCAGTCTTAACTTCTGGACATTCGTCAAATAATCATAACTTCAATTACAACAACATTGTCACTGCAATTGGAAACATAATACGAAGTTGGCAACTATCAAAAAAGGAAAAAACTAATTACCTAATACATTCATTCGCCGGTAAACATCCAAGAAATAAAATAATATGTGGTTAAAAAGAAAGGATAACAAAATTAGAGACATTTGTTGAAGCATATTCAACCATTGTCCTCTATCAATATTTTTAACGAACCGTTCATTACCTGGCTTAATAGTTTTACAAGGAACATAGGTCTATATACGTCATCAACAAATGTCGAAATGAAAATATAACAAACGATAAAGAACATTAACTAAATTCTTATTCACACGATAAAATCCAGTGAAATTACACTGATGAAAGTAAAGCTATGTAACGGATCAACAAACCACCATATTACAGGTTCACAATCGTGCTGATCGATTTAACAAGAATATAAAATAATATAAAAAAAACAGCAGATGTTATAGTAAACGTCCCCGGCATTCTAGCGATCCACAATGACAGATTAAGACTTTTCCAGGAACGCTTCCAACGTCGTAAGAATAATCCCAAGTCAGCTCAGTCAGTGCGGGAATGTTCCTAAGCACAGAAAAATAAAGTAATTGACCTTTCCTCCTTTGAATCGAGCCCCAACCAGCCATTAATAAAGGTTGAAAAGAAGCAAATGTTACCCTGCTTTGGGTAACAAAGCAGCAAATGCTCTTATCTTGGGTAACAAGGCAGCAAATGCTTTTACTTTGGGTAGCAAGGCAGCAAATGCTCTTACTTTGGGTGAAAAAGCAGCAAATGCAAGTAGAAAAGAAAATAGGTACATCTCCTCCAAATAAGAACAAGTTATCAAGTTAGATTCCATTTGAGTCCTTCTCTAACCACCAAAAAAGCACATGATCCCGATAAATGACATGGACCTTGGTAAAAAAAACGCGATCGGAAGATATACGAGAGCTTATAATAAAGTTGGAATAAAAATGACCTACTGTTGAGCGAAGAAAGCCACTAGTGGGAACCTCAAGTCTTGTGTATCAACAAACACGTTTTGCACAAATAAGTTTGGCATGCAGCTATGCTGTAACAAAGAAAAAGATGCATATTTAGTTCCATGAGAACGAACGGCTGGTTTCAAGCAGGTCGCTTACCACGAAATGAAGCAATGAATCAATCAGAAACTTGCAGACTGACATTTCCCATGAAAACAACAGAAAAACGACAGTAATACCCATGGAAAATTCACAGAATTTAATTTGGATTTTAATGTATAGCTGGATCACCAGGATGAGAGCAGTATGGTCATCCCAAGTTTTCTTGGTAGCGACAGAAATCGCTGACAAAAATCGTTGATATCAAACATTTGTTTTGATAATGGTCTGTCTTATCGTCTGTTGTCGCATTTCTCATCAACAAATGGTGCGTGGGGAAGGAAAGCAGGACACACCCAGCATCCATGTGATTAAAACCGCTTCTCGTATTGAGCAAATATCTGCGTAGCACTGGCGTAGAATTAATTCACTTAGTCAAGCATCTAACATCTTCACTTTCAATTAGACCCGAACCCAAAACAAAGCAGAAAACAAGATACAGCTATGTTATAGCAGACAAACTCACGTTCAGATATCTGCCAACATTCCCAAATGACTTCGCGTCGATGACGTAACAGTTCTCTTCACCGAATAGTTGCCTTGTTCCCTTGTTGGTAGGCTCCTTCTTGTCAGATGGCTGAGCAGGGGGAGTAATTTGATACCTTGAAGCAATTTTTCGAGCAAAATACCCGCCTAAAAATGATGATATAAACCCGCATATAAGAAAAAATGGATTAAAAACATCCATAATAATACTTCTCTCAAAACAAATGGATGCAAAAATTGCAGGTTCTGGCATGCGGGTTATTAGCCACTGTCTACATTCGATTAAGCTAACATTCGATTAAAATTGTTTTGGTTGCATCTGAGGTTCGTTATCGAGTTAATTGCACACAATTTTATCCGATTGGCGAAGGCAAAAGTAGCTAGTATAAAACATGCTTGGCTTACCAGTCGAACTTCTTGGTGAGGTGAATTTCTTACACGTAGATCCAATATCCGAAGTTACAACTCTGTCCAGCGCTGGCGAAAAACTCGCCCGTTCTCCTTTGTTTTCAATATCGCATTTCGCTTTTCTGCTGACCAACATTTGGAGGATTGATTTGGTCGACTTGCGAGCAACAGCCTTCCTTAACTGGGGAGCTATTTCCTTCGCTGCCTTGACTATTTCCACCTCGCGGTTAGCTGCGGAGCAAGCCTCAGAGCTGGCTCGTGTTTTGGGGTCCACTGCGACTGATGATCCATTCCCGCGTCTTGCAGAGCTACGAAAGCTCTGATTCTCTCCACTCCGTTGCATCGCGAGGTCCTTCGAACCTTGGAGTGGAATAAACAGTAGAAAACATGACTCAAATACATGGTTTTTAGAGCCACTACACGACTGAAGCATTAAAACATCTATATTCACAACTTGTAAGTATAAGTGAGCAACAATTTGAGTGTCTGGGGAAGAAAATGGAATGATCAAAGCAGATCAACGCAGATCAAAGCAGATCAAAGCATATCAAAACAGATCAAAGCAGATCAAAGCAGATCAAAGCATTGAAATCACAGTAGAAGCATACCCCCTTCTTACCTGGCTGACTCTTTGTATTTTCCATTTGCTTTCGGTGTGTTCGCGGGGTATCCTGTGGGACATAAGGACTCATCTTGTCCACTATTACTTTGGTCTTCAATTTGTGGATCATCTTCTCGAGAGAAGATGGGGTCTTGTCAACTACACTCGGACCATTGTCACTTTTAGCCTCGTTCTCATCCTCGTCGTCGCTATCCAGAGTGAGGTCAATGACGTTACCAGGTCTGGAAGAAGTGAATTCGTCTCTATCAATCCCTGGTTGATGTGAGCATTGGATAGCTTACTACCGAGGCTAAGAAACTTGAGGAAAACTTACCCCTTAGGTTTGGAGTTCAAAGATGGATAGTTCTGCAATAAAGAACAATGAAGAAGCTGTATTATTTTCATGGATACGTGGATGGAAAGAAAGATCGAGTCGAGGGAATGTAATGAATAAGTGACAGAGATTGCTTTCTCTTACCGATGCTTCGTTTTTTGTTTGATTTGTGGACACCGCATTGTCAGAGGATTCTGATGAGCTTGAATAAGACGATTCACTGTCATCGCTGTCACTAGAGAAAACGATGTTGGATATTATAAGATGATGAATGTGTGAAAAGTACAGAATGTTAAGATGGAAGCCAAAATGGTAGCAGAAGAAGAAAACAGTAAGAAGAAGCAAGAAAGCAAGAAGATGATAGCAAGAAGTTGATAGCAAGAAGGTGATAGCAAGAAGATGATAAGACGACAATAACAAGAAATAAAATAAAGACGATAGCCGGAAAAAGCAAGGAGATTATCGCAAGATGATAAAGCATGAAGATAAATATGTGCCAGAAAAAGAGATGACTGTAAAAGCAGAAGAGAGATGGAATAAACAGCTTTAAAGAAGTGAAAAATTTGCGGACCTTTCTTCTTTGCTGTTCTCTGATGAAGAGCTTCTAGTCGACTTCTTCAAATCTCGCAGTTCAGGAACATCAGATTCGTAGCCTTCTTTTGCTTGTTCAACGATTTCTAAAGAAAGAAAGATCGATCATTATTGTTGATCGGAAATGCAAACCAAGTAATAGTCGTGGGGATGTGGACAAGAGAAACTGGAACATTTTCAAAAATCTACAAGAGACTCTACTGGATTACAAATGACGCATTGATCAAGGTAAAGTTTGTGCGATGCAACGATGCTTATAAGTGATGCTTATAAGCGGTGATTATAAGTGAGTATTTTTACCAATGTGGTCCATCTCGGCCAGGTATTCATCCCCAAAGTCGGTTCCTTCCTGTTAAACACAAAAATAAATACATTTTTTACAAAACAAACACGACCATAAGAAGACCCATTAGCTTTTGCACAACTCTAAGAACTCAAATAATTGACAACTTGCGCCATGGAACCCAAATTATAGGCTCAAGGCAAAAAAGTAGAGTTATTCAACAACATTGTCTTATTCTCCGAAACTCTAATTGTTTAATAATCAATAGTTATTCGATACTTTTCATCACCTTATCAGCCATTTCTTCGTTCAGAATTTGACCAGTGTACGTACATATAAATGTACCTCTTGGTATATCATCAAGGCAGCGAAGGCCCCAGCCTCTGCGAAGGCGACAGATAAAACATTAATGCATGGTCATCGGTCTATAGATCAATTCACGAACCCTTCATATGTAAAATGTGTTGTGTGTAATAAAGTGCTTATCTTACTTGTGGTTCGTCATGAAAACCTGAAGCCTCAGTCGGACGCCATTTTGCACGACACGATTGTAGCACGATGAATTACACGAACACTGCTTATTGCATTCGTAAATTCTGAAATAATAAACGACAATGCACGATCAAAACACAAAGGTATTTGGCGAGCAGATTCAAGCAAATATGAAGAGCATGGCTCAAGGATGAATAGACAGAGGTAGACACCAGGTTCAGACAAAAAGGATTTGCTTTAGAAATCTTGAAGGCAATATAATGTCCATCGGAAATATTGAAGACAACAGAATTTTAGTTTTATATTAATTTTATTTTTTCATTTTTTTTTAGTTTTATTTTGATTTAATATTAAATCAAACATGTTGAAGCTTCTCGTATTACTTTTTGCAAATACAACAGAATTTCTTTAAAAAATTTTCAAGACAATAAGATGTATTTTAGATTTCCGCAAAACAATGTGATCTCAAGTAAAAGGAATAGGAGATCTTAGAACAGTGCAGAAATTCGCAATTTTCCTCAAAATAGATTAAATTCTGAATGCCATAAGGCATTTATGCACATACCCTGTCGTAACACATTCCTTCAGTCTTCTATAATGATATCCACAGTGAGGGTCTGGCTTCCCATCAATCGCGTCACTTGATTCGATGGTCAGTCTTGCGCATGCACACTTTGTCTTATCCTACAAAGCAAAACAACACTAACGTTTAAGCAAACCCCGTCAAACCGAGCATCTCAACGTCAAACACGCGACAAATCTGTGTAATTCAGGGGGTAATATACCTGACACATGTCCGTACAATCGCAGCATGATAGAAAGCCGGGATCTGTGTTGAGTTGGATTTCACTGCTTGCTGTTCGATGTCTGGTGTAATCGAATACTGGTGGCTGTTCATCGTTGTTCTCATTCACACACTAGGGAAAACACAGAGCTCTGATGCACAACAATTCTTGGCTACATTAATATCAGTATGGTCACTATCTATAACCAGATACGTGTATGAAAGCGATGACGTAGAAGATATATTTTGATACATATGATGCTTGACTATCCTGTAGTTTAGAGAACATTCAGTTTGCTGCTTTGATATCGATCCCCCTTCTGCTCCATTGAAACCAATGATTTCTACTGCAATTAGCGTCTCGGAACGGGGGGAGAAGTAAGATGCAGTATGCTTACCTGTATTGGCATCGTCTCTTTTCCATAGGAAATATCATTGTATTTAAAACGAGGGGCCTGTTCAAAGAAAAATAAATGATTGTCAATAGTTAAAAAATGCAAAGCTCCGGCATGCAAAGGAAAGAACAATGCTTTAAAATACATGGGATGAAATATCTAGAATAAAAAGTCTAGGATAAAATGTTGCTGGCAGGCTTAATATAATGTCATTGGTGGTTGATCAAACAAAGACATTGATAAGAAGCTGGGCAGCAAGACCTTATTGAACTCATGAGGATAACTGAAGTAATAAGAAAGGGTAGTTACCCCAAGAAAGGGTAGCTGATCGCGACACGATATTGATGGATCAAAACAGAATTGGTCCACTGAAACATTTGTCACATTATTCTGCACCACTGAAAAAAAAGTCCAATAAATTAAGCAATCTATTAATGAATAGGTTTGTGAATGGGTAGAAGGATTAATGGGTGGATTAATGAATGGATTGATGAGTGGATGGATTGATGGACGGATCATTAGATTCATGAAGTGGTTTGTGGATGGACTTGTGAATGGATAGAAGGATTAATGGGTGGATTAATGAATGGATTGATGAGTGGATGGATTGATGGACGGATCATTAGATTCATGAAGTGGTTTGTGGATGGACTTGTGAATGGGTAGAAGGATTAATGGGTGGATTAATGAATGGATTGATGAGTGGATGGATTGATGGACGGATCATTAGATTCATGAAGTGGTTTGTGGATGGACTTGTGAATGGATAGAAGGATTAATGGGTGGATTAATGAATGGATTGATGAGTGGATGGATTGATGGACGGATCATTAGATAGATTGATGAAGTGGCTTGTGGATGAATGGATCTATAGCTGGATTTGTTACTGGATAGCAGGATTGATGGATGGATAGGTGGATGGATTAATGCATGGGTGGATAGTTGATGATAGATACATAGATTGACAAATGGATGGACAGATGCATGGATTGACAAATAGATGGAAGGATTAGATCAGATTTTAATACCTCAACCTGATTACTTACAGTATTGAGTAACTTCAGACATGTTACGCTAAAAAATAAAATCAATATCCAGTGACATAAACATTTAACCGACCATGTCGTGAAAAGTTGTTAAACATTTCAGAATATCACAACAAATAACGAAATTTACCATTCTACGGTTACATGGTGATCTATAATAAATATCTCTGTGATATCCTGGTCTTCGCTTTGCCGTTTCTCTGGAAAATCAAAGCAATATATTTGAGATTTATCAGAAGTTCATTCCTTCAGAGATGCATATATGAGCATACATAAGCACTCAAAAACCAAGCATCAAAATCTCTACCACCACGGATTGTTTGTGCATTAACTAATCCGAGTAATCTGACTAATCCGAGAGGTAATGCGTACGAAATTAACCATTTAATACCTTGTCCATCCAAGTAGAAGTGGAATAGAAAGCGCATTGTGCTTTTTTTTCTCGTAGTTCGAAATGTAAAGATTCGGAACGCAGGATGGAGAGCATTTGTGAGGTTCTGAAATGAAAAACATCGATAATAATTCCAATAATTCGAGCACGTACAAGTAAAAGCAAATTATATTTCCCCAAGACATTACGTAAAATTATTTTAAAAAGTAATAAAGAAAGGTCCGCATTCTTCTCTCAAACTTCTTTGCTTCTTTATTATTGCGAATTATTTAGAACCTAGATATCAGTCATTTGCTATGTTCACCGAAGGAAATACCTCTGCATTTAGTTAGTTTCGTAGTTTGCATTATTAAGGTCCTAACTAAACGCACTTAAACTTTAAGTTTTCTTCTTGAAATCACTGCCCCACAACAGCCTCCTTTGTGAGGTTTTTAGAAGAGCATTTAAAATTTAAGTGTGCTTAATAAATACGGCTTTAATAACAAAATGAAGATATAATTTGTTACCAATTGTCGCATAATACACGGGATCTAAATCATTTGCTCGAAAAACAACTGATGGAAAACAGGCATACCTTTAGTTTTAGGATACCCATTCACCATATTAGCCAGTTTGTTCATGAGCTCCGAAGAGGAATTTAATTCACTTGATGACTTCGATGACGGTGATGCAAGTCCAGCTGTTCTTTCGCTTCTTTTCTTCTCCCTCGTAGCTCTCCTGCTCCGCAGCGAAGCCACCGTGCCTTGTGAATGCGAGGGTGAAGTATCATCGTCGCGTGAAACCGAGGCTGCTGGATTCAACGTCTCTTTAGATTGGCTGGTTTGGGAGTCGGAATTATTCGATTTATTTGAGTTCCTAGATGCCGGCCTTCTACGCAATTCGATACGATTAGGGGGATTTGAAATGTCGTTGCTTGACTGAAGCTCGGATCGACCACCTTTGCTGCTTTGCTTTGATTGGCTATCGGGATGGAGTAAGCGTCGTTGATTGGCCAATGTTCTCGGAAACGCATCTTGATTCAAAGCAGTGGTTTGAGTGGCAAAATCAGCAACTTCTGAAAGATAAAAAAAACCGCGTAAATCATAACAACAGGGACAGTAAAACCCGCATATATGAACTACTGAATATTGTCTTATTTCTGCTCAAAACAATAGAAGAAACAATAGCCTATTGTTTTAGCAATAGACTGGATGCATTAGGTTCTCGGATGCGGGTTTTTAATGTAATCTAATGAGACATACTGCAAGTTGGAGCAAGCTGGGTCAAATATCAGAACAGCTAAAGTCCAACAGAGAAAAGAAAGAAAACAAATGAATTAGTTTGTTACCCGGTGGTGGCGAGTCATCGTCCTCCACATCAGCAACTCTGTATTTCTTACTAGCCCCATTGGGAGAGATCTTACTACCCTCAGACAAAGATTCAGAAACCTGGCTGGAAACAGGATTCTCTGCCAGTTTTCTCTTCAAAACTCTGGATGTTGATGACGTTGGTGGCTTTGTTGGTGTTAAAGATGGTAAGAGAGACAATTCCAAAGGCAAGGTTGGCACAGAAATCGTTCCCGATGGTGTAGTAGGTCTGATAATCGCTGCTGGTGATCTAAGAGGTGAAACAGGAGCAGGCGATGCGGTAGAAGACCTAATAGGAGCTGTTGATGCTGCAGATGGTTTGGCAGAAGCTGTCGATGTTGTAGATGGTTTGGCAGAAGCTGTCGATGTTGCAGATGGTTTGGCAAGAGCTGTCAATGTCGCAGATGGTTTAGAAGGAGCTGTTGATGTCACAGATGGTTTGGCAGAAGCTGTTGATGTCGCAGATGGTCTAGCAGGAGCTGTCGATGTCGCAGAGGGTTTGGCAAGAGCGGTCAATGTTGCAGATGGTTTGGCAGGAGCTGTCGAGGTCGCAGATGGTTTGGCAAGAGCTGTCGATGTCGCAGATGGCTTAGAAGGAACTGTTGATGTCGCAGATGGTTTGGCAAGAGCTGTCAATGTCGCAGACGGTCTAGCAGGAGCTGTTGATGCCGCAGAGGGTTTCGCAAGAGCTGACGATGTTGCAGATGGTTTGACAGAAGCTGTTGATGTCGCAGATGGTTTTGCAAGAGCTGTCGATGTCGCAGATGGTTTGGCAGAAGCTGTTGATGTCGCAGACAGTTTGGCAGGAGCTGTTAATGTCACAAAGGGCTTAGCAAGAGCGGTCGATGTCGCAGACGGTCTAGCAGGAGCTGCTGATGTCGCAGAGGGTTTGGAAACAGCTGTTGATGTCGCAGATGGTTTAGCAAGAGCTGTTGATGTCGCAGAGGGTTTGGCAAGAGTGGTCGATGTTGCAGATGGTTTGGCAGGAACTGTCAATGTCGCAGATGGTTTGGCAGGAGCTGTTGATGTCGCAGAGGGTTTGGCAACAGCTGTCGAGGTCGCAGATGGCTTGGCAAAAGCTGTCGATGTCGCAGATGGTTTGGCAGAAGCTGTCGATGTTGCAGAGGGCTTGGCAGGAGCTGTCGATGTCGCAGATGGCTTAGCAAGAGGTACTGATGTCGCAGATGGTTTGGCAGGAGCTGTCGATGTCGCAGATGGCTTAGCAAGAGCTACTGATGTCGCAGATGGCTTAGCAGGAGCTGTTTGCGTATTGGAAGACAAGGCAGAAACATTTGATGCAACTGTAAACTGCGCAGCTGTTTGTGATGCCCTTGCAGATGCAGTTGAAACATTGTTGTCGAATGTAACTCTCACTAAGGTCAGCTTTGGTACGGTAGGTGCTACTGAAATCGATTTTACAACTTTAAAGGTTGATGGTATGGCTTTCGGTACTTCAACAAACGAGACAGAACCGGACGCGGAATCGGTTGATAAAGTTTTCACTGCCGTTATTCTGTAAATGTTCGTAGGCATACTTGCTGTTGTTGTATCTTGTTGCTTCGAGTGCTCACTCCTCAGGGCAGCCAATGTCTGGTCGTCATCAAAGCTTGCATCTTGCCGCACACTTTCAGGCAAGACTTTCATAACGTGCTGCAAGAAATAGACCTCGATTCAGTATGGATAAGCTTGAAACAAGATACCACGTGCGGTGAAAACAATTAAGGAGATGACAGGCCAGAATACTTGAAATTGAGCGAGTCAGTTTCATATTGCAGTCCAGCGGCTTGACAACTAAATCCATGCGCGAGACGAAGACAGAAAAGTGCTCTGCAATAAATACATAGGATAGCATTTCAAACCTCTTCATCTCTTTCCTGCCAGTACTTCATTTGCGCTTTACCTGCAAGTAATAAAAAACGACATGAAAAATAACTACTATTAACTATCAATAACTAACTCTACTCTTACATTAATCAAAAATAATCATTAACATATACAGTAAATTACTGATAACTCGAACCAAATTGCATCCACCTTGCCAGTATTTTCTGGCATTCGATAACTCAAACATTCGCTACTTCAAACCATATTCATCACCCCTTGGAATTTTGAGTTATCGGGATTTAACAACAAGTAGATGACAAAAGATATAGCAGAGATTTAATAGAAATATCAAATGCTTCACCTTCTGGATCTTTATCGCTGAAACGAGATATTCCAAAGCAAGGTTTTGTAATTTCATCTTCGATATCTGCAAGTTTTGCCAACTTCTTCTTCTTCGACTTACTCTTCGGCTTCAATGCTTCCAGATCGCGCCTCTCCTTAAAAGAAAAACAAAGACAAGAGCTGTAGCTACAGTTAACACATGCGCATAAATGCCTGCAAACGTCGCATCCAGCTTATTGTTCAAATACAGTAATGTCAGAATACAATATCATATTGCCCAAATATAATAGATTGCCTAAATACAATCTGTTGTTCGTTCTTAAACCGTTGATTTGTGTATAGATATGTATACTGTATCGTGTAGAAGCTTCACCCGTTCAAGTTCATGCATAATACTGCATTTAACTGCAGCTTACTCAGTCTAACAGGGGGTCTAACACACCAAGCTTACCAATTCCGTATATAACGGTTCGAGTCGTGTGGAGCCACGGTAGATCCACTCGGTTCGATTGTCAATATCAAACAGCATCTGAAACATAAACACATCCCCCGTCAGGCAAGTATATCAGCATTCAGTTCCGCAGGCAAACGTTGAAAATACCGGGGGTGCATGCATAGATTATTGCTCTGTACCTTAACGAGACTTCCGTCAATTGCAACTACTCTCGCTTGCAGCCTGAAAGTCAATGTCAGAATTATTCGAAGCGAAGAGTTAAAAGTCAAACAAAGAAAATATGAACATAAAATCAAGAGCTTGCAGCGCCGTTATGAACTTGCTTCTTGTAACATACAGTGAAACATGCATATAACGGACACCAATGGGACAAATGACTTGGTTCGTTGTAAACAAAAGTGCCAGTTGTGTGGAGGTTGCTTTTACACCAAAATGACAATTTCGGGGAGATTATCAGAACAAAATATTTGTCAATTAATGGAGGCTGTACTGTAATTCAAGAGAATACAAAATAAACAAGGAACAAACAAAATAACAGCAAGGAACGCACCATTCCCCGTCCCATTCGGTTTGAACTGAAATGCCAGTTCTCAACTTGACCATCGGACGCTGAAATATAAACGAAATCATCCTGTCAGATCGTGGTTTCTCAGAGGAAACTAAAGTGAAACATATAGAGATGTAAATGCTAATAGCAAGCTCAATTACGTATGGATATTCTTCAAGATATTCTTTGAGGAACTCGCGACAGTTGATGGAAACGTCTTCCCAGACTTTGTCAGCTTAAGGAAAAAAGGTTTACAAGCTTGGATTAAATTGAAAATGCAAACTAAATACAAGAGCAACATCACAGAAGTTGTTTGAGTTGGATCAGTTGGGACAGTGCGATTTAAAGTTGAGAGAAGGATTGAAGAACTTAAGAATGAATAGCGGGAAATAATGTGACATATGTGAGATACCTGCATGGATAACGTGGTGAAGTTTCTTCACTGTCAAGTATTGAGCAAATCCATCGTCGAAAAATACGAGAAACCTGAAGCAGACAAGGCGAACATCACCCCCCTATTTACCGAATATTAAGATATCAATTCCAACGCACGATGGGTCCCTAAGCCGGGGTAAAATTACATCATTGCATATTGTTAGATGAATAAATATACAACTATTGTGGCAGATTGACCTTGAAAGGTTACCCCCTGGAAATAAAGCAATGTGAGCCGAATACTACCATAAAAGACAGCAGTGCACGGGGGTGAATACAAACCTGTTTCTGGTTTCTTCGCATGCCCTTTCGACTACGATGCCTCCGAACAAAATATCGGTTTTTGACGGATCTAAGAAGAGAGAAATGATAAGATTAACACTGTAAAAGAATCAACAGACGTGACAAGAAATTAAGTAATGAATCGATTAATGATTGAATCAGTTTAATCACAAAAGCAAATCACTAATTCACGTACCTAGATTAACGTATTTCTTTGCAATCTTGGCAACTGTATCTCGCGGTCGCGCGGCTAAAAATGAGCGAATGACAAGTTAAAACGCAAGATAAATCAGGGATGATAATATTTGTTACAATATCAATTGACTGTCAAGTAAAATCATTTGTCTTTAAAGCTCTAAGTTTATCCACGTCGCAATTGTCCCTCGTTGTCTTTCGCTTCTGGTATCCAACTGGTGAAATGCTAAACAGCATTGCCAAGAAACAATTCTCCAATGAATGTGGCAAAACATTATCTTAAAAAACAAAAATTCACTCACCAACTATTCGGCTTCCAACATTCAGATCAGCGGCGTCTGGATTCGAAATATGCGCGATATGGTTCGGCGCAAGTGTGCTATGAAGCTTGTGCCAGCTTTCAAATCTAATTTGATATTTTTTCTGGAAAAAATACGCCGCAAACTTTAACCATGTTTTGTTTTACGCTTCAGTATTATACTGTAGAGTTCAATGCACCATCAACAAGGCTACGAGAAGTTGCACACATAACAAACACAATAAACATATATGCAAATAGATTTCACAAACCAGTCCGTATTTGTTGACGATAATTTTTGAAATCGTTCCTGGAAACATCAAAACTTGATCAGCAAATATTCCACAAAATTTTGTCACCTGAAGGTGTGAATAGACTTACAAAATGCATTGAAGACATTCTCACCTGGGTGCCAAATATCTGTCTTATCTGGCTTCCCCAACACTCTGTCTCCTTCGTTGAAGACCCTGTGAGAAAACGAACATAGAAAAACCGCTTAAAGAAGAATACATCATTAAATATGGACTCAAAGCCTATTTTCCGAAGCAAAACTAACATTTTTTTGGAGGCATCATCTTCTGAAACTGCTGATGGGTCTTTCAAATTGATAACTTCAGTTTCAGAAGAAACTTTATCATCTTCACTAACATCTGGAACATTTGTTGCTTCGACATTGGCTACTTCTTCAGTCTGGGAATCCCCTTTCTCTAAAGCTGGCTCAGAGTCCTGTTCAACAGTTCGTTCATTACTTGTCTGTTCAATTTGTTTCTCTGAATCCTGCTCTTTCTTATCATCATCATCATCATCACCATCATCATTATCAATAACAGGATCTAATGATGTTTGGCATGGCTGATCAATAGATAAAACATACTCTGATTTAGAAACATTTTTCGTCAAATTTAACAATCCCTTATCACTATCCTTTTCAATATCAGCTTTCACGTCTTCTTGGTCAACAGATGAATCAGTAAACAGGCTATCTGTAAAATTCTCCTTGTTCACAATAACAGCCAATGGCGCAGAATGAACTGGCAAGACTTCTTGCTGCTGAATAACATCGCTTTTTTGGCTGACGGCAACAGGTTCTGTTGCATCTTCTTTCTTGTTATCTTGAACAACACATCTTCCACTTGCATCTCTTTTAATACCAACCGATAGGACATTCATCTCAACTTTTGGTACATGACTTATTGCCAAATCCTCTACCTTGCATTTATCAGCATTAATTTTCATTTGACTAACAGTGCTCAAATCAGCATTGCATGGTAATGTATCACTACTTTGTGATCGTGTGATTGCATGTAAACTCTCAACCAGTGGCTCCTCCTTATTCTGTTCATCGTCTATGACAATTACATTCCTTTTTCTCCTAGAAAACGAGAATACATTAGAATACATTGGAATACATTAGAATACATTGGAATACATTAGAATACGTTGGAATACATTGCAATACATTAGAATACATTACAATACATTAGAATACATTAGAACAAGTTATAATACATTAGAATAGCTAAATTCATGATAGTTCACAGGACAAGTCTCAGGCAAGATACAGGAGCACCGTAGAAAGGCTTTACTGATGTAAATAATCCAAAACCGAGTACTTCAGGGTGGACATATTAAGAATCTAAAGGATTAAGTACAAAGTCTCGACAAAAAAACAAAACTTACTTTTCCAGTGGTTTTCGTTCAGTGATGAATATATTTAATTTTTGCTCAATTTCATCGAGCTCGTGTTTTACGATAAGACGTTCTTCTGCAAGTAAAAAATACATACACTTAACTTCGGATGATTTGATTTGTGACATAAGAACATTGTGCATTCAATAATGTGATGTTGATAAAGGGTCCATAACTATGACCTATTAGTCTCCTTAGCTTTGGGGGTGTGGCACCACATTTTAAATTCTCAAAATTAAGTCAATTTGCGTGATCCTCAGAAAAAAGCTCAACAAGGGAACAAATTATACTTAATAACAAGCAAAAAAGTGGTCACATCTTCAAATTTAATGTTCAGATATATTATTTACCATCAAATCTTTGAACTTTTTCCACCACCTTATGCGCAATTCTGTGGAAAAAATTGACACAATGGACATGATAACTATGGGGATCGCAAGGAAAGCTACAGGGGGGGCGACAGAGGTGTTCGATTACTGGGGGATGAGTTTCGTTCGCAACCAAAGATATATGATATGAGCCCCAGCCAGTGATATTGACAGAAAAATAACGGTAAACATTTGAATTTCTTGAAAATATTTGTATCCTATATAACCGGCATATATTAGCAATAGTGTAACCAGCGCATGAAAGGAAAATTCGGAAGAATAAAGCAAGAAAAACTATGATATTTTGCCGGAGTAAGAAAAGGCCTGTCTGTCAACAATACTCAAGTTTCATTCATAACACAGAGCACGGCCCACTAATGGCTGACATTATCTATCACTCTTACTTATTGTTAACAAGAGAAATGAAACGAAAGCCCTTACTTTGTGCAAAGGTCGATAAAATTAAGTTCCTGCAGCTGCATGTCAACTATTTTCTCGACCTCATCTTCAAGGGCCTTATCAAGTTCGTCATGATCTTTAATTCCGTCCATATTTCCTTTCCTGTTTCCCCTCGAAGTAAAATTCAGCGCGAAGCGAAGCGAACGACGTCCGCAACGGCGTGCCGCAAGGTTGGCACATTATAGTATGCATCAAATCTTGGTGGAAGTGTTTATGGGGTTTTCGAAGGGTCATTCAGGAAATAACACAAAAGAATGTGAAATAGTTTTTTAACCAATAGTTTTATAATACGTATTAAATAAATTCAAAAAAATTCCATTAATTACAGTATTAAGAAAGTAAATTAAACACCCAAAATATTATCCTAAAAGTTCAGTTTATTTAAATTTTGACTGGAATTCGACTGCCATAATATTGGCTCTCAATTTCATACATCTTGGGAATACTGAAAATTTCTTCACGTCCAGGAGCTAGAAGAGAAAAAATAACGCGAATAAGCTCTCCCATAAAGTCTACAAGGACATATAGCTTACAATAAAAAGGAAAAAGATAAATAAATGCCAATTTCTCACCTTCAGGAGCTGGAGGTTGAGGCACAGGACATGTGAACAGTTCATTCCTCTTCTCTTCATTTGGCATCGTATAATTAGCCATAACTTCAGAGCGCATGCCCCTGAAAATGTCAAAGAATCACATGATTACTTCTTGAGAATTTTAACAAATTTCATAGCCAAGAAAAAACACAGTAAAAATAACAGACTTACTTATTTGGCACTGGAGTCATGCTTTTTGGAATTCTTGGCACAACAGTAGCAGTTTTGAACCATATCTGGTCCCTCATTGGTTCTTGCTTCCTTGCGACTAATGGACGCACTAAAGGGTTCTCATTTGATCCATGCCCCCATGCCTTGGGGTAGTTCTCACACTCCCAAAACGTGGCATACTGCTTCTTAGGATATTTACATAATTCATTCCTGGAGAATCAAAGATTGTCAACGTTTAAGAACTCAGATGTGTGATCGTAGAAAGCAAATTATAACAATTTCTAATCAAACAAGAGATAATATCCAGGACATACTTTCCAAATGCTCTGTGATTCTTTTGGGTTGTAGTTAGATACATGTCACTGTGGTAACTCAAGATTCCCCTATCAGACACAAAGTATTTCTGACCAGCAAGTTCAGGGTTTTGTGTTGATGGCACAAGGTTCTAAAAGAAACACATATATTGATAAATCTCACTAAATTTTAAATAAACCTTGAAGTAGCACAAAATACCATGGATTAGAATAATATAAGATGGGTTATACCTTTAATGGTCCTTCATCGTTGTGATGTCTGTAAACAGATGGTTGAAGATCGTTGGAAAAATGCCTTGACAATGACACGCCAGTTTTACCAGTAAATTGGGCCTTCATTTCGCTTGATTGATTACCCATTGTGAGAGGTTTTCTCCACGGCTTAACCTGAAGCTATAATAAGAAAACAGAGGTCAGTTCAGGCTACGTTGCTTGAAATTATCTAACTGTTTGCACCATATGTGCAAAATGTGCCAATAAATCAAATTATCCAGGCTTTTCAATTCCCAAAACTTTACACATCGTTATCCAACCTTTTTTATCACATCTTCGACATATCCAACTTTCCAGTGGCCAGCTGACTTCTTGTGAATATCGTTTGAAAGACGTGTGTCGTTGGGTTTATAATTATGAGTAGATCCAGTTGTTGTTTTGAAATGCTCCGTTACATTCCTCTCCAGCAACGGCGACGGTAATGATTTTAATACAGATCTCTGTGAAGGAAACACTTCGTATTAAAAGAACAGCAACAGGTATATAGATAGCTATCAGAAAAAGGATAGGCGACAACAAAAATATATATTTTGCTCTTCGCAATACCTCGAAATTAGCCGGTGGAAACTGCAATGAATCCCGAAAATCGTGACCAATTCCAGTAGCCGTCAAATGCAAGTCATTTCTTGACTCCAAAAGCGCCATCTTCTTTATGAGGAAATGTGTATCTTCTCGATGAAATAATTTTTTCCGAGTTTTGTGAGATGTTAAAAGCACGTTGAAGTTCCGATTCATCGGACATCAACACAGCAGCAAAACAATCAAAGTCGAGTCATTGTTACCAAGGGTAACATAACCTCGAAGCGAGGTTAGTCCAATATGATGTTTGAACAATAAATTTGATCGCGAAACTTGAAATTTTCGCGAATGGATTTTTCCGCATGAGATGGGGTCCTACTGAAACCCTCGTTGCTTGACACTATGCTATTAAAACTAACAACAGAAAGTATAAAGATGAGTAAATCCGTAATTTTGTGTGCTTAAACATGAATAGTAAACACGGAATAAATTCATCGTTGAAAAGGAAAAGAAGCCTGGAGGTTGATTATCAAGAAAGCATGGATATTTCGGAGATATCATTGCATGACAATCAATGTTGCTCGGAGAAAATCGAAATATTTGTTGGAAATCTAAAACCCGGCATTAAGCAAGATATAATAAATAAACAACTACAAGGATTATTCTTGAGCAGGGGTATCCAAACAAACGATGAAGACTTCTCTGTGTTGCGTCGAGGGGCGAAGAAAATAAAACACTTGTTTGTTGTGTTGGATAATGAAAAGGACCGTCAAGAGCTGATAGAAGCATTTAATGGAATGAAATGCTCGGATATCGTTGTGGATAAAAAATGCTTGAGAGTAAGCGAGAGGAGATGCCAACACGGTAACAAATGCCAGAAAACAAAAAAAAAGAAGGACGATGCTTCAGTTGCGACATTGGAGTCCAGGTTGGGCTCAAGTAGATCTGCGCCAACTATTGGAACTGCTAAAATACGAAGGATTTTGCGTTTTGGGGGACAGGATTCATTACGTGTGGGACAAATTCTGGGAAATGAGAGCAGAAGGGTGGAGTACAAGCGAGGTGGAGGGAAATATTTGAAGAAATGTCTCATGGGTCATGTGAGAAGATATGTTTGCGCATTTCTCAACAGTGAAGGTATCAACAATAAAATTAGCAGCCAAGCCTTTATTTCTAATCTCCATCTTCAACATTCCTAATACATGTGTGAGCCAGGGTACCAAGCAAGCAACCTATAGATTTTATGACTTGCATATTGGCAAAAAACGTTCTCGCAAACGTTCATGCTGATCATGAAGGCGATGAATACTCTGCTTGTGGGTTTATCTTGCCTTTCTAGGAGGAAAACTGCACATTGGCGTTGGAGACAATGGAAAGGTATACGGAGTACCGTGCACAAGAAAAGACGAAGACTCAATGCGAATTTTAATCGACAGTGTGATCAGCAAGTTTCAGCCTCCTGTGTTCCCAGCAATGTATTCAGTGAAGTTTATTCCAGTTATACACCAAGACAGCAACTATGATACTACAAATAGTCTTGAGAATCAGTGCTTTAAAGTGCTTGAAATCGAAGTTTACAATCAGACGGTGTCGAAACAACTCTACGAGACTGATAAAGGTGAGGTTTTTATACGAAGGGATGGTAGCGTGCAAGGACCCTTGAAAGCAAGTCAGATCATAGAATGGTGCAGACTACATCAAGTAAACGCTTCGGAGAATCATCAGCAAGTTAAGAATAACATGCATGGGAATATGGGAACTGACGAATCAAGCGCGGACAATTGCGATGCTTCGATCAACAGGGGAGCAAGTGAAGATTCGTTCGTCAACTCGAATATGCCGCCATTTGCTATTCATGCGAAGATCATGGATGAACCGTTGATGAGAATGAACCGAATCGAGGCGAGCATCCATTCGAGGCAAGACGAGCTTGAAAAGGAAATCAATGATCTGAGAACGAGCGGTGAAACGAGAGAGAGGCTGTTGCAAGAAGAGCTCGAGAAATCGAGATCTGAGTTGCAAAAACGTCGTCGACCCACATCTGGTGTTTGCATAATCATTTAGGAAAACATTGCCGGTGCAAAAACCTTTTAATACACATGAATACACCTACCAGATTATGGAAAGAAATTAGTATAAACTTTGAAAATTAAATACCAGTTCAAAACACAAATAATGGTATCTTGACTGAACGGCAAAATACACTGTGATATCTTGTCACTATATCAGCTATGTCATAGCTTGGAATATAATTTGAACTATAATACAGTAACATGGCAGGATACCGACTTTACGTTCAAGCAAATTTCCTGACAAGGAGGTGCTTCAGATGAGTGGATTCCACAGAGCTTTCACATGTATGAGCTTCTTAAGCATTGACACTTGCGTCATTGTTTCTCTCGTGAATTGTACATTTGATGAAACAAAAGCTTTAACATTTTGCATTCTTGAGTATTTTCTTGCCTTCTTCCTCCAACGTCATCTGCGGCTGCCATTTGCTTTCCAAAATTTACTTTCTTAACTCCATACTCTTCTACTTTAACACTCTGCAGCTTCAAATTTTCAATACTCTTTGGCTCCTATTCTGCTCTACTTCCATAATTAACAACACCAATACCTTTGGCTACTTTTCCCCGTCTTTCAACTTTCCAAGTCCTGTTTGTCTCTCTTAAACCTCAGTTTCTCATTTGCACCATTTTCTACCTTTGTTCCCGCTTTGCATCCCCTTGCTCTGTCATTCCTTCCATTCGCCAACCATTTCTCCTTCAGCCTAAACTTTCCGCAACATTCCTTCTAAAACAAAATGTCCGCCTTGATGTCTCTGACATCAATCCATGACATATTGTCTTTAAACCTCAAGTAAATCTTTCGTAGCTTTCATTAATCCAACAATTCAATTCACCAAATCAGAAAAGCTGAACTTTGTGCGTTCCTCTATCCGCCACGAGCACATGACCACCACCTGTTATACAAACCCCAGTAGGCTTACTAAACAATGAGTGATCCGTGGTACCAGGGATACCAAGCTTCTTTATGTACCTCCCACCTTCCACAGTGAACAGCTGCACATTAACATTCTTGAAATCAGCCACAGCCATGTGGCCTTCTGAGTCCACAGCCACCCCAGAGGGGCACATGAATTGCCCCTCGCTAATCCCCTTGCTGCCAATCTTCGATAAGAACTTGCCGCTCTCGTCGTAGATTTGTACACGATAGTTATTGGTGTCTGAGACGACTATGTTGTTATCCACTGTGATGGCAATGTGTCTGGGCGAGTTGAGCTTGCCATCCGCACTACCGTAGCCACCGAATTGGCAAATGAACCCACCGTGCAAATCGAGAATCTGTATCCTGTGGTTGTCACGGTCTGCAACGACCAATCTCTTCTGCTGATCAATAGCAACAGCGCAGGGACCTTTCAATTGGCCGTCGCCAGTGCCACGTGTGCAGAACTTATCCAAAAACTCCCCATCACTATTGAACACCTGCAATAATAGATAGCCTTGATTCCAACACTCGGTTCTTCAACCAACCCCCGTCTCTAACCAAACAATCCATTGAATATCAATGTGAGATCAGGGTGTAAACACTTACCTGGATTCTATGATTACCATGATCTGCAACATAGATGCTCCCATCTTCGTGGACTGCGACACCAGCTGGATACCAGAGCTCTCCATCTCCTTTACCCCTGCTTCCGAACTCATACATAAGTTTACCATTCTTGTCAAAAACCTGCGAAGGATCAAGAAATCATGATTAACAATCAAACAATCAAAAAACAAATTGATGCAATCATTGACGCATGTCTATGCATACACACCTGAATCCGGTGATTATTGTGATCTGAAACAATGATTGAGCCAGCTTGATTAGTTGCAACTCCCCATGGCTCATAGTTGTCGTCACTCTGTCCCTTACTCTGTGCTGCAAGTATTCCATTGCATCCAAACTTCAACAGCATTGGTCCAATCTTGTCCACCTCAATTCCTGCTGTTACTGTGACTTCAAATGGACTACCAAACACTGGTTTCTCGCGCACATATACCGACAATGAATGCACGCCTTTCTTCAATGGCTTGTACGTTACTGTATACGTTCCATCGCCACAATCTAGTACTTCGGCTTGCATGATCACGCCTGCATTGTCACAAATCTTTGCTGCTACTGGATCACCTCCTAGAAACGTAAACAATGATTTGCGTCATAACATATAGCAAAAATAGGCGTCATAACATAGAGCAAAAATAGAGACATGTTATTAGATAATAGCCTTCGCCTTTACCTACGGTGACGTCTTCTCCAAATCTGTCTTTTGCAAAGACTTTAAATGCTGCCAAATGTCCCACTTTGATGACGTTCAGGCCAGATCCCTCAGCAACAGAGAATGGAGGAAATGTTGAGCTGGTAGAGAGCTTTCCCAGCTTAACAATAGAATCCTATCACAAAAAGAGTACATACCCTCTTTATATATTTCGAAACAGAACAACAATAATACGAGCATGCATTACAACAATAAGCCCATACAATAAACTATTTACATCAACGTATAGTTATATAAAAATTTTTAATTTATAATAATTTGTTAGGTTTTCATTTTCGTTCTCTTTCTGACGTACTACTCCGATGAGTGTCAGACGAAAAGCTTTAGTAGTTATTATGTTTCGCTATGTTTCCGATTTTCAAAGCTATTTTGAAGTTCTGTGCCGATCAAAGATTGTATACTTATATCTGGAATACCGTGCATATAGTGGAAGTGCTTTGTGCAGAGTCTAAATCCCATATACCTTCAATTCACCATCAATTGGATCAAAGTTAAGTATTGCATTTTCTTCTGGCTCCAGTTGAGGTTTGTGATCAACAAGGTTTTGCATTCGATTCAGCATGATTCTCTTGACAATCATCACTTCAGCCTCGTTACCAAACTTAAGGATATTTTCAACAAAATCGCAGCTGGTAAGGAGGTTATCCAAGTCCAGTTCGAGGCTGCTACGCTGATCCTTCAGAACCTGCAAGTATAAGAGTGGGGTGTAACTATTAAACTACGCTATGATGGCATCTTTGTTGGGGTAATTCCTGCAGGTATCTGTTGCACATGCTTGTACAATATGGGACAAAAGTCTCGGGACACTAATTACAAAAAAGGCTGTCAACCCGTAAACTTACTTTTTCGTGGGCTTTATTCAACCCCCACTCCCCCTAAAATAATGTTGTTCTCTCAATCAAACCCTTGTGGCCACCATGCAATTGGAACTTGTCGATATTTGATATGTTTTTCTGCAGAGACAACATGTTTTTCCCTACTCTCCCCCAACATTGTTTGGAGGAGGATAGGGATGAAGGATGCGTACAAAGTTTGCCAAAGTCTTTGCCAAATGTCCCAGGATTTTTGTCCACTATTTTAGTTATAATCAGAGGCAATATTGGTTACAGCTTTCACCTTTTCTTTTTCATCATACATTTCATTCAATGATTGAATAAGTCTTCTCTTCTTCTCTTCCAAAGCTCGTATATGATCATCAACCGTAGCAGTGATCAGTTCTTTGACCGAATCACGTCTACAAGGTAGTCAAACATCCAACATGAAGTCGCACCCCGAGCAATGAAAGAAACCACACTGTGTCTCACTTGCAATACGAGCAAACTCAGGGGGTAAACACAGATAAAAGTTCCACAAACCTGTCAGTTAAATTATTCGTAACTTCGATTACTTCATTCAAAGCCAGTTTGATGATAGGCAGTCTCCTTTTGGTGTTATCAAGCAGATGTGTGACGCTTTCTCGGTGCAATTTCACTGCTTCTTTCAAATCTACGTAATTGTGCTCCCTGTGGTCGTAGATTGCGCAATCTCTGCAGATTGCGTCATCACACGATTCACAGAAATACTTCAGCATCTGAAACACAAAAAAACACTTGATCGATTGAGCTCAAGGTGCTTCTGAACGAGCAATGATAGCACCATTTTCATGCAATGTTTGCAGTTGTGTCGCTTATGCCTGCAGCTACATCCATGCAATAGTTACAGCTATATTTATTGTTTAGTTTGAAGCTCATAATGGGTAATTATTGCAGTTATTTACAGGTAATGCTTGTCACTATTTGTTGCCTAGGTTTTCAACCATGTCTAGATAAAGCTTGCAACTACTATTGATAATCAAGCAAGCGTCTCCAATCATTCAGGGCTTACGTATACGAATAAATCACACTGCTAACCTCTCTGTCGTGAACACAACAGAATGATGGACACTTCATGGCGTCGTAAACAGCATTATTCTGAAGCTCTTCGAAACAGATTATATGGTGATGCTTTGTCTGTCTGATTCTCTCGTGTGCAGTCACGCAGCTGGGACACAAATTCTCCACGCAGTCCAAGCATCGAGCGTTGGCCATGGCTTGGTCTTCGCAGTTCGTGCACTGGGTTGGATTCTGGACGGCAATGATGTTGAGCATGTTGCTGACAAAGGAATGGCATGGAAAGGCATCCACTCCTTTTGTTGGTATGGGGATGTCAGTTTGGCAAATGGGACAGATCAATGTGCGCTCATGGTGGTCTCTATGAGAATGAGAAGATCGTGCGATTAGAATTATGCATGACACAGATTGCTAAAATAGAGCAAGACTATGGTGTGAAGAAGACAGAGATGGCAAAATGAAAACTAAAGAACAAGGATCGTAAGAATCGCATGGAGTACAGAGCCTGTAGAGTGCAGGTGTGGAAAAGTGGAGCTGACAGAAGTAAAGACGGAGGTAAAGCGCAATCCAATACGAAACGCCACTTTGCAAAGCAATGAAGCAATGATTACAGCTTAAACAGAACTGCAGAGCATAAGGAAGGCCAATGACTTGGAACAAAAAAGTTTCCGGGCTCAAGCAAAGAGGTAAGAGAGAGAAGAATAGAATTCGTAGAAAGAAAAGAACAGAGAAGAATAGAGTTCGTAGAAAGAAAATAATAGCCTGGAATAAAACGTGAAATAGTTCTTTGTTTGGAAGTAGAATATAGCATTATTTGGAAAGTGAATTTAAATATTGTTTCAAAAGTAGAATAGAGTTTTTTTGGAGAGCAGAATATGTTTATCATCATACCTTATTGTTTCTTCGAGGCATTTCTCGCAGAACGAATGCAGACATGGTAGCACTTTTGGATTCTTGAAAGTCGACGAACACAGAGTGCATTCCAAGTTATGCACGTTTTTCAGGTTTCCAAATGTAACATTGGCAATGTTAAGTGCCATGGTTCAGCTTCGATTTTTTTAGCACATTAACCCATTAACCATTGCAATCATAGCAAGGAGAATGGCACAGCTTTGCAACGCTCTGGTGAGCAGCGCGAACAAGCGTTGTACAACAGCAATTGGGCAATCTGATACCAATGACCTTGTTTGGAAACAAGCTGCATGAATCTTCTGTTTTGTGAGATGATATCACTTGGTTTTCATTGAATACTGGGCTTCATTGAATACTGGTCTTCATTGGATTTCATTGTGTCTTCATTGGTTTTGCTCATTGCTTCTGCTCCATGCTAAACTCCAGCTTCGTCTAAGACAGCCACGCCATTTCTTAATGAAAAATTGATTTAATTAGCAAGTCCTACTGCCTCAAGAAATGAGACACTAACTGCATAAGACACTAATCAGATATACAAGGTAGTAAAACATAAAGGGTATTAAAAAATAGAGTATTAAAAGCTGCTAAATATTATCTGAAGCATTGCTCACCTTTAAAATCTCAATATTGTAGCAAACATTTATCTGCAGCAAGCCATTATTTCTAATCAAAAAGTCTGAAACTATCATTTTCCTATCCTCTGAAAAATACTCTCCGAAAGGGCTACCTTGGGCCTGTCCCCTGTCCTTTGGAAAGTCCCTGAAGCATCATGATCAAGAATGTTATGTGGGCTGCAATCAGGGTAAGCTCCATTGGGAAAAAATATTGCTTGATAGCCTCAGTAAAGGAAAATGAACTTGAATTAAGCTTGTTTATGAACAAAAAATGGCATAGAAAGACTTGAAAGGTGGGTGAAAACGGCGAAGAATCATTCCATTTAGACTGTTGTATCAGGTAATAGTATAAAGCAATGCATGTATTTAGTTATGACTGATCGAACACAGCCTTGGAAAAATCTGTGTTTACAACAACAACTGTCAAGGAGCCAATGAATTCACTTGATTCTCGCTGGCAGCAATTAGCAAACCTGTTAAGCGCATAATGAACGCATCAATTATTGATGGATTTATGAGTGAATTTGACATCAGTTGCTCAGGGCCCGGTTGCTTATTCAAAGTTTTTCATGGTTGTTGGGTTGGGAGCGTTGGGAAGCAGATGGGGATCAACGAAGATCATGGTTGTGTGAAGAGGAAAGTCGACCAAGCTTAAAGGAATCGGGCTGGAGATAATCTAGGTTAGAGATTCGTGTTTACCGTTATTACGCCGCTTGTCGCACTGATAATAGTAGCAAGGCAAACAGATGTAGCCAGATATTTCAACAGTGGTTTGCTTCCATCAATGTGAAAGAAAATAGCTTGAGAAGAGAAGAATTTGACGTCACAAGTCACTGAACTGAGCAGATGGGTGAATAAATGGACTAGAATCAGAAGGATTTTCAGTCGCTTGAATAAGTAGCGGAGGGCAAAGAAATAAAGAGCCAATCTTAGACGATATACAAACCAATTTACAAGCAAATAACATACAGAGCAAGCAGAGAGACGAACAGAAAATAAGATATACCTAAACGACTTGCAAAGGGGCTTGACTCGTGGTGTAAGAATAAAGGGAGCCATGGCGCATGCTCGGGAAGAACTGAACTTATCTTTGATGGGCAAGAAGCGTAATAACATGGATGTAGTCTGCGAGATCTGTCATAAAACGTACAGTGTCCCGCGGGTACTCGACTGTCTGCACTCGTTCTGCGAGAGCTGCATAACGAATAACCTCGATGTGGCGGAATACGACGAAAGCATTGAATACAGTGTCAAGTGTGCAGTCTGTAGCAAGCTTAGTGTACTGCCAGAGAACGGCGTGGAAGCATTGCCAGTTAACGTGTTCGCAAAGAACGCAATTGACCTGTTGATCATTGAAGATAGCAAAGAGAACCAGATCAAATGCACGAATTGCAGCGATGATGAATTCGCAATGTCGCGTTGCGTGGAGTGCACGGAGTTCCTGTGCGCCGCATGCGTTACAGCGCACAGACGGTTCCGCTTGACAAAAGATCACCGAATCATTTTGCTTGACGCGCTCAAGTATGACGGCAGCACTGTGCATAGGCCGTTGCATTGTCCAAAACATGATCCAGAATTGTTTATGTTCTACTGCGAGGTCTGCGAAGAGTTGATCTGCAAAGAATGCACAATACTCATGCACCGTGGCCACAAGTTTGAAAGTATGTATACGGTTTTACGTGTTTATGTCCGAGATGACTTCATAATGAGTCTTAATGCGGCTAGCATGAGAGCATATGGGCTGCTAAGGTTGGGAGAGAGTAAAACCAATAAATCAAAAATTGGTTTGAATACGTTGCCTTGAACATTATTCCAGGCAATGATCTTATACGTTGCCTAGAATAATGATCATTTATATTACAACCAGGCAGTATAAATTAGCGTAAGAAACCTCGATTTAAAAGTTCAAGGTTTTCAGGGAGAGCATATGCGAGGCTGGAAAAACATTTGATCAACTGAAAATCTGTTTTGCTAGGTTTAAAGGATGCGTTGGAGCAAAAGAAACCCGACTTGATGAAGAAGTTGGAGATTTGCGAGAAGAAGAAGATACCACCGATTGAGAAAGCCATCGACGAAGTTCAAGACATGGCAGCGCGTCTCCATGCACGCACCATTGCTGTTAAGCAGGCATTGCGGGCTTGCACCGAGGAATGCGTACAGCGCGTTGAACAGAGATGCGAAGAGATGCTGGATAATATTGAGAAGCTCTACTTGAAAAAAAACGACGTGCTACAAGCACAGAAGTCCAGCCTTGAGTTGATACACAACAAAAGCCTCACTGCCCGTGATTTCGTTGACTACGCTTTCAAGCACGGCAACGAGGTTGAGATCTTCGAGCTCTACGAGGTCATGCAGTTGGCATTGCAAGAAGTCAATGACGTCACGTTGGAATACAAGGAGCCTGAGGATAATGACGTAATCGAGCATATATTCAAGAGCCGGGAAGTGAAAGAAATAGCAGAGAACCTCGGCAAGATATCAACAAGCAGGATATTCTTGGCGCATTGCCTTGTCGAGGGGCCTGGGATCAAGACGGCAAAGGTTGGCATAGAAACGCACTTTACGCTGTACGTCAAAGATGTGAATGACGAGCCATGCGTCGAGCGAGATCACGATGACGCAATCAGAATCAAGATTCAAGCACCTGAAGGCTTCTACGTGAATAATGACGAATAATTCTGATGGCTCTTATACGATTAGATACACGCCAGTTACGAAGGGAAAGCATCAGATAACAGTGAAGATCAGAGGCAAAGCAATTCCTAACAACATCCACATGGTGAAAGTGTTTGAAGGCATCGACTACAGCAAGGTATGATAGCTCTCTTGTTTATACACGTGTAATACGAACTACCTCGTGTTGTAAGTGTAAGCCCCCTGTTGCAAGTGCAAGCCTTGTATGCATTACGAGCCACTTCACATTGAAACTCCTTAGATTAAAAGCCAATAAAATGTAACAACTTCTTTTATTTCTCTTCATGTCCTTAGATCGAGTCCGTGTTCTTGAAGTTCGGATCTCGTGGAACCAAACCGGGCGAATTCAGAGAGCCCTGGGCCGTTGCTGTAAACGCTTCCGGCCACATGTACGTCACAGATTTCCTGAACAACAGAGTACAAGCGTTCGACAGCATGGGTAAATATGTGATGTCATTTGGAAGTAAAGGCTCAAAAGATGGTCAGTTTCTTGGTCCTACTGGCATTGCAGTCGATTCAACGGGAATTGTGTTCGTGGCAGATTGGGATAATCACAGAGTGCAGCTCTTCAGCCCCAATGGAAAGTTCATTGGAAAATTTGGAAGTAAAGGTAAGATCTACATATCTATCTCTATCTAACATCTATCTATCTAAAGCCTGGTTTCCATATAGTCGTTGAGGGTCGTTGAGGGTCGCTGAAAGGATTAAAAATCACACAGAGACATTGTCAAAAGTTGATTTTAAACCTTTGAGCGACCCTAAACGACCCTCAACGACTATATGGAAACCAGGCTTAACTTACATCGTAGTACAGGGCCAATATATTGGCATTACGTACAGAGTTGGTTAGTTGGATAATAGTTACAGTATTCCAAGTTACGTAGAGTATCGGCTTCATTAAAAGTGACGGTAGGGAGGGACATAAATCTACATAAGCTCAGAACAAGTAAATAGGTACTATTTTATAAAAATGTATCAAAGTCATATTGTCTGCAATAAGGTTAGCTGAGATGTCTGCTATGTATCGTCAATAAGCTAAGAGACACTGTATATGAGATTGCAAATTGTTTTTCATAGGAAGCGAAGTAGGCCAGATGGTTCACCCGGCTGGAATAGCAATAGACAAAAACGGCCTAATTGTCATAGCAGAAAGAGACAACCACAGAGTACAAGTGTTCACATTGGATGGCAAATCAATACTCGTGTTTGGGTCACGTGGCAAGGACAGTGGCCAATTAGAATCACCGACACACGTCGCAGTGACAGAGAAGAACAATTACATTGTTTCAGATTCGGCCAATCACAGGCTCGTATTTTTCGACAATGCGGGAAGTTACATGAAGAATGTCGGAGGCATGGGGCCGGGGGCTGGTGAGTTTAAAAAGTCGTCCGGAATAGTAGTGGACAAAGAAGGATATCTCGTAGCTGCAGATTTCTACAATCACCGGATCCAAGTCTTCAATCCAGACCAATCCGAGGTTACGGTGTTTGGAGAAGAGGGTGGCAGCGATGATATGAACTTCAAATTTCCAACTGGTGTGACGTTGAACAATGAAGGCCGGGTGATCGTTGCCGATAGATATAACAATCGTGTACAGGTATTCTAAGAGCTGAGCCTAGCGTGTACATTCAATGGTGCTTCACGTGCAAAAGATGAGCTGAAGCAAAGCCACGGCAAGGGGTTCTGTTGGCTTAACACTGCCCAAGTCCAAATGCCACATGTATAATATGCAGAGCTTGAGAGCAGGCCCTGGCTTGAGGGAGACAGAGCTTTGAGAAGGAACATTGAACAACCAAAATAAAAGTGTAAAAGTTGAAGAGAAAAAACTCGAGAGACAAATATCCAAGAGTCAAAATACAGCTAAAAATGACGGTGAAACAAACACCAATTTGTTATATAATTTAATTATTTAATTAAAGTTTAAATATTATAAATATTCAGTTTTCTGGAAACAAGAACTTTTTCAATAGATTTTACCTATATGTATTATTTGTAAGACATTGACATATAAAAAAGATTGTGTAATTATCAGAATTATAAAGTATGAAAACCATGACTTTTCCTTTTTCAATACTAATTCCCAAGCAAGTCCTTGAGAACAACGATGCATTGAGAATATATCGAACAAATACAATAATGCTAGCCTCCAGCTGATTCACAGCCTCTTATTTGCAGCCTCCATTTCAGGAATAAATAATTTTAGTTGTGATAATTACCCATGGGATGATCGCAAATGACTAGTACAATTTCATTACATTTCGAATTACTTGCTAGACATAATGCTACTGCTTTGAAGCAGTAGTAAAGAAATTGGGATCTTTCTAGCTGTGTGTTTCTTAGGCCCATGTGTGTTTCTTAGGCCATTACATATTTCATAAGTTCTAAGCAAAAAATGGTGAAGTCTTGCACAGTTGCACATCTCCAGTATTCAATATCATTGAATCAAACCAGGCATGCGCTAAAGAGAGGCGCGCGTCAAAATATGAATAAACCCCCGGTAACGTATCACTTTACAATGAAAACTACTTGAATCACCAACCAATCTAAGGGTGGCGGGAAGCAAAACTTCCTTCTATCTAACTGCAGCTATGCGCGAAAGCTTCGATCGACCGACTTTGGACGCAACAATGAAGCTACCAAACAGGCCGCAATGAGCTCCAAGAGTACATAAAAGCTATACAGGGCTTTAAGTACAATATACCTCGCTTGTGGGTAAGTGGAACGTGTTGAACTATCTTCTGAAAGGGCGAAAACCAATTATGTTTGCACTCTGATCTAACAGACTGCTTATTAAACAACAAAAAACCTCGTTGAGAAGGCTGAAAATAATTAATAAGCAAAGCAGATAACAACAGGGGTGAACATTTAACAACCTCTCTTTGACACCGCCTCGTCTCGATACAAACTGCACGCACTGTGTAAAGTGGAGGTATAATGTAGTGCTCGCTGAATATAAACATATAGAGGTCAGTGAATAATAGAGAGGACCCCCGTGTGAGGATAACCAGGGTCCAACTCAAAGCAAGCGCAGGGTGATGATCCATGCGCGCACTTATAAACAGGGTCAAACGTACCTGTTATCGCATGAAAGCAAAGAAATCAGAATATGCAGAGGGATGGTGCATTGTTTGGAGGAAAATTGCAAAAAAATCCCTAATCGAATATCCCTCCATCTAATATATAGTACACGCTTGTTTAAGACTAGCTGGAGTTGGAGAGATTGGTAACAATATGCATGCACTTAATGTGAGGGAGATACGTGGTTGAATATATACAAAGTTCTGCTTGCAACAACAATAATTTGTAATATCAGCGATTGGAGCAATAGAGCGTGTGTTTGTACATTGGCGTTGCAAAGGCTTTCATGCAAATAAACAGGAGAGAACGGTGATAATACATGCAAGGTTAGTAAACCTATAGCTGCTTTGATTTTAATAGTATTTGAGGATAAAACTGTGATTTGAAATGCATGGATTTTCCTGCAATAACGGCAGGTAATTTGTTAGGCCATTTTGATTGCATAAACTGATGCTATGGCAGAGCATAGCTCTCTCTGATTGTGACACGTACAATCATAAAAGGTTCGTATTCCTGCACCTCACAAACGTCTTGCAATGCAAGCCTGCATAACCTATTAAAAGTGCAATTATTTCTTCTTAGGACGAAATGAAAGTGCTCTCAAATCGAGGAATTATTGGTAGCCTGTGCTGTCTTCATATCATATTCACTATTTCAGTATTAGGTAAGGTTGCTGTTAGCCCCCTCTCCGATAGGCCCTCCCTCACCTTGAATTAACCCCAATTTAATAATATTGCAAATAAATAATACCCCAGAGAGCTAAAGCGAGAATAAATGGTCCATATCGTGTATTTGTCTCAAGTGGCCCTAAATGCATCCGAGTCTGTTATGGTAGATGGTGTGGTATACTAATATGCGATAACGTTACATAACAAAACCCCAAGAGTGCCACATACTCATCTTAGAATTTTGACTCAATCACCATCTACAGCAAAACTTCCATATAACACACACCTGAAGGACAAATGTTTTGCTCGTCGTAGAGATTTGTCCCTTGGATAGAGTTGCAAATAAATGAAAGTTCCACTGTTTTGCATATAGAGTTGTAGCATTGCAAAATAATCTTCCTTTCAGCATCAAACGTAGATGAAGAAGATGACTTACTGGACGAGGTTATACCACACCACTTAGCAAAACGGAGATTCCACTCTCCATCAAAGCGACAGTTCATTCAAACAGGCTACGACCGCAGCCGACTGGAGCAGCTCGCCCCATCGAATGTGGAACAATTCATTGGAAGCAACGAGCAGCTTCCAGCCGGCATACCCGACCAATCTGTCAGCCCCGGAGACCAAGACGTAGCTGGTCCAGGACAGTTGGATCAATCAATGACACAGAGCCAGCCATCTGATGAACAAATGATCGAAGGTAATGGCCCACAGGAGCAAGGGTTTTCACAACAGTTAACCCAAGCTGATGCCGGTGCTCCACATACTTTGTTGGAGTCAACGAAAAACTATGATCCTAATTCAGTCACGGAAATGTCTTTGAATGATAACAATGCGTATAAAGTAACAACTGATGCTAAAGAAAAGGCGAATCATCTGGCCAGTGAAGTGAAAGATTATGGGCTCGGAGAGTACACGTATGAAAACGCGGCACCGTCTACTGATCAGACGGCAAAAATCCTTCAAAACAAACTCTTCGAACTGGATAAAAACTTCCAAGGCAAAGACTCGGCCAGCCTTAACGTCAATCAGATTGCAAATGCACAGGGGTCCATGGTTGATAATCTATTAGACTTGTTCAACAACAAGGACACTGTCAACCAAGGCTCAATTAAAGCGGTAGATAGCATTGAGTCGGATGCAAAGGGCCTTGAAGCTTACGACTCGGCAACGAAAGGATACTCTGCTCTCGATATGAAAGGCAACGGCTTTGTGACGTCAGGAAAGAATCTGGGTACTGGCAGTAGTAGCAGTAGTAGTAACATCGATACACAAGGAAGCGATTTTACGCCAACGCAACAGGAGGATTCGCCCTCTGACGTATCAGTGGTCAACCTGTCGAACAATTATTCAGTTGAGGACGAAAAGGGAAACGATTTGGGAACTGTGGGATCTGCAAACACTGCTGGTAAGCAGAACCATGCATCTAAGAATCTGAAATTGATGAAGCTAATGAAGGCGCTGTTAAAGCAGAAACTACGAGCTAAGGCAGCAAGGTTGTGGATGAAAACCAAGGGGAATAACGAAGCATTGAGTCCGCTGAAGAGAATTGCAAAGTTGTTAAGCAAACCAGCGCAACAGCAACAACAAACGAAGCAGTCTCGTTTTGATGGGGCGTCGATTGTCCCATCAATATCCAACACAGATTTGAAATTGTTGAGCTATATAAAAAACATGCTTAATAAGGGAAATGCGGGTCGCGAAGGGCAAGGGATCAGCGAAGAACAAATGAAATTCTTCATGACTGCATTAAAAGAAACGGTTGATGATAAGGATGCTTCTAGTGATGCTGCTACACAGTCTACACAGCATGCAGATAATAAGAAAACTGATAGAAATGCCGAAGACAAACAAGCTGGATCTAAGGCTGAGGAAAAAGGCAAGGAATCCAAGTTTGAAAAAGATGAATCTAAGTCTGAGGAAAAAGGCAAGGAATCTAAGTTTGGAAAAGATGAATCCAAGTCTGAGGAAAAAGGCAAGGAATCTAAGTTTGGAAAAGATGAATCTGAGTTCGAGGGAAAAGGCAAGGAATCCAAGTTTGGAAAAGATGAATCTGAGTTCGAGAAGACAGAACCATCATCATCTGGTAAGCATGATACTAACGAGTCCAATGAGAAAAGCAAAGAAAAAAGCAAAAGCAACCAACTGTCGTTAGGGAAGCTCAAAGCAATCAAAGACATACTGAAGCAAGTCAAACCAACGAGCAGATCCGGGTCTTTCAGTTCAAATCCGAATCAGTTTTCGGGAAATACTGGAGCTACAAACACAAATACATTAGAGAAGTATCTGGAGCATGAAACGTCACTGGTGGATCAGTTCCAGGAAGGAAGTGAGATAGGTGATCCGGCAAAACAGTTGAAGCATTTGGCGCATATGATGCTGAGCATTGCGAATAAAGCGAAAGATAATGTCGTGGAAGCCAGGAGGACAACGCCAGGAACTAAACACGTGTCTAGCACAGTGAAGTCGACGTTGGATGGTGGTAAAAACGAGTATGCAGCAAATGAAGGTGGTAAAAAGGAGAGTGAATCAAGTGATAAGAAGAAAGAAGAAAGTAAGAAAGGAGATAGTGGTGATGAACAGAAGGAGTCAAGGAAGAATGGAAAAGAGAGGGAGGGTGTTGAGGAGAGTAAAGAGGGAGATAAAGGAAAGAATGAATTGATGAAAGAAGATAATGCTAGCAAAGTTAAAGAGGATAATGGTAGCAAAGTTAAAGAAGATAATGACAGAAAAGTTAAAGAAGATAATGGTAGCAAATTTAAAGAAGATAATGCCAGTAAAGTTAAAGAAGATAATGCTAGCAAAGTTAAAGAAGATAATGCTAGCAAAGTTAAAGAAGATAATGCTGGCAAAGTTAAAGAAGATAATGCTAGCAAAGTTAAAGATGATTCAAATAAGAATGAGAGAGAAGATGTAAAGAAAGAAGGAAAGCAAAGTGACAAGGATGATGAACTAAAGAAGATGAAAAAAATTCCAGAAGTTGAAAAGTTGAAAAATAACAAAAAAATTGTGCCAATGTTGGCGAAAAATGAAGAGTCTGAAAACAAAGATGGACTTGAAAAAACCAAGGAATCTTCAAATCAGACAGAATCGAAAAATGGGGAGAAATTACAAGCATTGGGAAAGCTTCCAGAAGTAGGAAAACTGCGAGATAACAAAAAAGTTGTATCAAAGGTTAATGATAATGATGAAAAAGAAATCAGTGAAAATAGGATCACACAATCAACTAAACAAAAAGAGGATAAAAGTGACAAGGATAAAAATGACAAGGACAAGAGTGACATGGACAAGAGTGAAAAGGACAAGAGTGACATGGACAAGAGTGACATGGACAAGAGTGACAGGAACAAGAGTGACAAGGATAAAACTACCAGAGAAACGGACAATATGTCAAGCAACAATGGCAACAAAGATAATATGGTGTCAAGTAGTTCTTTTCACGATGGTGACAAAGCAGGCCAAATCAAGGTGTCTACATCTGACGAAAAAAAAGGTATCTACATAGAAAAGACAGAGCAAAAAAATCAAACAATAAGCGACGACCTAAATCGAATGCAAGAAGGACAACAGAAGGAGAGAGCAAAGCAACTTGCAACAGGACATGCCGAATTGAGGGACAATGAAAAAGAAGATGTCAAACCCAGTGGACATATCAGTCCAGGTAAAGCAGCAATGCAATCAAATTCATCAATGCCGAGCAGTCGACAGTCTCATTTGACTCCGCAATTACCCTTCTTAAATCCCGGAAAGGCTCACTTGGATGTGTTAGAGAGTGACCAATCGCTGAAGCAATATCTCCTCCACAAGGGCGAGAAACTTGCTGCGCATAATAATCAAAATTTGTCCCCAGAAAGCTTTGATAACAATAATGAAGATGCTGGCAAGCTATTGCACGTGAAGGACGTTACTGGGACTGCCAAAGCACGTATATCAGGAACACCGGGGATCGCAAAGACAGCAGGGCACGCGCATGCTCAGATACCAAAAATATTCACACACAATGCGAGGCCTAACAATAGCTTCCATTCACAGAACCTTGTACCCCCTGCGGGGCAGGGATTCCCTTGGGATTCAAAAGCGCACGGCAAGAATGCAATCAGACCGATATCGAGAATGCTGCTGAAAAAATACAAGCTGCTGATGTCGCATATGACAAAACCTATGCTTCAGAATCAGATTAGGGTGAATAAGCTTGAGTCTGGTGGCTTCAAGCATATTGGCCCAGCGCTTCTCAGCCAGTTGAACGACGCCTCAGTTCGTTACGCTGCATTGGCAAGACTAATCGCAATGGCGAAAAATCGAGAAAAATTGATTGATGTTACGGCATCAAAAAAATCTCTACCAGATAAACCGGTGTATTTGCGACTTCGAAACGAGACTGGTAAATCAAGACCAGACCGGATTTCCGTCAAGTTCTACCGACCACTTTTGTCTTCATTCTTCAAGAAACCAGAAGATGATAAGGACGTGTTGGTGCCGACAAGCAAATTGGATAATCACGAGAAAGAAAATGCAGTACTGGTACCGGAGAAGCAGCATGTTGAAGAAGAACCAGCAGAGGAGAAATCAAGATTACTTAGTCGCGGGAAATCTGCAGAAATCGATACAATTGTCGATCCCGCGGATGTGACGCGTTCACAGCTCGAGAAACCGAAGAAACCCGCGATCAGCCAAGTATTGAATCTACTGGCAGGCGAGGACAGTGCGGTGAAGAGTAAGCCGTCAAAAACAACACCGAGAATTACTACCATGAAAGGAGCCAAAACAAACAATAGGAAATTGACCGAGTCAGGTTCCATAAAGCCGGTCGTTCACACAAGGATCAATCCAATTGGAAAACCACAGCAGTACCTGGCGGTACATGACGAAGAGTATGGGAAAGGCTTCATCCGGAAAAACAATGTCAGGGATATAATACGGACAATTAAGGGTGATGTTGATGCAGAAAATTTTCTATTGAGAAAGCGGAGTGAAATTCCAAGAATCACAAGCAGGAAGAAGAATCGAAGATTTGAGTGGTAATAAAACTGGGATCTTTGAAAGATTTCATAGAAACTAATGACAATGTATGTTAACAGACGAATAAATACTGGACAGAACCCAATTTCGGCTTACACAACAATCGCACCATTAAACAATAATTATAGTTGAAAAGTTCTGCGAACCAACATGAAATAACATAATATAACATAGAGATAAAGTTGACAAAATAGAGTTGGGTGTATTGGGAGACATTGTCAAGCAAAGATAGTAAGATTCTTTAGATTAAAAAAATAAGCCATTATAGTCAATATTAATAGTCGTGTTAAACAAGTCAAATAATGTAAAATGTTGGATTAAATTGAAAAAACCTCTCCATTAACAACGCCAAATCAAAATACCAAAGCAAAAGCAATATTTTACTTTGCTGCATTTATTAATTCCTAATATCCTTGGTTGTATATAGTATTGTAATGTTCGTCAATTATTTTATATCTCCAAATATATTGTTGTAGATATAATAACATAGCCTGCATTCCAATGATAGTTATTGTTTAAAATTGAAGTCGCTATGGCTTGTGGAAGTTCGTTGCTTTTCACTCAGCCTCAGACAATGATTTAGAGTACAAACAAAACATAAAGTGGCTTGCAGTTGAAGCCAAGAGTTTACTCATGGTTCATCAGAAAATTCTCCTTGTTTCTTGGGGGTGAGGGGTGAAGGATCAAGGGTGGGGGATGAGGGGTGAGGGATGAGGGTTGAAAGAGGGTGATAGGATGGTTATAACAGAGCTCCACAGATCTGCTATTCCTAAAATAGCAGAACTGGTTCAATTATGCAGTAGAGAAACTCAAACGAAAGAGAACAGACTTTGACCAACTCTTTGACCAACACTGGTATTGCATATGATGCCACATACAAGCATACATAATGGTAAAAACAGCAAAAGTGCCATAAATAAGAGGACTTCTATGCCCAATCTCAGAGTCCGTTTCTCGATATATAAAACAGCTTGAAAAGCCACAGTTCAAATGTCGCTAGTTAATGTCTGCATGGCAGCTACACCGTGTTGATCAGCCCTTATCAATCGCAACAATGCTTCGTTAACAACGAGAGAAGCAAACAAGAATAAAAAATATCTAGCTACGTCTCAATCTTTGTTATGTCTCCATTGCCACTCCGCTCTCTTCCACAACGTCTTCGTTAAACATGAAATCTTGTTGATACTCTTTCAAGAACTGGGTCGAGCGGCCTTCATCGAAGAACAGCGAGTAAACGCGTTTGATATCCTCGACATCTACCTCGGTTCCCTGTGACGCGATTAGAATAATCACAATTACGTTAAGCAACACAGCATCAGTCAATGAATGAATTTATAGGTAGAACTCATGCAGTCATCAATTATCAATCTTTAACAGTTGAAGCAGTGTAGATTAGCAATCGCTTTATACCTTTCTCTTTCGGCAGCAAAGGTTGGCGGCTGTAATCAGTTGAATTGAGTATCTTAAAGATGTTTCTTGGCCAATTTTCGTCAACACTGCTATGGCATCATCAGAAATCTCCACATCTTCTTCTTCACACCTGAGAGATAGCAAAGATTAGTTTTTCCATATTGATGTATAAATATATTTAGAAAACAAAACAGGAATTGAACGATTGCTCAAGTCTTCTACACACAAAGTAATTTCATAGCGAAGAAAGAGGGACTGTATGAAACTTAAAAATAGAATCTAAGTTAGAGGGAGTGGATGATGGTCTACAAACGCAAAGATGACAAAGAATGGTGAATAAAAAAAGATTGCAAGATTGCAAGTATTTTTCCAACCTGATTGTAAGGATCTTTCGGATTTCCTTTTCATCGTAAGGTACTGTTGAGATAATCAGCAAACGGTCCAAAAGATCAATTGGAATTCCATGCGGACTTTGGTAGGTTGTGCCACGAATGCTAGAAAACACAATACATAGAAACGTATACAAAATTTGTGAAACATGAAGAGTCAACGATAAGAGAAGCTCACTGGTCTTTCTTGAAACCAACATCTAAAATAAACAAACTGATGGAAGTGGTTGTCTCAACGTGAAATATCATTGAATAGTTTTTGGCGCTAGTCTGGAGAGCAGCCGTATTATCGACAAATAGCATGACGAACGTACTTAGTGATGCCCCTATTGGTTGCCATGATAAGTACAGGTGACATGTCGCTTTCCAAAGCTCGATTTAAGAATGAGAAACATTCGATATCGAGCATGTGAACTTCATCAATGAACAAAACCTGCAAATAAAATAAAAACATTGACTCATATGTCGATGTGAGAGCAGTTCATTCACTACGAGAGTTCCTTCCTAAATATACACCTACAATGACGTAGCATATCGCCGTAAGAACTCCAACACTTGAAGCGAGTTCTAAAGCAAGCATACTACGACCCGATTCTTGTCAAGCGAAGGTATTGTATCGATGATATTGCTTTTAACAGGCACTCACCAACCCATACTCAGCCAGCGTGATCAGGTAAGATATAATAAGTGAAAATATTACAGTGGATGGATGGATAAAGTAAAATTTCCTACGCCTGGAACAATGTCAGCTTTCCCTTCTTCTCTCCATTCGGCTACTTTAGCATTGATCTGCTCTCTTACTTCGCTCTTTATTTCACCAGTGTCACCTGTAAACAAAAACAAAGGCATTTGTGCCCTGTTAAGTCCCACTTTTAAACTTTTGGCCAAGTTACAAGGAAATATTAAACTGACAAATATTAACAAACTTAAAACAGCAACCGAAAGTGCTACAGTATATAATCACAGGAATCGTAATCATAAGAATCGTAATCACAGGAATCGTAATCATAAGAATCGTAATCACAGGAATCGTAATCATAAGAATCGTAATCAAAGGAATTGTAATCATAAGAATCGTAATCACAGGAATCGTAATCATAAGAATCGTAATCACTGGAATCATAGAGTTATCGTATGACAGTATGACAAGTAGCAAAGCATGTCAAGGCTTATACAAACCAGAAAAAAGAGCGAGGAAGCCTTGAGTTCTGCTGTTAATCACGTCAATTTCATGCAATGTCACAGTGTGCACAACCTCCTTTCTTTTCTGCAACTCCCCTTCAGGACACTGCACGAACTTCGTCTGCAATAGACACAAACTAACAAGCTTCAAACCCGAATTCTACCATTAGAAACATCAACTCGAAAGCAAAAATGAAAACATGATCTCTTGTGTCTCTAGTTCTAGGCTTAGATCCTCAGCTCAGCTGCATACGTATATGTAGATTAGAATTACGCACCTCGGGGCCCATTGCGTCATAGTCACGTGCTCTTGTGAAGGCCCGCCCAAGCTTGGATATTTTGCCAGTGGCTTTGTCGATTGTGATAACATCGCTAATGAAGAAAATACACTAGATATTTCAGATATTTCATACGCTTCCATACTGATAAAGGAAAGAGCAATTGTCTCATAATAATAGTAACTATAATGACAGCATACCCTGATTGTACTTTCTCTTTAGTTAAGCATTCGATCATTTTTGTACCCAAATCATACACTGTTTCCATTTCTGTGGTCTTCAGAGTCAATTTGCCAACTTTTACACCCTGAAAAGAGTCGCCACACACTCTCATCAACTCAGATCAACATGAAAACAGATCCATGCACAAAACAATAAATACATAACATTAATCAAAACTGAAACATTTACACGTCAACTTACAGCCCCAGTTGCTGGTCGATCAATTTGAATCTCGACAACTTCACCTTCAATAATTTCAGTTTCTTCCCTAAAAATAAAACAACCAGAAAAACGTAGAAATAAAACATTATTGTCAAACTCACATCTGACATACAATTCACAAATGATTAAATGAGATACCAACTTAATTCTGATTCCAATTGACTTTCTAAATGCCTGAGTCAATGCTTCCGTTTTACTCATTTCCAGTGAGAATATCTCACTTCCTGCCATGCCAGTAAAAGGTGTGTCTGATCCAAGAGATTGTGCCATTCCTAAAGCAACAAGAATTACCACTTGTGATTAACACTTATCTTTTTTCTCTGCCCACATGAGTAAACAAAGCTTTGATTTATCCACATATGTAAACCAAGCATTGATAAAACACGTCATATAGCCATGCAAACACAGTAAAGAATTACCCATTGCAATAGCCGTCTTCCCAGTACCGGGCTGACCAGCAATGAGAACTGCTCTTCCAGCAATCTTGCTCTCCTGAAACAAAAATCAAACCACTGCTCGCATCAGTGAGCTTTACCACCTAAACTGCAATAAACCTCACAACCTCATAAAATGCACAGCAAGAATGAACTAAATCCTGCAGAAATAGTATAACAAGCAAATACCATAGAAGGATACCTTGATCATTTCAACTATGACCCCAGCAGCCCTCCTTGCCTTTGTCTGACCAACCATTCCCTGTGACACCTAGTAGCAAACACAAAATAAGTTCTTCATCAATAATCACAACATAAAATATTCAAGACTGGTTTAGCACAGGTTCTGTTCCAAAAAGATTTACAAGGAAACATTAAACAGACAAATATTAACAAACCTCTCTCGCTTCCAATGCATCGTCAAGCCCAAGCCCTCTGATATGCGAGTGAGCACCTGAAATGAAAGCAATCATATCTCCAACTATTTACAATAAATGATAAAAGTCCTACAATACTTGCAATTTTCACAAGCTCCATAAGGATCCTTCATCCCTCTCCTCCCCTACACAATCTCTCTCAAATAATATCTAGTTCAGTTTAGTTTGCAAAAGACCGATTCAATCCGTAGGCTTCACTGTGGCTTGGAGCCACCTCTCCATTCCCAGATATTATCAACCAATTATGTTTGCCATCTCCATTGCCTTCAGCTTTACGTTCTATCATTGCCAAAACAATACTTTTTCCTTTGGTCTTCTCTCAAAAAACAGTCTTATTCAATATCTAAAAAAATTTCTTCTGTTCTACCTACCCTACTTAGTCATACTCTTTAATTATTTTTTGTTTGTACTAACAATGAAATACAGTCGCATATAGTCATGCACTTACCAATTCTTTCTATTCTGGTAATCTCCCTTACTTCTTGCACTTTTACAGCTGTGGCCTGCAACAAAAGCAACAAAATAGTCTTAGAGTATCTGGGATAGGAAAATATCAAGTCAATTTCCTTCAGAATATCCTTTTCTCAAAAGCAATGGGCTATTGTACATAAAAATTGGCATGATAGGCCTAAGTAACAAACACGTTTTAGGCCATTTTGAAATTGCTCTAAAGACGAATCAATCTTTGAAAATAATTTCATGGCATGTTAGGGTTTAAGAAATGTAATTTACACAAACTAATATCTAATAAAACTAAAATTACTCACAGCCATGACTTCCCGCCTGAACCTGGCCTAATCCAATAGGAAAAGATGACTTTATGTAAGAACTTTCTGATTGCCATGAAAAAAAGTTTGAAAAAGCAAAAAAATTCTGAAAAAGCAAATTTTGAAATAGACCGAAAATTGACTTACAAGGAGTCGAGTTATACTAAATAGGTCCTACTGATCATGTTGAGACAATTCCCAGCTCTCTAGGAGTAATGGTTCAAATTTTAGTGGACCCAGATCACCCACGGATAGCTACTTACACTTTCTATCGTACATGAAAGAGGTACGGAATAAAATCAAATTTTGAAATAGACTGAAAAATGACTCACAAGGAGTCGAATTATACTAAATAGGTCCTACTGATCACGTTGAAGCAATTCCCAGCTCTCTAGGAGTAATGGTTCGTGGACCCAGATTTCTCGCGGAAAGTCATTTACACTTTCCATCATACATGAAGTGGGTATTGAAAAAATCAAATTTTGAAATAGACTGAAAAATGACTCACAAGGGGTCGAATTATACTAAGTATGTTCTACTGATCACGTCGAGACAATTCCCAGCTCTCTAGGAGTAATGGTTCAAATTTTAGTGGACCCAGATCACCCACGGATAGCTACTTACACTTTCTATCGTACATGAAAGAGGTACGGAATAAAATCAAATTTTGAAATAGACTGAAAAATGACTCACAAGGAGTCGAATTATACTAAGTATGTCCTACTGATCACGTTGAGACAATTCCCAGCTCCTAGGAGTAATGGTTCGTGGACCCAGATTTCTCGCGGATAGTATTTAAACTTTCTATCATACATGAAGTAGGTATGAAAAATCAAATTTTGAAATAGACTGAAAAATGACTCACAAGGTCGAATTATACTAAATATGTCTACTGATCACGTTGAGACAATTCCCAGCTCCTAGGAGTATGGTTTTAGACCCAGATTCCCGGATAGCTATTAAACTTTCTATCATACATGAAGAAGGTACTGAAAAAGTCAAATTTGAAATAGACTGAAAAATGACTCACAAGGGTCGAATTATACTAAATAGGTCTACTGATCACGTTGAGACAATTCCAGCTCCTAGGATATGGTTCTTAACCCAGATTTCGCGATGATTTAAATTTCTATCATACATGAAGAGTACTGAAAATCAAATTTGAAATAGACTGAAAAATGACTCACAAGGAGTCGAATTATACTAAATAGTCTACTGATCACGTGAGACAATTTCCAGTCCTAGAGTGGTTCTTAGACCCAGATTCCCGCGGATAGCTATTAAACTTTCTATCGTACATGAAAAGGTACGAAAATCAAATTTGAAAATAGAACATGAAAAAAATAGGTCACATAGGGCTCTAATTTCTACTAAGCATGCTTTCTAACTGAGTAGTCGAACAATTCAGACTCCAGAGTCAATTTCTAATATTTTAGTGCACGCCAGGAGTTTTTATCCATTGCGATGCTATTTAAACTTTCTATCGTACATGAAGTAGGTACTGAAAATTCAAATTTCGAAATAGACTGAAAAATGACTCACAAGGAGTCGAATTATACTAAGTATGGTCTACTGATCACGTTGAAACAATTCCCAGCTCTCTAGGAGTATGGTTCATAGTGGACCAGATTCCCGCGGATAGCTATTACACTTTCTATCATACATGAAGAGGTACTGAAAAAATCAAATTTTGAAATAGACTGAAAAATGACTCACAAGGAGTCGAATTATACTAAATAGGTCCTACTGATCACGTTGAAGCAATTCCCAGCTCTCTAGGAGTAATGGTTCTGACCAGATTTCTCGCGGAAGTTATTTAAACTTTCATCATACATGAAGTGGGTATGAAAAATCAAATTTTGAATAGACTGAAAAATGACTCACAAGGGTCGAATTATACTAATAGTCTACTGATCACGTCGAGACAATTCCCAGCTCCTAGGAGTAATGGTTCATTAGTACCCAGATCCCACGGATAGCTACTTAACTTTCTATCGTACATGAAAGAGGTACGGAATAAAATCAAATTTTGAAATAGACTGAAAAATGACTCACAAGGGGTCGAATTATACTAAGTATGTTCTACTGATCACGTCGAGACAATTCCCAGCTCTCTAGGAGCAATGGTTCAAATTTTAATGCACCCAGATCTCCCGCGAATGGCTATTTAAACTTTCTATCGTACATGAAGTAGGTACTGCAAAATTCAAATTTCGAAATAGACTGAAAAATGACTCACAAGGAGTCGAATTATACTAAGTATGTTCTACTGATCACGTTGAAACAATTCCCAGCTCTCTAGGAGCAATGGTTCAAATTTTAGTGGACCTAGATCACCCGCGGATAGCTACTTACACTTTCTATCGTACATGAAAGAGGTACGGAATAAAATCAAATTTTGAAATAGACTGAAAAATGACTCACAAGGAGTCGAATTATACTAAATAGGTCCTACTAATCACGTTGAAGCAATTCCCAGCTCTCTAGGAGTAATGGTTCGTGGACCCAGATTTCTCGCGGAAAGTTATTTACACTTTCCATCATACATGAAGTGGGTATTGAAAAAATCAAATTTTGAAATAGACTGAAAAATGACTCACAAGGGGTCGAATTATACTAAGTATGTTCTACTGATCACGTCGAGACAATTCCCAGCTCTCTAGGGGTAATGGTTCAAATTTTAGTGGACCCAGATCCCCCGCGGATAGCTATTTAAACTTTCTATCGTACATGAAGTAGGTACTGCAAAATTCAAATTTCGAAATAGACTGAAAAATGACTCACAAGGAGTCGAATTATACTAAGTATGTTCTACTGATCACGTTGAAACAATTCCCAGCTCTCTAGGAGCAATGGTTCAAATTTTAGTGGACCTAGATCGCCCGCGGATAGCTACTTACACTTTCTATCATACATGAAAGAGGTACGGAAAAAATCAAATTTTGAAGTAGACTGAATAGTTCCTGGACTGTGGGTCACATTTTCTAAAAATGTTCCAATTTTTTTCGATATTCTGGTTCACCATAGGTCCCTGCGCAGAACAAAATCGATCCGGTCTTTCTAGCATGAATATGTGTAACGCCAACCTTGAAACTAGCGACCTTAACTTTACCTTACGCAAAAATCTACACTCAGATGACGATTCACAAAAATTATCCATTGCCAAGGCAAAAGTAGGTCTGCATGGTGGACACAACTAAGCTGGGTCGACCCTGGTTAGCTGTGTCTATCCCTAGCTGTGTCTGTCAGATGTGTCTATTCAGAGAATGTCTGGGCCTGGGTGTAATTACGGGATATAGACAGGGAAATTCTCGTCAGGTAATGACGTCATCGCCCACGTGACATCTAAGCATAATTGAGTTGGACCCATCCTTGAATATTAATCTCCATTTCAGATCGTCTCAGATCCCTTAAAACATAAGAATGCGGAAAGAAACTGTCTATTCCTTTGTGTACTCTGTGTGGCTTATTGCAAAAACAGACTTTACTCAAATTACAAAGTTTAAGTTGCACAGGAAAAGTTGACGCTCCTTAACAGAAAACGCCAAAATTGTCAAGATGTCGAGATCATTGTATATTTTGCTGATCGTCTTCATATTTGTTGGGAAAATAAAAGTTTCTTCGTCTTGCTCTTCTATGACACTGCTTGCCCACACATATTCGTATATCCTGACATATTCGAACTACGAAAATAACCGCGACTGCACGTTTACAATTCGGCCTTCATCTCCTTACAACAGTAGCAACAACTATTATCTTGAAATAAAATGGCTATCATTCGATGTCGAAGGAGACATGCCCGACTGCAGTTATGATTATGTAGAGGTTTTTGTGACCAGGTAAGCTCCTTCTTATATTAATAACGTTTCGTGTAGGTTTGATATATAAAGCCCTCTCAGGAACCAGCAAAGTTGGCAAATTAGGTTGTCTCATGGATTCAAATTTCAGAACAGGAAAAAAGAGATTTGTCGGAATATGGAGGAATCTTTGTATTTTTGTTTGCTTATTGTCAAATTACTTCGAAAAACTGCAAAAAGGTTAGAATTGTAGCTTTTGTGTTTTGTTCAAATCAATACTTGCAGGTTATTCCCAGCTTTGATTTGAACAGTACACTAAACTGTGAAAACGTTAAGGGCAATTTACTTCCTGTTCTCAACCACCATCGCAAGTACTTTTCATTGCGACAATGGCGGCGCCAGGGGGGACTGGGGGGGACTAGTCCCCCCACTTTTCAGAAAGATGGTATCTGAGAATCATGCAAATCCGATGAGAAAATTGGGGGGGGAGGCCTATGTTCTGTGAATTGTGTCGCAAGATTATTTCAATGTAAAACACAAAAGGTTTATTTCAATGTATGCAGAAAGAGAAGTCAAAGGATCCTAAGCCATTTTGAGATGTCAGAAATAACAAAATCCCGGGAGCTTCCGGGGCTTCGCCCCCTGGACCCCTACCAAGGCACTGCCCTGGACCCGCGTGCGTGCCTTAGGCACGCCATGTACCCCTAGGGCAGCAAAACCCCATTTTTTAAAACTTCTTGCCCGCCCCTGAAAAAAATCCCCCCCCTCAATTTTTTGGAGCTGGCGCCGCCACTGTTGCGAACCACCAGTTATACTACAGCAAACAAGGAATAAAGGCGTTGCAAAATTCAAAAATGAATTGCTACACGAGACAACCGACCAGGATAATGTGTCGCAAAGCAACGCCTTTGTTTGGGTCGTCCTCTTTGTTCTCAAATTTATCAACTCGTTCTGTTTTCCTGCTGGTTCATTTATTGTAAAACATACGATTAGCATGATAACATGACTTATGTAAAGTTGCAATTCTGTCTTTTTTTTTCTTATCACATTAGTTCCGACAGAAGCATTGGGAAATATTGCTCAGACAATTTGCAAAGCTCCAGCCTGTTTAACATGTACTCTTATGATGGCCACGCAAAAATCAAATTTCATTCAGATAGTTCAACTCGTAGAAATGGATTCCGCTTTTCATACGTGCTGAAATCTAAGAGCAGTGCATATCTTGGGTCTTCATCCCAAACATATTGTAGGTTAGTAGGGTAACTATCTGTATTTCAGTATTTAGGCACATAATGCATATATTATGCATTTTGACTTTAACGCCATTACTGAGCATCGCTTAAAACATTTTGCTCAACTATTTGCTTGATAACTGTCATTCAATCATACATATTACTTCCCAGCTCATCTGTAAGCTCTTCATCATCTGGCAACAAGTACTCTGAAGGTTGGCCATACAGTTATGCACAATCATCTGATACCTGTATTGAGAGAGTACATGTTGGAAGTGACTACAAAGCTCGTGTAGCGTTCATGGACATTGATACATACTTCACAGACTATGTTCAGCTTCAAGGTTTGCGTAATAGAGTCAGCATGTATTAGAATCTTGACATTTCTATTACTCTACCCATATAGCAAAAATATAATTCGTAAAAAGAGAAGCTTATAGGAAATGAGCTTTGTGAATTGCATGCGATCATTCTCGACTGCACTTGTATTTACGCCTGTATGCTTGCCTTTTTATTGCAGGGTCTTACAGCGGATTCAGCAATATTGCATACTCGATAAGTAACCAGATGTTCTCTGTTACACATATCCAAGCCTACACCGTCCAAAGCTACGATTATTTCATCATAAAGTTTATTCGCCAAACAGGAGGGGCCACCAACAACAACCGAGGATTTGTTTCTGGATACGTTATATATGGAAGCAAGTCGCCGACGCTTAGCCCAAATATCTATACAAAAAATTCAGTACCATACGCAATTATAATTATCGTGAGCAGCACTGTGGGAGTGGTTATATTCGTGGTAGTTCTGGTGCTCGTTATATGCAAATGCAAAAAGAGAAATGTTAACAACGCTGCTGTGGGACAGAACCCAAACAGATCAACCATTCATCTTGCAACAACAAGTACAATGGTTGGAAACCCTGCGACTGCTGCACACCCAAATGCAACAACCTTCCAAACTGCCCCACCAGCGGCCAAGCCAGCTATTTATCCACCGACATCCCAGGTCAACAGCCCAGAACAAGTACAACCTGAAGCCGCATGCTTACCGCCTCCAGCATATTCCTAGGAATTTCAGCAGGACCTGATTCCACTACATGCCAAAGACTGTAGCTTAAAAGCATCTTTTTATTGTAATAGTTTAGAGTTTCATGCCTTGCCTTGAATAGAGTTAGGAAATAAATGCCACTCACAAGGATTCGAATCCAAGTAATTTAGAGCATTCTGATCACTATGAAACAATGTTTAGTTTTCTGAGATAAATGCTTCAAAAGCTTTTGTTAAATAAATAAATAAATAGATAAATAAAATTTAGATAAATATTCAAATGTTAGTAAGCAAATGACATCATAATTGTCAATCGCTTTTGATCGATTTATTTTTTCGTGTTAATTAGAGATTTTAAAATTAATTTTTCCAACAAAACATTGATTTTCCAAGGAAACGCAGTGGAAACATTTCATAACATAGAAACCTATCAACTGTCTTATTTTTTCGCCAAAGTTTACGTCAGAAGGCGCCCCCGGCCGGGACTGTGCTATCATGCTGTCATTGAATGACATATAAAATATACATAGAGATAGGATATAAGATTATCTTATATCCTATCTCTAATGAATATATAACAGCTAGTCCTGTTAAAACGAGGCTAGTTTAAAATGCTACCAAAGGAATTCTCAGAATGTCCATTACAAGTTATGCACATGGTGAACCAGGCCTGGACAAGAGGGAGAAGTGAGATGGGATGATATTTCTGGACAATATTTTTGAAAAAATTATTACTGGATAGTTAAAATAGCATGGAAAATGCTGGCAAGAGCAATAGACTGCAATGCAAGAATCTATATGAATATCTAAACACTTTACCAGCCGCAGTTCTTGATGGCCTTTACTGCCATCCTTGGACATGCATGGCTGTATTTAGAGGTTTGCCTTCAATGGCTAAACAATACGTGATGAGAACTCTATTCACAGATCAAGCCATTTCAGAAATCTTCATTGCTACGTGGGTGCAAAAGGATGATGCAAAACTACACCTCGGAGCTTTAGCAAAACTCAAGGGCCTTCAAATATGGCGAGAATTGCCTAAAGGAAGTTCTGCAAGCAGGTATGTGTGCGTATGGTCTCATACAAAATGAGGTATTGTTGCTCATACAAGATGATGTGTTGTTTCTCATACAAGATGAGACTGGACCATTGGGAACACTCTACTTGTATACGTAGTCCAATGTTAGCTTTAAATATTTCAATTAACAGAAATAAGAAAGAAGATATCAACTTCCTTCAACACTGTCTCCTTAAATGATACTGCAATATACTTTGTTGTACAGGTTTGAAATGAACGCAAATTTCAAGAGAAACTTGAAAACTGTATTATGTGGTGGTGGAGCACAGCAACCGGATACCACAAAGTTTGGTGAAGATAAGCACAGTAGAGATATTGTCTTCCTTGAAAAGTATGCAAAAGAAAGATGGGAATCTGTCCTGTATTACATGACTGGATCGGTTGCAGGGGAAGGAGGTAGCTTGTACACCATGTTTTTTTCTGTTAAATTTAAATTGTTCTTCCCTTTAAACAGTTATCTTTCTATCTATCTAACTGTACATTATTGTATGTCATCATACTTTGGTTATTTCAGACATGCTGTTCTGTAAAAGCTGCGTGTTGTAATCATTACTTTGTGTGCTGTCTTCGTTTCAGGTGGTATAAGTGAAGATATCATAGGTGTTTTAATCAAGGCCGGACTGTTGAGGCTACATGCAGAAGAACGAACTACATCAATAACATCTGCAGGCTTTCAATTTCTTTTAATGGATCAAGTATCCCAAGTCTGGTACTTCATGTTACAATACTTGGAAACGACAGAGCAACGAAATATCGGCCTGGTTGAATGCCTGTCATTTCTTTTTCAAATCAGCTTCTCAACATATGGGAAAGATTACTCCATTGAGGGTATGACAGAGAAGCAGTTTGGCTTCATGCAGCATTTACGAGAAGTCGGCTTAGTCTTTCAGAGAAAACGAAAATCAAGAAGATACTACCCGACAAAACTTGCAATTAATCTTGGATCTGCCATCACAGGTGAATCAAATCTTGAAGCAAATCAACAGGGTTATATTGTTGTTGAAACCAACTATAGAGTCTACGCTTATACAAACTGTTCATTGCAGCTTGCCCTGCTTAGTTTATTTTGTCAAATCCTCTGCCGATTCCCAGAGTTTTGCGTTGCAACATTGAGCAGAGAGAGTGTGCAGCAAGCTTTGGCAAGTGGTATCACAGCTGAACAGATTTTGCATTACTTGCGGACAAGAGCTCACCCCATCATGTTGAAACAGACCCCAATCGTGCCCCCAACCATTGCAGATCAGATCAAACTTTGGGAGATTGAAAGGGAGAGACTGCAATTCACTGATGGAGTTCTTTATAATGAATTTTTGTCGCAAGGCGATTATGAAACTTTACGAAAATATGCAGAAGAAGTTGGTGTCTTATTATGGGCCAACAGTAATAAGAGATTAATGGTTGTTAGCAAACCTGGACACGATGAAGTTAGAAGATATTGGAAACGGCAAAAAAATAAATAATAAATGTTTTCAGAGGTTAATTTTTTGTTTACAAAGAAAATGTTTCATGTTCAAATTGTTCCTTTTGTTATCCTACTTCTGTTGCTAAAGTCTAATTTCATGGCATTTCGCTTGTATAATATGGAAAAATTCAAAATTCTTGCATAGTTAAGGCGTATGTAAGTTTGAAAAGGTGGGAGATACAGGGGATGATTTTAGTTGAGTTTCTGCGGTGCCACAAGTTTCAACAAGTGAGATGGCGCAAAAGACTTAACACACACAGCGTGAATCCAAGACCCCGGGCCACCCTAGCCAACAAACTCAAACAAACCTCTATTTTGCCAAATAACTTCCTTGTTCAGTTGCAAACATTGATTGAATGATATTGTCAACATCAATTGAAATTTAATATAAAATTTCGTCGAAACCACACTGTTCTAATAACAAAATAGCAGGTACTTTTGCGTGTCATATTTCTTTGAAGAAACGGCTGGTAAAATCAGGAAGCTCATGTTGTGAATGCTACCAACAGATCTTGATTCATTTTGGTAGAGAAAGGACTCTAGATAAATCACTGCTCAACTTGTTATTGCCAATATGTCTTGCGGAAGAAGTACTGCAAAAACATTGATGCTATTCGGCAATGCGCTGTTTTTGGTGAGACAAAACATAGTTATATGACCAGATTTTACGGTTCAAAGTAGTGTTCAATAGTTCGATTTGAAACGAACAAATAATTTTATCTCCGATGGATTTTGCAACCATAATTAATTCAACATCGAATCGAACATAGAAATTTTTGATATTTCATGTTTGACCATGGGACCATTTGTCATTACCTACTGTTTACGTCTCCCCCCTCTCATAAAATGACCTCACGTTATTTTCCTTGTTGTTTTTAAAAGCTTGCAGGCCTGGGTTTGTTGGGTGTTGGGGGTTACATCCGCTATGCAAGCAAAGACTACGATTCTATACTTGGAAAAGATGGCTTGGCAACTCCAGCTAACCTTCTTATTGCCGTTGGGGCTGCTGTGTTTTTAGTGGCGTTTGTGGGCTGTATTGGGGCCATCAAGGAGAGCAAATGTTTTTTAATAATGGTAGGGAAATTTTTATAAATGACTATTTACCACACTTGAATCAAAGGTTTAAGTCATATGTAACTTTGTATTGTCGAGCTTTTGAATCAAAGTTTTAATCTGTGCTTTGCGTTGTGGAGATTGCGTTGTGGAGATTCCGTTCTGCTTGAAATCTGATCAGATAATTCCACCGATTTCAAAAGAGAGGTTAAATATAGATTGACCTGTCGCTTTAAATTGTTATTTTTTATTTAGTACATCATTTTCGTTGTGTTGGTATTACTCTTGGAAATCGCGGCAGTGGTTGTTGCTTTTTATTTCAGAGAAAAGGTGATTTTTTCAATTTATTTCTCACAGCAACATCAATAAATTTTTCGCCCCAAGTGTATTGTACATATTACGATTATGTTTCAATACTTTTCTGCGAGGTTGAAATATAACCGTCCGTTGAAATATTACAATACAAGATCTTGTTTCATTTTCCAGGCCGAGAGCTATATTACTGACAGTATCATCAAAGCAGTTCAACAGACGTATGGTGAACCAGGACAGGAAACTGTTACAGATGCAGTTGATGAAATTCAAAAAAGGGTAGCCGTTTTCATTTCCTATTTTTTTAGTACATATCAATGCTTTCAACGAAATAAATTTGCTTTTGATGACAAGGAATCATAAATTGATACTCGGACTATAAATAGGCAAAAACGGCTAAACAACAACAATAATAAATAATAATAATAATAACAATGTTTGCACAGGGTAACCTCTTCAACACATAAACATTGTTATTAAATTAAATCAAAGTGTATTTATTTTGCAGCTTAAGTGTTGTGGTGCAAGGAGTTTAAGTGATTGGAAGACATCAAAATGGGCAAAAAAGACAAATGCCACGATCCCAGGAAGCTGCATGTACAATAGCTCAACTGCCATATACCAAAAGGTAACAGTTCCACCCTTCTCGCTGATACTTTAAAAACAGATTATCATACCCATATATACTCAAAAAATCATACTTGCTCTGTTATGACAATTGATACACAATTTTCATTGCCATTTTTAGTCTTGTATCGAAGCAATGAAAGAGTGGGCGTCAAAGAACCTGGTCTTACTTGGTGGAATAGGAAGCGCTGTGCTTTTGATTGAGGTACATACCTAGGCCATGCCGGCTTCTTTTCGCAGCCTGCTTTCTTAAACAACGTTTATTTAACTACATATGCTCTTGTATACCATAAACTATGAAAATAAGATAAAATGTTTATTAAGCTTACATTATCTGTAGGTTTGGTGCCATTAAGTAGCTGCAATAGTTCCGCAAATTGCTTCTTGAATCCAATTTTCGGTGTTTCATATTTTTCCTTGAGCTCCGAGCTCCACGTGAAATTCGAATTTCGATTCGAAAACGCCCCCTTGCAGCCTCTATTTGGTGAAAATATTGCGCGTGCCTACGTCACAGACTCGCAATCAACCTATCACGAACTTTTGATGTGAATGAAAAATGTGACTAAGAATTGATTATCATTGAATAAAATATTATTGATATTAAAATATTGATTTTATTTTCCGTTGTTTTAGATACTGGGAATTTGGTTTGCAGTGGTTTTAATGAAGCGCACAGATCCAGTTGGAGCCGTTTAGTTTCGAACCAAGCTTGTGAAAGAACTTTTAAAACATATTACAGATCGTAGCTTTGTTCATCACAGCAAAACCTTTTTATATTAAGCTATACTTATTTCTAGAATGCTTATTTTTCTACCAATATTCTCATGTTGTTAAAAAGCTTTTAAATTGAGTACCATAGCTATATTACTCTTTGTTAATTAGACATTTTATTTAATTTGTATCTGAACACCATGGCTTTAAAGTAAATAAGTTTTATTATGATTATTGTCAAATTAGTGCAAATTAGTGTCAAAATAGTTGTTTTTTGCCTCGTGTATAAATGAAAATGTTTTTAATAGCTTGACAATGTATATGCATCTAAATAATAGGAGCAACGATGCGTCAATATACAATACCGATAAAAGAATAGAATTCAAATAAAGAACAACAAATTTAAAATCTAAACACGAAACAAGGTGTATAAAACAGATTTTAAACTCAGACAATCATTCATATAACTTACAAATATCTATTGAAACATGAAGATATGCCATTACAAAGTCCATAACAAAGAGATGCCATTCAAGCAGCGTGTACACTGTCACTGCGTTTGATGAGAATTGCAGCGAATAGGATAGCGAAAAGCTGCAAATGAACGGTAAGAAGTAGCACGTTGAAAATAGCCTGATAATATAAAATGAAATTAATCAATAAAAATGAATTGGATTGCTCAGCTAACCTCAATGAGAATAACACCGGCAGCTAGACCTCCAATGATGGCAAGATTCTTTTTGGCCCAGGTTGTTAGTTCTGGTATGCAAGCCTAAAATGCAAAACCAAAAGCAATGAAAGTGGTATCGGTTAAGTATTTAATAAACAGTAAATGCAGATTGGTTGATGACGATGACACGAATAAAGCCGTTGTGAAAATTCAAGTGTATCCCTCCTACCTTTGAGAAGATGTCAGTTGTGCTGTTAGAAGTTGGACTTGTGCAGCTTGTTGAAACTGTTGAACAGCAACTGTCGGGCACTCGTCTCGTCGTGTTTTGAGCCTTGATATATAACGCGCCTGCCCAGTCTGTGTAAGTCGTGGCTCCGCAACATTTGAACTGTGAAACGCAAATGAAACGTCATACATGAAGGACTATAAATGTTTCATGTGGAGTCGTAAATGCTGCGATTCATATTAGGCAAAAATTGCTTTCACGGTGATCTTACATTTTTTTGGATGCTATCAATGGCCTTTGTCACTCCGGTCTGTCCAGTCTGTCCGTAGGTCTTCTGAATAGCCGTTGTTATGGCATCCGTAGCATACCTTTCAGCCTGACGGAAAAGGGGGAGCGAGTAGATTAACGCATGTCTTATTACATAATCCCCTTGTTTCCCTGTGCTTCATTCAAATCGCTTGGTGGTGATAAGAAATATTGACATAATAATAATGATGATGAAATATATGATAGTTGATAATGATTGATAAATGCAGATATCATAGATTGTACTGGAAATTAAAGATGTAATGAAGTTGAAATAAATGAAAAACTCACTTCTGCCCGATACACAAAGGCAAGAACGATCATTGCTGTTTCGCACATTAAGACCAACACAATGAAGATTATAAACTGAAAGAAAAATAAATAATTAAGAAGGATATTTTCAAAAGTTCATTTATTCATTTAAACAGGGCTGATTTCCATGCGATTTTCTTTGGGGGAGGGCAGCCACGCAAAGAATTCCATCAACAAGTCTAAAAAATAATCTGTTTTGTTTTATGTGTTCTTGGGTATTAATCATCTGAATTATCAATGCTTTATTATCATTTCTAAATGCATCGAAGTGCAGATATAAAGCTGTGGAGATGTCATTTTTTATAATAACATAGTTTATAAGAATATTGAGGCTCAAATTCTCTTAAATTTAAAAAAATGTAAAAATAAAGCAGGCCTCGGGCTGTGAATTTTTGTTCACCCGAGCTCTCTCAAAAAGCAATTTAAAATTAATTTCAGCCTCAAAATAAACAATTTTCAAGAGAATTGAGCCTCGGGATTGTAATGTAAATGAAAAATAAAATAAATCAGGTTTTTACTATGACAAGCATCCATTTCCATTCTTTCACTGCACCACAGCATCCGAAGAAAGAAATAATGAAGACAACACAGCCAGCGGCAATCATAATATTAGCGGGTGCAAATGGACCACCTTTTCCAAACACAGTGTTGTAATCACTGTCTTGTACTCTGATGTAAATTGCTAAGGCCAGCAATGCAAGACCAGCCAGCTGTAACAATAAAGCGAGGAAATATTTAGTCATAGAGGGTAGTTTAATTTTCTAGCGCAGTAACAGATGGCTTGAGTAATGAATTTATCGTGGATATAAACGGTGAAATGTGTAGAGGGAACAGCAAACGGCAAACAATAACGAGATTACATAGAAATAGAAATATTTTAAATTTGCTGTGTGAAGACATCATGTTGCTTTTGCGAAGGTTGCTGAACTTGGGGATTCGTATATACGAGATGGAAAATAAAAATCCCAAAAAATTATTGTAAAAAATGGTGAACTAAACATCGTGAAATATTAATCATAATTATCATGATCGCTCAAGGGGAATAGTTTGGGGGAAGGGGAAAGAAAGGAGGTGCTTCTCCAAAGTGATAGAAACTCGGCCTTTGTTGAATGAGATTCAAACAATTATTGTTGGATCACAATAGCATGACGATGTGGCACAATATGGACAATTGGGGCAATTTCAATGGACAAGGAAGTGCAATGGTATTTTGCAAAACTCTATTGAAAAATATTGATTACATGATCCCTCAGGAATTTCTGAGAAAGGAAAACTGCGAGATATAAAATGAAATTAAATTGATGCAAAGGAAACAAGGACTACCTACCTAATGAAACATAATTTATAAATCTCTAAGCTTGCTCTTACATATATACCTACATGTATCATAGTTTTTGGGAATTTAAGCCTTAGGTAAGGATGATGAAGGTCAACTAATCTTCGCTGAATAGCGAAGTTCTTAACAAACAGAAACTTCTCTTTGAAAAGTGCTAGCGACTGCATTTCTTAAAACTGGGCGCTTTGGCTCAAGTTTGCAAGAAAATCTTTAATTACATAATACACAAAATTGTATGTGATGCTATGCAAACTTACAGCGAATATTGTGTTGGCAATAAACATCAAGGTTTTTACGAGTCTCGTTCCGCAACCCATGTTGGTTTGGTTTTATCAAATTTTCTGTTTCACGCTCAACTTTTCTTCTGCAAAAATAATAACGACTTGATTCAAAGTTGGCAAAGCTTCTTCTTCGAGAAGATAATTAGTAAATTTTGCTAACGTAATCGCTAACTAGACATTAACCACACGAGATGACTCAACAGGCAACACACATTCAGCAGCGTAGCGATCAATATTTATGAGATAATAATTGTCGAGCAACAAAGAATAAAAGATGAATGAGAATCAAAGAAGAGAAAAATATGAAAAACGGGGGTTGGTTGACATGGCTACAGCAATACAACATCACGCACGCAGATAAACAATCAACAAGGAAACGACATGGTAACATTGAATTGTAAACAAAAACAGCGTAGCTTTACAGAAAATAAATTGAAGGAAAATGATCTTTTCATCAGTGTCTATTTTTAGATATTTTAAAAGGAATTTTTGCAGTCTGCAACCTCCGGTGGCAAAAGAGCAGAAAATTTATTGGGCTTTGCATTTATCAATTTTGGCTAAAAAATACGAATGAAAATCGTCACATTTATAACAATAATAATTTTATTGGGGAAACTACATTGAACTTCCTGCTTTATTCATTAATTGATAAGATAAGATAAATTATGTGATTAATTATAAAACTTACAAATCACATATTACCTGGGAATAGTTCATGCATCAGCCTGTTTGCACTTTCTTTACCCAGCTGAATTGGATAACTGGTGGCAAAACAAAAATAAAAACTACCTTAAATAATTTATCTGGCATTAGAAGTAAGATGTTCGTGAGAAGATGATTAGCTTTCAGCCTTGTAAACAGTATTGAATCAATATTGACAAGTCACAACGTTATTGAAATGAATAGCATATAGCTTCATACTCACTTTCCACTAATTTTCTCAAAGTAGCGAGATATAGAAAAGACAAATAAAAGCTAATTAAAACAAGAAAGGTGTAATAAATACTTCTCACACAATAACACAAAAAGCAATTGGCGAAAAGGCAATTTTTACCCCCTTCCTGAGGTAGTTCGTTTATCAAAACGGCTCGAGGCTTCTAAAACGAAAAAATATATTATTGAAACATTGATTTCAAGGGTATTAAGTGATTGTGTACAGAAATATTAGTTGCCTTTTCTTGTTTGGCACCAACTCTCCTTAGAAAATACAGCTTAGTTTTAAAAGAGCAAAACCGAGCAAGACAAGAGAAACCCTGCCCCCAAAATGCAGGGGCCTGTACAGCACATCCCTCTCTTCAAAAGCAGAAAATAACAGCAAGAACAGAATCATCATAGTATAGTAATTCCAATCGATACAATTATGCCTTTCCTCGTAAAATATAAAATAAGAAATAAGATACAAAAGTTTCAGCGGTTGATTTTGTGCCTTTCGGAAGTGAAAAAAAGAAGTTGGTTATATGCAAGTATTTTCAGTCCTAGGCAAGTGTCTCTTAAAGTACCTTACAATTATTACTTATTAACGGCTTTAATCAATAGATAATTGCAATAGTTGGCATATATAATTAGAAATATTTTCGGCTATAAGCACCATATCTAGTTATCAATTATTCGAGGCCAATAAATGCACGCTATAGATATGAAAACATTATATACGAGGGAATACGGGGGTAAACAACATTCAACGATAATTGAGGGCACTTCGAAGGGAATTGTTGGGGTAATGTTGGGTTTTTAAGGCCTATATCCTTGGCTGAGGGCGATCTGAAACTATATACGTCAAGTTATCTAAAGGCAAAAATTATTATCTGTAAGAATCAAGGTTAAAGTGAAATAAATTCATTTGAAAATCAATATTAAATGGAATAATCACTTACTAACTCATCGACATACTCATCCACTGCTATAGATCGGTTTAACCATTGTCAAAATGTATATCATAATGAAACATAACAATATGTATTATAAGAATCGTTGTCACATATAAATCTCCACGTTAAAACTGGTCGAAAAGTGAATCCGCCAATATTGTGGATATACCATCCCTTGACGAGCGTACGGTAAGGCGATACATCTGTAAACAACATAAATAGCCAATAGTTAGTCTTCTATCAGATCGTTAATATACAACACATTACCCCCTGGTTTTCGTTGCACATGCAGAGAAAGTCAATATAAAGCGCCAGTAAAAACGGGTGTCACACTAACCCTAACCCTAACCCTAACCCTAACCCTAACTGAAATAATTTCCACAATTCAGAGTGGAAATTATAAGTGGAACAATATTGCGAACACTGGAGTTATACGCATCTGTGCTCGAACTCAAGATCGCACAAAGTAGATTTGCTCGGACTGAGTTCGATCTCAAGGCCTTAAAAACAATTTACCTGCAGGTCAAGATATCTTAGGATGTAATAAAATGATAAAAAAATTAATGTTTTGGTGGAGAAGTGGCCTACCTTTCCTTGTTTGTTTGGCTCTAATCTGATCAGGCAGCCAGCTTGATAACCTTTAGTATGAATAATCCCAGCCAATACAAAGTTATCTGGATTAGGATCAATACCTTCCAATAAGCTTAGTCCAGTGCCAAGAAGCTGAAATGTAATAAACAGATTGTGAAAGATTAAACAGGATTACAATCCGGTTTAAGATCGTGGATTGAAGATTGTAAATCAATTAGGCATTTAACAGGAAAATACCACTATGGATGATAGACAGTGAAATATAGATTACACATTCATCGAGACTATGATCTTATTCGCGATTATGGATTGCAAAATCTGGATTAAGATACATTAGGGGATGTGAAATCTAGATTAAAAAAGATCATGGATTGCGAAATCTAGATTCAAGATTAATAAGATCGACAAACCTTTGTTGTCGTTGCACTTTTATCAATCGGAAAATTAGCGGGAAAGATTTTTTGGCATTCCTGCTCTGGTCTGTGAGAAAATAACAGAGAGAAAATACACAAATCTTGAACATGACAATATGTAAATCAATGAAACAGATTAATCGAAATATAAAGTCTAACCTGTTCAGCTGTTTCCATCGATTGAAGAAGTCTTGAGCACTCATAGAGACACCTTGAACAAACTTAACTAAGAAAACAGGCATTTTGATAACAACTCGATGGGGTGTGCCAGTTACGCTGTGGAAATAAAAAGAAAATATTAAACATACAGGTTAATACAGGATGTATTGGCTCAGTTGTGATCAACTTAATAATTCTTTTGCTGCTGATAAGAAATTGAATATGAAGAAGATTGGAGGAGTAGAAGATTGGAGGAGTAGAAGATTGGAGAAGTAGAAGATTAGAGGACTTACCTAAACTGGACAAATAAAAGAGGTTCTTCTTGAAATTCACCATTGCATTCAAAGTTTAATGTTTGCTGGATTTGAGCGCCTCCATCAATGTTGGGTGGAACATCTTCTTGTCTTCCATTCAGTTCTGTTATTGTCAAGGAATTCCTAATTTTTCAGAAAACCTCTTGAAAGACTAAGAACATGGACAACTTTAATTTTATTATCCACAAAGTAAAGCAATTGAATAAATATTGTAGGAACAAATTGAATTGAAAAGGATACGAGATTTTAGAGTATCACTCAATTGTAGGGCTGTAGAAAATCCATTTAATGAATATGATGTTTTATTTCCATAAAAGATTTTGATTTGGCCTAAAAAGTCGAAAATAACACAATTATTCTTAGACAATATAATACAAAATAAAACAATATATAATACAATTACAGTACACATTTACTACACAGTGTATTAATCAACAATATAAGCAAAATCTAGAAAGGTATATCTTTCAAATAAATTCGCTGAAAGTGTTAACAATTTAATAAAATACTTAATAACATTTTCGAGGAGAGATTCGAACTTACCAAAACAAGTTTTGTATTCGGACTTAATTCCGATTTGAATAATTTCACTTTCGTAAATAACTCCATTATTTTTGCAGACAAGTCTATGGGGGAAAAGTAAGAGTGAATCATTAAATAAAACAAACAAACGAATGAATTAATGAATAACTAGATGCACGGTAGAGCAAGCAATAAGGCAGCTAGATCAGAGAATGAATTAATAAAATCAATGATTATTAAAAATGTTATTACTTCCTGACTGCTTGTTCCACGAGAGGAGAGACAGTGACATCACCAGTTTGTGGTATGACTGGCTCAGGTGGAGCTTCGAAGATGTCAACTAATGGAACGTTGGAGGGAGCAGGGGCAGCTGAAACAAAAACAAAATTAACAACAAATTAAAACATATAATCATATATCTATAAATATACAGATTTTAACAGGTGACATAAGTGATTCGAGAAGAATTAGGGCCGTTACCTGCAGCCAACGAAATGACAGGAGCCTGTGAAAGAAAAGAAATCGAAGTTAAGTTCAATCGTTGTTGAGAAATGAAAATTAAAACGGACAATAGAATTAACTTAGACGTGTTTGTATCACTCTGCATGGAAATGTGTCCATGCTGACAGCATAAGGTTGTAAATAACTGATATTTATTATATTTTATTGTTATAACATTTTGCTCAAATAAATAAAAAAACCAAATTGACCACTGAAAAATGTGAAGATGAGAGAAATTTGCTGAAATTCCTTCCATCTTCACATTTAGTATCTTTTATATAGCATTCTTTTGAAGTAAATATATTTCAAAAAAATGCTATAGCAATAACTTTAGGTGTTCAATGTCTGGGCACTTTATTTCCCAAAGGAAATGAATTCCTTTAAAAAGAAAAATATTGCATCAAATGCAAAAACATCAAATGCCCTGCATTTACAGGCAGACAAGTTGTACTTATAGTTGCTTTGCGAATGGATTGAATGTGGGTAGACAAATAAACTACGCATGCTCTAATGCAGCAATCAATTAAAATTACAACATACCTTCGCTGGTGATGCATGGGAAGGGAGAGTAATAGAAGTAGGTGTTGTTGTTGTTGATGCTTGTTCAGATGGACCATTTGATGTTGCGGATGAATCTTCTTTCTCCTCTTTATCCAAAAGTATCGAGCCACCTTTCTTCCTCTTCAGCTTGGCCAAAAGAGATGACTCTCTTTCCGGGAATGGAGGCATCTCCTCCAAAACTAAAACGAAAAGGAAAATACGTTTTGAACGAGTTTGTCATCCAGAATACAAATCCAGAATACATGGAGGAACAGGGTAGACTCTTAAAGAGGTTATCAAACATGGACTGCAAAATACGAATTCATTAAATAAAATTAGAAAAAATTGCTGAATAATACAGATGATAAGATGAGACGTGATGAGATAGAGATGTGCAGGATGGTCTTTAGTTTCTAGTCAACAAAAGTCGCACCTGTGGCCAGTACATCTTGGCTGGCAATCGAGCTTAATTGGAGGTATTCTAATGCACGCTGTTGCAACTCAGTGTCGGCATTCCTTAAATTATTATCACTTCTCAATATCTATAAACAACAACAATAAACAATAATTATGGAAAAAATAGATCAAGGGGCGATGAACTCTAGCTATATCAAATTGTTTGCAAAATGTTGCGAAGAATCAGAGCGAGGCTGCGATCTCTCACTCAAATGAGGCTCACGTCACACTGACCTCTTGTATGTGCTGTTTGATCTCGGGAAAGAGATTGATAAACTTGATGTAAGCAGAGAGAAGAAGATTCTTGCTTGCAGTCGAGGCTAGAGGGAATTTCCCGTGCAAAAGCTTGAACTGGACCATTGGACTACGAAAGACACAAAGAAAGCAGCATCATGGAACATGAACAGAGTTTTAGAAAACTATAAATCTTATTGCTTCTGCTCATCAAGGTCATAGATGCAAAAATATATAAATACATAGATGTAGCTGCATACATTGCATAGATATAGCGGCAGATATTACATAGATATAGCTGCAGATATTGCATAGACAGAGCTGATATATTGCATAGATATAGCTGCATATATTGCATAGATATAGCGACGGATATTTAGTCGATATATCGGCAGATATTGCATAGATATAGATGCACACATTGCATAGATAAAGCTGCATACATTGCATAGATATAGCGACAGATGTTGCATGGATATGGTTGCATACATTGCATAGATAAAGCTGCATACATTGCATAGATATAGCGGCAGATAGTGCATAGATATAGCTACATTAATTGCATAGGCAGAACTGCATACATTGCACAGATATAGCTGCATACATTGCATAGATATAGCGGCAGATATTAAATAAATATAGTTACATACAATGCATAGATATAGCAAGAAGAGAAGGCCAGTAATCTAACCTTGATCTTGGATCGCCAGCTATCAAATTGCCAAATTCGCCGAGAATATAACCACCAACTTTGATCATATTTTCATGGCAATCATGTGACTGCAAGGCCTCAAACACAGTCTTGGCTGCATAACCTTGAATGTCATCACGGTTGATGATTACTTGAATGACGCGATACCAGACCTAAGTGAAGGAATGAGATCAATGATGGTATGTAAAACACGGAATGTACAATGGTAGAATAGAACGGAATATCGCAGTGCAGTGGAATATGTAAAAAATGCAACGTGATGGCTAGACACTAGCTATAATAGATATGAATGTGTTGCATTATAAGTGTAGTTAACACACTATGTTACCATACATGTACCTACTGTGTTGCATTATATAGTGTAGTTAATGCACTATGTTACCATACATGTTAACACACTGTAATAGACCTACCTCTTCTCCAACAAAATCTCCACCAACTCTGATCAATTCGAGAATTGTGTCAACATACCACGAGTAATCAGTTGCAAACTTCTCTGCAAGAATGGCGATTTTGAGCACCTAGAAAATTAACAAAGAATCATAGAGTAAATACACATATATTCAGCCCTCCTGTAAAACCCACCTCCTCTATTGGTAATCTATTAAAGATGACACATCTTGACGGGGAGCCTGTTGCATGATACAAAGCTATGCATGTATATGTACATAAAAATCCGAGAAAAGGCAACCAGTTTATACTGTTAAATTTGTTAGTATAAGCTTGATATTCTTGCTCGGTTTTCTATCCTGCTATACTTAAAGCATTGAAAACTTTTAATGCAAAACTGATACAGAGTATATGGAGCATATGCACATGTAAATAAATGGGTAGACACCTAGAGTCTGAGACATGACAGTGGATATGACAGCCGTTGCATTAATTATTGCAAAATGAATGGTTAATCAAACAACTATATTCATCTCCACAAACATCTATTTTGATTGACTCGCTCTTCGGAAAGTGTTAATACAAATAACGCTCTATTTACAGTGTACAGTATTCTACCATGGAGAAATCAACACACTGATCTCGCATACGTACACAAATGAATATAACTACTTACAAGTTCTTCTCTGATTGAATAAACAGCATGCTTGAGGTAGTCCAGCATTTCAGTGACAATCTCAGTTGCATTGGAAATATCACACATGGCGTAGAGAAGATCAACAGCTCGCTGTCTCACACTTACATCAAGCTCGTTCTGCAAGAAAATGCCATAGCTTAAACCAAGCTCATACCCTTAAACGCATCAGACAATTGCGCAAATCAAGAAGGAACGTAAGGGGTTAGAAACAGGAAAATATTCATAAAGGCAATATGGTAAAGTGAAACTTATGAAGACTGAAGGGAGATCTATATATGATATATAACATGAGATATGAGATGCTACATGATACAATGCCTTACAAACATAGTATAGTGACCTGCCATACTTTAGCTCCTTAATAGATAACATAAAGAATAGATATATATGTACAATCAAATCTGCATAGTTCGAACTCGCGTAATTCGAACTCTATCTAATTTGAACGAAATTCTCTGTCCCTTCAAGGATCACTAATGAACCATTCCTTATAAAACGAACCTCTATAATTGGAACTTTTTGTGATTCGAACATTTTCACGCTTCCCCAGGGTGCTCGAATTAGACAGAGTTGACTGTATATACAATTCTGCTACCACCCACCTTTAGAGCTTGGATAACAGTCTCCTGGTGTTTTCTCACAGCGTCAGCAGAGAATTCTGAATTCGACATGGCACACAAACTTTCAAGAGCAAGATACCTGTAACAAACACAACAAAGTTTATCAATACTCAAGGCAATTAACGCCGAGAGCGAGAAAAACTACTACCATACCACACTATACCATAATTTCTGGCGTTCCATCACGAATTCTTGAAGAGATAAATCTATCGATGTTAAAGAACCTAATCATTGGAAGTTTAGAAACGTTCAAGCTACCTCAGGTTCGTCTCACGATGGGTTAGGTAGTTTCCAAGTTGGTTGCACGAACGAATAAGCAAGTGTTGGTCACTGCGGAGAACAAACTTCCATCAAACAGAGTATCCATATTAAGGTCATTGCATGATATAAAGATTGTTGAATAAGGCAAGCTACCACACAATACGTAAGGAATTTGCTACTTACTTATCCATGTGAATGATAAGGTTGATTGCCTCGAAGAGCACTGCATTTTTGGAGTTTGAGTGTTGCACTTTCTTTGATTTTGGTGGCTCCTGCACAAAAGGAAAATCAAGCAATTCATCTCAACGAAAACATCAGATGCATAACAGCGAATTTTCCTCCGATCAAAACGCAGTTTCTCCTGTCTAGTCTGATAATAGGGCAGTTGTTACATGGTAGTTCTGGCATTGAAAGTATGGTACTCACCTGTGCTTTGTTCAGTATGGTCTCAAGGCATTCCGTCAGCTTGCTCACCTGTGCTGCTTCCTCTGAAAAACAATATTCAAACTCAGATTCGCACTAATATATATTCAGACTCAGACTAATACTCAAACTCAGATTCGGACTCATATTCAGACAGATTCAAACTTTGGGTTAGTTACAATGACAAGTTTAAAATAGATGATTCGTCCTACATGCTCGAAACCTTTCCATAGACAGCTTCTCCGCTATTGTGTTTATTGCTCGAAATTGAAAAGGAGGGAGGGAGGAAGAGAAACGAGTTTGTGCAAACCTGAAGGTGGATAAAATTGCAGCAGTCTCAAAAGCTTGACAGACAGCCAAGGTGCAGGTACGAAGTAATACGTGTAATCTTGCAAATCAGTATATGATGACGTGACAAGCTGAAAATTAATTGTTTATTATTCAATGAAAATGTATTTCAAAGCCAACTTGTTAGACAAATACTTGCTAGACAAATCTTTAAGCACTGTTGAAGCTTTTCATCAACTAAAAAGCTTGCAACAACAAGCATTGGAATAGCTTTGTGAAGAAACAGTAAATAAATAGCTTTAAGAATGGTGGTAAAGTAATGAGAGAGTAAATACCCTTGATAATCTTGCGATGGCCAGATTGACGCAAGCTTTGTAGTCCTCTGGATCTCTTTGCACAAGCTCTTTAATCAAACTACAAGCTGCTGTCACAACACCCTGTAAAGAGGATAAGCTATTGGTTTCTTGATTAGACAAGGACATAATAAACATGAATATTCATGTGAATTTCAAATGCTTAATGTTCTTGTAAGCAAAATTGTGAATGTTATGGATAGAGCATTATGCTGTAACTCTATTATGTCCCAGGGGGCATTTAATCTTTAAGGCTCCAGAGGAGGCACATTGTGGAGGGGGGCTTAATAGAGAGAGGGTCTTAATAAAGTAAGAACATTACAGATATTTTAAAGAACCATATTAGAATATAGTAGAGCATAGTATTGTGCAGTATCATATGGCATTGTATAGTCTCTATTATAGTGTTGCATAGTAGAGTATGGTGGAGCATAGCAGAGGATAGTAGGGCATAGTATAGTAAGGTAGCATATGTCATCATATAGTCTCATATAGCATAGCATAGCAAGATATAGTATAGTGTTGCATGGTAGAGCATAGCAGAGTATAGTAGGATATAGTATAGCAAAGTAGAGCTTTTCATTTGTCAGGAGTGAATAACTTACCAAGTTAGGGTCATTGATCATTTGACAGATCCTAGAGGCCCACTCTGCACTTTTAGGAATGACAGAATGGCTGATTCTGAAGAGCTTGACAAGACACAGAGCTGCACACTGCTTCACAGAGTCACTAGACTCCCTACAAGAAAAACACAAACATGAGCAAGCTAAAACATAAACCCAGGACAAATTTCTCTGTTATACTGTGTTAAAAAAACAAGAAAGAAAGCAAATTAATAGGATAAACTATAAATAACTAAAAAAAGAGACATGTCTGACTTGATAAGGAAATATATATATGACAGATGATGTCTTATATATGATTTTGATAGATTAATCATGGATATTTAACTCTCAAATAAGACAAGTCGAACAATGTTTCCTTTTTTGGTTGTCATTTTCATTTTAAATAGTGTTGTAGCAAGTTATAATAGACACTTCTTCATTAAAAGTCTGAGCTTGCAAAACATTATGAATTATAAGTGATTGATTGATAAACTTTTTTTATGGAAGATAAACCAGGTTAGCTTAACAATTAATCTTCTCCTGGGTCCTTGTGTGTAAAAGCAACAAAATACCAACCCAGAGATGAGAAGCTTTGGCACATCTGACCCAACACTTTCCAACATTTCTTGTCCACCAATATTGGCAATACACTGCATTGCAAGACTCACGTAAATTGGATTACGGCTCATGAGATCAGTTTTGATGCTCTGGATGATCAAACGCATCAAATCGTTGCTAGCTCCAATCAACACGGATATGAACAAATAGCCCTAGCAAAGAATACCAAGAAATGTTATAAGTTATGACAGAATAGCAGAGCTTGGCATCAAGACTGTTCTTCTCAGCATTCTACATTTTGGACCATAAACTCCTGAATATAAGAACATGCACACTTTGTAATCAGTCCATTGTTTAAAAACAATGGGTAATTTTTTCTTCTATTGTTCAAACACAACATGCTAATGTTTCCTCTATTGTTTTGAGAGAAATTGAGAGAAAGTCAAACCAATTCCTTATCCCCAAGACAAAAAGTCCCTCTTGATGCAACTCTACTGTATATTAGCCCAAATTTTCCAAAACTTTGAGACTCAACTGCATATTATTCCAACAGATTTTACTACTCACAATTTGCTTCTCAGTGTATTTGTTTGATGAAAGCAAGTTGACAGCCTCCATGTGTCCAAAATCAATATCATTCCCAAGAAGGAAGATGAAAATCAACTTGCAAACATATTTCTTCTTCTGGTAACCATCCAGTTGCTTATCCCCTGCAACAAGTGATAACCTATTGTTTAAAATGATGATTGGAGTGCGAACCTATTATTCTCAGAAACCATTGTTTTCTCAAATGTTTCATGAACAATGCTTCTGTTTACTTTATTGCTCACAGACAATAAATTGCTGCTCTTCAGAATTTTGACATTACCCACAGAAAATTTAATTAACAAGTAGCAAATGCAACCAGCTTAATATCTTTACATGAGAACATTTGAAATAAATTATGTCTAAATTAAATACCTTTGAATTTTGATCTGATATTTGCAAGTTCTTTATTAATTCTTTTCATTTCAGCCTCTTTAGATTTACCTTCATTCAAAGTAACGAATGATGAAATAAAAATGAAATATATTGAAGGAATTATATCTAATCTATTCTTTAAAAACACAAAACTCAATCCTAATACTTTGACAATTTAACAAGGGATTTTTACAAAACAGACATTACATTAGCCTTGCCAATATCGGCGACTTCCTAATAATACATTTTCAGCAAACTCGTTTACCGACGTAGCAATTTCAACTGTAAGAAACGCCCTCGTCTCGTGGCTTTACAACCAGCCTAAAGGCCAAAGCGAATAAGTCAGCATACTTACATCCTCGAATATCCGAGATGAAGACGGAAAGCCCTCTCATTCCTTCACCTTTTACAGCCGGCATTGTGTAAGTTTATCGTGAACTAGCAATAAAAGCTTTCAGATAAAATAAAGAACAAGAAATTGACATAATTTTCAGATAATCAACTATTTTTTATTCCGGCTGTACTCGCCCATGCACAAGCCGCCATTAAAGAAAGTCCTTCTACGTCACGTGATTCGCAGTATACAATTGAATCAATGCGAAAATGCGCAAATGTCTCCCAGCTTTTCAAAGTGGCACAAAACGAAACTTGGAACATGGAACACCTTTGGACCAAGAATTTATTGACAGTAAAACGTGCAACATGATGGTTTTGCACAGGAAAAAGAGCATTCCATATATTTCTGAACATATATTCTAAAAATAATTATATTAATGCTTCTTTACATATGCCTAATCATACTATATGTTTGCTATAATAAACATACTGTTGGTCTCAAAGTTATCTCGTGTCTCTATTCTGGTTCTACCAGCACGATATCTATCTGCCTTCGTTAATCTACTCATAGCCTAGTCTAAAGAGTGTTAGACACACCAACACTAGGTGCCTTAAAAGTCAGTTATATGTGATTAACATCGAAAATTTATGAGTTAATTCTGGTTGTTTTCTCTCTTCTTATTGAGCTGCGTCTGACGTCATGCAATCGAAGCAGTCTTGGCAAGGCTTCTGCACTTGATATCTTGCTACTTGACGATTCCGGCCTCGCAGGGACAACTACTCGCGCCACCGCAGTCAGGAACACAGCAGGCAGAGACTTCGACTTTTTATTGTTGTTGTTGCTGTTCGGGGAGTAGACAATTCTCTTCAGTCGACTTTGTGACGCAACATAATCCTCTGTTGCTGATGTGACGTCATTCTTACCTGAATCACGTTTTGCTTTCGTTGTGATGATTTGAATGGCCCGCAAGTCCCGTTTCATCTTTTGAGCAGCTTTCCTTTTTGCATCATCATTATCATCATCATTTTTACTTTTAGAACTGCTGTCATCATTGGCTCTAACTGCTGCTCTCGTATTAATCTGAAACCAGGAAAGCATCACAGTTGTAATATGCAGCAGTGCAAAGAAGCATTAAATGCACCAGCTCCAAAATTGGCTCACTACAACGCGAACCAAGTAGCAAACTCAAACACAGCAACATTACATAATCAATAAAAGTTCAATGGGGAGCAAAAGTTCTTGGAATACTTGAACAAATCTCATTAGTTCGACCTCGCTTATGTTTTTGCAAGCTTTATTTTCTATCGACACAGCTTCGTTCACTCCCATGAAACAAAACAATGTTGTTTTTGCCATTAGATAATACCTTGTGATCGCCGCTCCAAAGAATTTTGTCGCTACTGTACGAAGATGTCTCTAGAGGCAACTTTGTTTGGAGGAGGAGGGAAATAAAGAGTGCTCGGAAAGCTTGCAAAATCGTGTCCCATATTGTATGTTAAATCAACCCAAATAGTGGCAGAAAATATCTTACACTAAAGATAACTTGAAACTTGACAGTGTACCAAGTGCAACGCAAGTAATTTAAAGAACAAGTCTGTTATAATTGCATATGAAAAATATTGAAGGAATAAAGAGAAGTGTGTAGCACCTACGTGGCTATTGAAAGAAGTAAGCGCCGCAGCGATGTCTCTTTTGCGTGGGTTAAGAATGACTCTTGATATCTCTTCTGGCGTCACTTTGTCCCTGATAACATACAAACCACTACGCAATCTTGCTGGATGTATACAGTTGACCGTTTCTACACGGAATAAAAACACGGAATTTATCGCTAATAGCAAGGCCAGAGACGAAAGCGAAGACCTGTTCACCTTTACAATGTTTTAAAACTGGCTTTAATTATCACAAAGCAAGCACTAAATACAAGCATAACTTACCTGGTATTAGTAGAAAAAGATAAAAGATAACGTTGATTAACATCTCTTTATTTAATCTTTAATCTTTCATTTATTCTTTAATCGTCTCTGTTTATGATGGATGTTTTCTACAAGTTGGGACTCTTTGATTATATGGGTGCCTTTCAAATTAAAACGCGGATGCTAAAGCAGACAATAGCAGAACACAGATCAAAACATTATTTTATTTGTCAATTTGCATGCACGAAAAACCGAGCTGTTAAAACAGTTTCCAACATTGCCCGATGATCTCTGATCATTTCGTGGTTCTCAGGGGAAATTTTCTTATTGATCAATTATTTATTTAACATATGCGGTTCTGTTGTCTGCTGGACAGGCTTGCAAACAAACGCACTGTTTACCAACTAAGACCACGGAAAGGCAAAAACAACTCAACTTGCATGTCACACTCGACAGCTACCAGCGAATTGAAGCTAGCAGCATCATATTGGAAGAAAACTGCGAAGTTATCATTGTAGCTTTGTACTTTTCCTTTGCAATAATAAATTGTTACTGTAATAGAAACCTGTGGCAAAAATCAGGTTTTCTGCAAGAATATAATTTGATCCGTTGTAGAAAACGTTTTAGCTCCTCCGCATGTCCTCTTCTTTATCTGCACACCTTCCATAGCGGATGGCCGAACCATCCATGATACAATTACGTCATATATAACCTTGTCCTTTTATGAAGGACTCGAACATTGGGCTCGAACAAAAATCCGAATGACGACATTATTATTCAACTCAATTCTTCACGAGCCAAGACTGCATGATTTGAGGCTATACGAAAAATTGACAACCTACTTCTTCACTACGGGCGGACGACTTTTCTTCCAAACTATTTAAACAAAGATTATTTTAATCAAAGAATAAAGGTGCATAATTCTTATATCTATAAGACAGCCATGTCATCTGATTCTGTTGTCTGGGCTATCAAAAATGGCGATTTGGATGCGTTGAAAGATGCTGATATTGAAAAGGTAGGCGTGCTCTAATGCTTTAGGCCCAATGTGAGCACTTGTCAATATTGAATTGAAATGGTACGAACTTCACAGAAGGAAATCATATGAGCAACAACAGTAAATAAGAACTTGATTTTGCATCTATCTTATTGTTTGAGCACAATGAGCTATTGTTTTCCTATTGTTTTGAGTAGAAATACCAGCCCCTTTGGTGGCCAGTATGGAAAGTATGGCAGGTTCACACCCGAGATTTTTTTTGTAAATTGTCACTGCACACTTGATAAATTGGGTGTGTCCAAAACATAAGGGCGTGGCCTTGGTAGCTTCACACCTCCTGAGACCAATGTTTCAGTAATTTGCCATGAGGGGAAGGGAAATCTGCACCATCGCGCGAAGCGCGAAAAATTTTTACACTTGCGAGTGGAGTGGGCCTACTTTTACTTTCAAGTGCAAGTTTCCATCCTAAATTTGCGAGTTACTGGGAACAAATACAAACTTGCCAACCTAGGATATGAGTATATAAAATTCATATTGCACACTTGAAGTACATATTTGTTGCATTGCACACTTGCACACTTGGGATTTTAGGCTGCACACCCGAGATCTCGGCGAAAACTGCCATACTTTCCATACCGGTTTGGTGGGGGTTCTTAATCCACTCTGTTCTTTCATGTGGGGGGGTTTTCTGTTGTTCAGTGCAGTGTATGGCTATTTCTTATGCACGTGCAAGTTTTGCATACATCATTTCTTATTAATAAAATGAGGAAAGCATTCAAGGATCATCATATCCCTAACACCCACTCACAACAAGATAAAGCAATTAATCTGTGATTTTTAATTTTATACAAATGATTATCTTAGACAGGAAAGTTGAATTGTGTTGCCAGAGTTGCAAAAGTCTTAAAAAAGAAAAAGATACAAATTTAAAATAAAAATACATTTAATGATGTAATGACTATATGGAAAAAACAGTGTTCACTGATTGTTTCCTTTGATTTTATTTTTGTTTTTAGAATGTCAATGCCAAAATCATGAATGGAAGAATGCCGATCCATTTTGCAGCAGACTATGGCCAACTAGAAGTGCTAAAGTTCTTAGTAGATCAAGGTGCTGATATAAATGTAAGTGGAGGAAGGGTTGTTTACTAAGATTATTAACGTTATCCATTTGAAACTTGTCTTGCAGACACGTGGGAGGTTTATGTTTCCGACTATGTTTTTATTTTTAGTTAAAAGATGACCACGGTATAACACCTCTTTTGGCAGCTATTTTTGAAGAGCATGCATCCTGTGTAAAGTATTTGCTTTCCAAGGTCAGAATAGTTTCAGATTTCAAAAATAATGTTGTGATATTTCATTATATATCCCACTGATTCATCTATTTTTCTTTAAGGGGGCAAGAAAGGACTTTAAGGCTCCTGATGGGTCCTCATACTCTGAATGTGCATCAACAGATGCGATTAAATCTTTGCTAAAAGAATAACAACCCAGTATGCGTCAGTACATTTCTGATTCTTATACTATCTTGAATTCGGAATAGCATCTTTGACAATGGAATGAATTGCTAATGACCTGTATTTTTCTTTTAGGTTGTTAAGAGTGCAGTGGGAAATTGGCTGGTAGAATTTCTGTTTTGGTGAATGCGAAATGATTTGTGCAGAAAGAACATTTTCTTAAACTTTGATGGAGATTATAAACTTTTTCTGAATAGGATTTTATTATAACTAATTTGTATTTTCATCAAATGATTAGAGGAAGTGATTTTGTAGTTCAATCTCTTTTTATTGCTTCAATGAACTTCACAAATTGCTTCTGCAAGTGCAAAACACTCACCACTAATTCCTCTAATCATGCTTCCGCGGCAATTTTGATCTTAATCATATGCTACCAGATTAACTTTCAAGCCCAATACGAATTTGCATGTTTCATACAACCAAACCATGTGAAAAATTACTCAAACTAATCAGTTACGCGCTGCCTGTAGTACTGTACTATTTCAACATCGTATCCCACTAGCTGTGCAGTGCAGCTCGCGCTTGAGCTCTGCAAGCTCCTTGAGCAAATTTCAATCTGATCCTGAAGTTCATCCGGAATATTCTTTTGAGTAGGAGTTCAAATGTATATTGTTCAAAAGAACAACGAGGAGTGGGCGGGTTGAATTGTGGCAATTTTCTAAAATGCTTTTTGACCTCATAATGTCTTTACTGCCAAGTAAGCAATCTTAATTTCATCTAAATTCTTCACCTCAATCGGGTCATTTATATTGGCATTCGTAGAAGTATATCGTTTGTAGGATATTTCATATTGTACATGAATTATTGTATCATTTTGGACAGTAATTAAAATAACCAAGTAACGTGTCTTGCAGGTATTACCCAAGCGTTTGCCAAGGCCTTATGCCTGGGTCAAATTCCTGCTCTGTTCTGCCTATTCTATCGAGGACTTCTCCAGTTTAGCTACGAATCAGACAAATTATCTTGCACAAAATAGAGAAAAAAATAATAGGTTTAAAAACATCGATTCGGGCAACAATTTTAGTAAAGAATATCACCAGAAATTAAATTTCACTGTCAAAAAAGGATCGAACTTTTTCATAAAAGTCTTTTTATTCGATCACATTAATCAGTAGTCATCATAATAATAAGTTTTGTTTTTTCCATCAACTAAGTATTATTATGTTTGGTTCTGTCTGCATAACATGGGCATTAGCATCTTACAACAACATCCTATATGCCATTGTGAATCATTGATCATTACAGTAAAGTTTGGGAAGCCATCCTTGAAAAACATTAGGTCATTTCATTTTCGGCGGCAAAAAGCAGAAAAACAACTTTTATTATATCGACATTTCCTCCTATCCTGCGTGCAAAACAGTATAATTCTAGAATAATTTATAAACCTTCGCAGGCCTCTATAATGTCTGGAAAAGGTTAAGCATCAGATCAGCAAAAATAAATTAGTTAACAGTATGTTTTATGAAAAAAAGATGAAGTTCAAGTTAGCATTCTGCACGTGTGCACGTCCTTCTGACGGCATTAGATTTCTAACCGGACTTGCTAATTGCGAGCATGCTAATACTTAATCTGAGATGAGGGAATTACTGATTACAGCATCATTTCCTTGCCAGCTCAGTAATCACATTATGTAAACGACCATTAATCAACTTCTAATTGTTACGGTTTGCTTTTAAAAGCTGCTGCAAACTGAGATGTGTTATTACGAAGCAACAAGTGCCTTGCATGATTAGTTGAGAAGTCAAGTTTCGGAAATACACATTGCAAAAGCATTGATACGAACGTGAGCAAGTGGTAGGTGAAACACTTTAAAGTGAAGCATACCAAGTCAGAGTAAGCAGTGAATGTTTGGTTTAAAACTGTCGCAAGAACAGTTTTAAACCAAACATTAGCATTAGCACACGAGAGCAGCATTAGCATATCACACGAGAGAAACATTAGCATATCACACGAGAGCAATATTGCATAGCAGCATAGGCGTGCTTTGGGCATCTCATACAATCAGGTATTGTTTTGTGAGGAAGAACAAAGAACATTTGCCCATTGTCTGGTGTGGAAATTGGACATCGTAAAAGCTTCCTCTATCATTGTGTCTGAAGCCTAAGTCAGTACAATGAGTTATACAAACATAACCAACGATTATTGTCTTCTGAAGGGGCTTGGCAAGAAACCCAAAAGAATCGAGTCTTTTAAAGAAATATTTGGCTTTAATCGCAAAGAGAAACCAGTAGCGTGCAAGGAAATAAGCAGTGATCGCAAGCATTATCAACACATTGATGATAATAATACCGGTCGTGATATTAAAGCGACCAAATACCGAAACAAACAGAGAAGCGAGATTGAGTTTGAAAAAGGACGCATTGTTCTGCGAAAGAGTAGTTTCAAAGAGTGCAATATGGATAGGAGGACTCGGGTTGATAGTAGAGCAAGATCTAATAGCAGAAATAGGACTGATAGCATTCTCTCTACTATTTCTGATATCTCTAGCCATTCACAGGAGGAAAACTTGTGTCCTGAGGAACTAAGCGAAGTGTCCGAACCATATATTAACGAAGATGGTGAGAGTATACAATTCCGAAGATGCAGACGTAATGCGATTGCCGAAGCTGATCCTCGTGAGAGACAAGAATTGTTGAACTTACTGCAAACAAGACATTTGGCACATAGTTTATTGGACAGTGGAGTTGTCCCCCATAAGGAATCTTCATCAAAAAAGAAAAAGAAAGGCAAACAATGAATTTATTTACCTAGTTGTATATAGTTTTATTTTGTTGTCAATTGTGTCTTCACAAATGCTTTAGTTGATATTTTCAAATTGTAAAACAAAATTGTAAAACAATTATGTATATTTTCTCTGATATGTATTCCTCGATAATAATTATGATTGTTATTATTTGCATATTTATACAAAACATAACATATACACGATGTTTTTTGTTTAGCCGAGGCTCACAATTTTCAACGAAATATTTTCAGAAAATGATCAAAAAGTCCTAAAAACCTCTTGAAAACCTGAGTTGTGAAATTTCCTGATGCCTTAAGAAACTGGAGAGCTCAATATTGAGGTTGGTTTCTCAGAAAATAATAGGCGTGTACGTTTTAGGAAACATATTTTCTAACATTGCAGGGAAACATGTCTCTAGCCCCCAGTCCATCCAGAATATTGCATTTCCCATGCAGACAAAAACGTTTCCTACACTGATAGGCGTGTATTAAAATTCATTTCAAAGCAAGCTAAATCACCAACCCGGCTTTTGCTTCAACAAACCAATCAAACTTGATAAGGATGGATAAGGAAGGATATTCCTTCCCCCGTCAAATATTGTATGAACTTCGCATATAAACCCTTCTGTTCCTTTGTGACAGTATCCTGCAGCTTTCTTCCACATATGGAAGAAACGCATAGAGTTCAGGCCGTGTGCAAAACGACATGCCTGTTGTTGGGTGTGTTGTGAAGCCCAGTACTTAACCAGGACTTATAATAAGCTTAATTCCTGCAAGTCTTTTCGCATTTGGTTTTAGTCGCGCCTGGCTGGTGGAGTAAACAGGAGAGAGAGAAAAAACCAGTGGATCAACCTTTGGTGCAAAAGAACACTGAGGTATGTAGATTTATGTACTACACTAAGTTGTCAAGTTACTACCAAGCGCTGTTATTTCCCTATTTACGTCATTGTAGATACATGTCTAGACCGTGTTCTGAGCATTTGTAAACAGATTGATGCGATGATTGTAACAACAAAACAAATTCCAAAGAGAAGCTTTGAAAAGGGAAATAATAAACCTTCAAAGTTCAGTTCTCAATCATTGCATCCCTTAAATTCTCTAACGTGTTATATTCAAGCAGCAGTTTGCAACCGAGTAACTATTCATATTCATATATTAATTGTAAACATTACAACCAAAATCGCAATCATAACACAACCAATATGCTAGTTGAGTTGTGTTTGTTCAAAAAATGCATTTGTGCTCAATATTAATAAACACCCAACCCAAGCCATCCCACAGTACGATATTGTCGCACATCCCGTAGACTTTGTTTCAAGCCATGTAAGAATGCTTTTCACAACTCCCAGCTGTTCCCCTCGACAGAGCACTGTGGGTTAAATTAATTTATCATTGCAATTAGGAAGCTTGCAAGATGGCATCGAAGTGCCAACGCTGCGATAAATCTGTATACCAAGCCGAAGAGAGAATTGGTGCCGGGGCCAAATGGCACCGTCACTGTTTCACTTGTAGAGACTGCAACCGAAGCCTTGACAGCAACACAGTCAGAGAGAGGAAAGAGGAAAGTGAGTATGCTGTGCTTTGCAATCAGCTAATGTGCACTGCACATTAATTAAAGATTTATCACTGCGAGCTTTAAAGTCAAGGACGAATCGAGAAAGAGCCTCTCTCATGTGGAACTATTTGAACTATGTTTCTTTCACGAATGTTCAATTAATGAAATTCAATTGATTGAATTTTTAGAGGAAATTTACTGTGCTTCTTGCTATGGAAAGAAATTTGGACCAAAGGGCTACGGATATGGAGGCGGCGCTGGAGCTCTGAGCATGGACGCAGGTAAAGATGAATCAGGACAAAAATGGGCCAAAAGCAATATACCATCTACCGGAGGTGGCCGTTTCGTTTCAGCTGGTGCAGAAAAGTGCCCAAAATGTGGCACGTCTGTGTACGAAGCCGAAAAGGTCATGGGGGCAGGAAGGGTACGTAAGGGAACTATTCCAGCTATGTTTTAGAGGTCAAGATAAAATAGATTAAATATTAGATATTACAGGCTGAATGTTATGTATTCTTATTGTTCTCATTGTTTTGTTTTGACTGTTAGGCGTGGCACAAGACGTGCTTTTCGTGCAGTGAGTGCAGTAAGAAGCTCGACTCCACGACTTGTAATGACAACGAGGGAAAACTCTATTGCAAAGGTATTTTGTGCATTCATGTGTGACTTGATTTGAGCTTTATCGCGGGTTTGAGTTCTCGGGATGTCACTGCATTATCGCTGCTGATGCTTATAGTTTATCTGTACTCAATTTGCAGGCTGTTATGGAAAGAATTTTGGCCCAAAAGGATTTGGATTTGGTGGCGGAGCTGGTGCACTCACAAACACTGGAACATAAACGAGGAACACCATTTTCTGCAGTAAGACATTACCCTAATTCATTTGAGACACTTTTGCTGTCGTTTTGCAAAATGTATTATTTAATCATATTAAATTGATGTTGTTTTAAAGCTAAGAAAAAGAAATTCTCCGACTTGGTTTAAAATAGTGACAATTTACTGCATTCTTTTCTAATCTGTCTATACGGATCTTGAAATATATAGCCAATCGAAAATTACTAAGCCGAAATAGCAGAAATAGCTCACGATAGTAGTGGTTCCCTTTGCATCTTTCAATCAACCAGAATCCGAAGATAAAGAGATGCAGTTGTCGGCTGCCCAGATGTGACAAAGTGTCCTTCTCTGTTTAGTTTGTGCCAGATTTTCCAGAAAACCCCAGCTCTTTAACTTAAATTTGGGCACCGTCGTTCATAACATTCCTTGCTTCATATAATGTCATCTTTGACATGTCTCAGCAAGGAGTGGATTAATGGCAATAATCTTCTTTATGCGTCACACCCAATAGATCCTCACGGGCTTTGTTTATAATCTTTTCATCGAATCTAATCTTTTTCAGCAGTTGAGAAAGGAAAGATTTACGAGCCTTAATATCAAACACACAAATACATTTATTTAATACTGAAAATTATTGCACACAACATTGCATCAATAGACCACCTTGTTTGTTTTAAAGCTTGTATCCCCAAGAAAAACAATATAAAAAACAAATACTATAAGAAGTTTCTAAAGTCCAAAAACCCTTTTTGGTATGATAAATATAAATACTACAGAAATACTCTAAGTCGCCTTATCAGACGTAGCAAGGTAAACCATTATAGATCTTATTTTGAATTTTGTAAAAATAACTCAAAACAAATTTGGAATGGTATTAATGAGTTAATTAATAAACACAATAAAAAAGCTACAAACGACATTTCTCTTAACATTAATGGTAAATTAGTAATTGATCAAAAAATAATCGCAAATGAATTCAATGAATATTTTACTAATATTGCAAAAAAATTGGTATATAATATCCGAAACTCAAACAAAACTTTCAATGACTACTTAAAAAACCCCTTGGAAAATAGCTTTGTTTTATCTCCTGTATTAGAAGCTGAAGTCTTAGCCCAACTGAGCAGACTGGACGAATCTAAAGCACCAGATTGTTACGAAATTCCTGTTAAAATGATAAAAATTATACAAAGCTCAATCGTAAAGCCCTTAACTGAACTCATCAATGTTTCGTTTAGTACTGGCTACTACCCCAAAGCACTGAAATTTGCTAAGGTAATCCCGATTTTCAAGGCAAAATCTCCGCATGATGTTTGTAATTACCGTCCAATATCATTGTTACCTTTAATAAATAAAATTTATGAGAAACTTATGTATTCTCGTCTTATTAGCTTTCTAGAAAAACATAAGATCTTATTTCCCCATCAATTTGGGTTTCAAAAAAACAAATCTACTTCTCTGGCAATTTTTGACGTTTGTGCTAAGCTAATTGAAGCAATTGAAGCTAAAAAATTTTCCTGCTGTGTATTCCTAGACTTTGCTAAAGCCTTTGACACTGTTGACCATAGTATACTTTTGAGCAAACTTGAATATTATGGTATTAGAGGTGTTCCCCTAGATTGGTTCAAATCATACTTGAATGATAGATCTCAAAGAGTTTTTGTCGGGGGTGAGCTCTCAAGTGACCTGGAAGTTAAATATGGGGTCCCCCAAGGCAGTGTGTTGGGTCCTTTGCTTTTCTTGTTATACATAAATGACATTCCAGAAGCATCAACAATCTTAAATTTTCACTTATTTGCAGACGATACCAGTTTATTGTATTCACATGAAAATCTAGATATTTTAGAAAGTACACTTTGTACTGAATTAAACAAGATTGCTGACTGGCTTGCAGCTAATAGATTAACTCTAAATACAAATAAATCTAATTATCTAATAATAAAGCCTCGTCAGAAGACAGCAACTAAAAGTATAAATATCTCTATAAATGGTGAAGAACTTAAAGAATCAGAATATATTAAATACCTTGGTGTTCTAATAGATAAGAATCTCACATGGAAACCTCACATTCAGAATGTAACATTAAAGTTTCGAAAAGTTTAGGCATTTTAGCAAAATTAAGATATTATGTACCTAAAAACATTTTGCTTAATATTCATAATTCTTTCATTTCTCCACATATAAATTATGGTCTGATAAACTGGGGAAGAACCTACTCTAAAACTCTAGATCCTTTGCGAACAAAACTTAAACAAGCAGTAAGAATAATTCTTTTTAAGAAAAGAACAGAACATAGCAAACCGCTCTTTAAGGAATTGAGTCTTCTCACTTTCGATGATATTTACAAACTTGAATGCGCGAAATTTATGTTTGATGTTTCAAAGGGAAATGTTGATAGTTGCATTTGTGATTTCTTTCATCTTACCAGTACAAGCCATGCCATCAAAACAAGGCAGGCCACTAGCGGAAATTTTTCCCAACCTTCGCTCAGAACCAATTACAAATCGTTCTTTATTACAAATTCTGGTGTAAAAATCTGGAACAGTATACCAAATACTATCAAATGTACTAATTCCAAAAAAGCATTTTCACGTTTTCTAAAACAATCTATTCTTGAAAAATATAAGTAAAAATCCAAAAATACAATTCATCCCGTTGATCCAAATAATATGCCTTAATTAATATGCCTTAATTAATATGCCTTAAATTGTTATTGTTGTTATTACCTATTATTAATATTAATATTGATTTTCTTTAATTTTAATTCATTTTTCATTGATTATTCTTTTCTTTTATTTAATCATTTTTTGTCATTATCGACTAATTTTCTTCTTAAAATATCTTTCTTATACATTTGAAACATATTCGTGTATATTTCACTTTTATCTATTTTTAACACGTCACTGAGGTCATATGGCTTCGATAGCTCTTTTCAGAGCTCTTTCCATATGTCCTTCAGCAATAACTTTGTAAACTGATGTAATACCTATATTCTTCTCTGTTCGATTAAAAGTTAACTTAAATATTCATCATATCGTTTTCTCGTATCATTGTAATTAAATATTGTTATTGTTGAAAAATACATGAAATTGAAATTGAAATTGAAATTGAATTGAGACTTTGTGAAATGGCTTATCTGTCTCTTTGCGGACGGGCCAGCCCTCATCAAATCGTTCCCTATTCATGTTTTTCACACTTCTGCACGTTTTTTCACATTTCTCCCTTTAATGATCATGCAACAATACTCTTAATTGTTCTGATGCGTCTAATTATAATGAACTGGACAACAATTAACCTCACAATAATAAAAGAACTTGTTAATGGCAGGGTACAATATTACAATACCCCCTATCACACTATGTGATTTTTCTCACAATACAATTACAAACTGATTAAAAAAAAATCTTAAATATTCCATACCGTGTCCACCAAAGCATTGTTTGACAAGCAAAGAAGATTTGTACCCACCCTTTCCTATAATAGGCTCTATTTAGGCATTCTGCGGTCGTTCAGCGACATTTGTCAAACACAAACACTTATAAAAGAGCGACAGCCAGAGATCACTCTTTTATTTTCAACTTGTGATTCAACACATCCGCTGACAAAAGGCTTGAGTGTGCAGGTCATCATCAGTTGAGTGTTGAGCCGACCAGTGGAACTCTTCTCAGTTACTTTCACTTCAATTGGAACTGTTTACTGACAAAGAGTCGCAGCAAAGGTAACCATATTTGGCATATTATTTTCAATGTACGATTTTTTAATAATATCAGACTTTGGCTGCTTGTTACTAATCAATTATGTTGAGTATTGTAATTCTTGAACTGTCATGAAATGATTTTTGTCAGTTCAGTTTCCTACGAGGAAAGGCCTAACCAAACATCACATTTTTGTCACTACTTTCCCTTTAAAACTACCAAACTATAGAGCTTATTTACTAATTCCCCTGTATATATCAATGACAAATTTATTATATATATACAAATTTATTAGCTTTGGTATATTAGGCCCAACAACGAAAGTAAAAATGGGCGTTGCCAAACTTTCTCACACAGACAGACAGGTTTTATTTACCACAACAAGAAACCTCTCATTTAACCAAAATGGTGATTTAATGACCCGAAATTATCGAGGTATTTTAACGTCACTGTTCTAAGGAACACAAGTTGACGGTTCGTTTAACACAGGGTTTTTGTTTTATATTGCAATTGTCAGACGTTTGCATTGCAGCCCAGTTTGTGTGACGATGCATTGAAAATGTACATTTGAAGAAACCAAAACGATATTCTCCTTTGTTTGGTTAAATTAGAATAATTTAACGAAACAAATAATAATAATACTATAATAGTTAGAATAATTTTGTAGCCTCTTAGCTGTTAGCCTGATTTTTTTCCGTTGCTAGCGACGCGAAGTATTAAAGACATTTAATTCTTCAACCCCGAACACTAATACTTGGCATTTAATATTAGTGCTGCACACAAGGGAGCCATTTTAATGCAATTACAGGTGCACAATGTCCCCTCATAATCACGTGGTACAAACACGATAACCTTATCCGAATCGACTTGAAGTTTCGAAGCCAAACCAACAGTAGATAAGGCCCATAATCCAGTTAACTGAATGAGATAAAGCTGAAATAATGATGGAAGAAATAGTCGGTACAGATCGCGGTTGGCTAAGCCAACAAGCACAAGAATATCAGTTCTACAGATGTAATTAAAGCCAAATGTCTAGTCCAGATACTGTTAACGATTACATCAGGAAATTGTTAACGCAATCTTATTCTCATTTCCAGACACGTTTTTTCGCTAGTTACTCTGTTTTCAGTCGCATTTCTGTAGCGAATTGCAGTCCAAGTACGACAGGGGTCGTCTTTTGAATTTCACCAGAAATGACAGACAATTAAGCTGTTGTTTGTGGCGGAAATTAGGACCAACATGACGCCGGTTTCGTCAATATTCAACGTCACATCGAAAGGAATGTGCGGATAACTGAATGACTCTTATCTCCGCTCTTTGCATGCTTTATCCTAGCTTAAGATATTTTAAAATTCACGATGTGCCCAAATCCCCACTCAACTTAAATGTTTATTTTCAGATGTCTCTAGGTGGTGGTCCAAAATGTGGTCGTTGTGTCAAGGCAGTGTATTTCAATGAGAAGGTGGACGCTTGTGGCCTTCAGTGGCACAAACTGTGCTTCAAATGCTATGATTGCAATAAAATGCTGGACAGTGTGTCTGTGTCGGATAGACGAAATGATGATGGTAGGTTAAGTTGCGTGAGATTCTATCGTAATATCAAGAGTTGTGGCTTGTCAATGAATGGAAAGACAGGCGACTTTCGTAAAATGCTCCAGGGGCGTCGTGGGACCTGAATTTTAGGGCTAGCCAAACACGAAAAATTTCCGAAAAGTGGGTCAAACGCTAAAAAATTTCCGAAAAAGTGGAAAAATCTCCAAAATCCAGCGATTTTGCTTTCACAAGGTGGGCCATGGCCCCCTTGCCCACCCCGGCCATGACGCCGGGGTGGGAAAATGCTTTAAATGCTTTAAGATGCGTTGCTATCTTTTGTGATCTATTCCAGCAGCTCAACGCTAACAGTGATAAGTCGCGAAAATAATAATTCGTTCGCCTGTCAATTGTAGGCACAACCAGCATATACTGCAAGGGCTGTTATGGTAAGAAGTTTGGACCAACAGGATATGGTTTTGGCCAAGGTGCAGGTGTGATGAGAACCGATTTCGGTGGGGCAAACAAACCTGCAGGGAAATTTTCAGGTGGTGGTGGTGGTGGGGGTGGGGGTAAATTTGGCGGCGCAGACAAGTGTCCCAGATGCAACAAATCGGTTTACGCCGCGGAAAAGATCATTGGAGCTGGTCAGGTACGATTAGCCCTGACCCTTACGCAATTTTCCGTTTTGATATATGCCAACGAGGCCTGATTGCAAAAACAGAGCATTTTGAATTTAAACTTTGTCGTTTTTACCATGGATATCGAATGCCTGGGGTGGCTTTGGCATGCGTTTGAAATTGTTTAGTCATTTGTTTTATTACTTTACAGTCTTGGCACAAGCAATGTTTTTCTTGCTCTGATTGCAAGAAGAAGCTTGATTCAACCACTGTGGCCGACAAGGATGGCGAGATCTACTGCAAAGGTACTGCTCATGTTTTTAAAACCAGCGTAACTTACTCACTCGTAATTCGTAACAGCGTAACTCATCATACATCGCATAGCAAATCTGGTCAATTGACGTCGTAACGTCAAATGTCAGACAACAGCTTTTCTGAAGAATGGCGAATGTTTAATTAAATGTGTACTTTAATTGATTTATGTGTATTTTAATTAATTTATGTTTCATGCCACAGGTTGCTATGGCAAAAAGTATGGTCCTAAAGGCTTTGGTTATGGCCAGGGAGCCGGAGCTCTCACTCTTACAGAGTAAACCATTAAACGTCGAGGAACGTTTTTTTTTGGTTTTCACCATTTTTGTATTAACGGATAATGTAATAGTACTGAGTAATGATTTTTGTAGAAAAATTGATGCTCGATAAAGAGGTAGCTACATGTTCCCCTGCCTGTTTTTTTTGGAATTGTTTTTGTGTGTGTTTTTAATGGCGAAATGCATTGTTTTGTATATGTTTTGCAAATGCAGCACCATTTTAGCAAGACTTAACTTTATACGATTAGTCTAAATACCAATAGGAAACCTTCGCTGACCTTTCATGATGTACTTCTAGCAAAGCTCTTGAAGTAACTACCATAGGAGGAATATTCATGAATTAAGGAAGTCTTGCAGTAACCTGCAACATAAAAGAGACATAACATGAGGCATACGACCACAAAGGTGGTTGATTCACGAAACAATGTTTGATGTAATAATGATGGTGATGACGATAAGCCTAGAAGTAACATTTTCTCAAAAGCTATCTATATCAGGAGAGAACTGAAATGATGCCTTTTCGTCATCGTTGCCCAGTTACGAACAAAAAGTTAACTCGGCACAAAGATCAAACGCAAAGAATTTGAAATGCCAATGATACTCCTGGGTCATTTAATATCCATATATCTATCATTTATCTGATGAGAAATTACCAATTAATTAGCATAATACTGAAATTAATCACAATCAGCGTCAAAACAATTCCGTAATAAAGAATATATAAATTAAAACAATAGTGAAATGCGTTGCGTAATGACAAGATATGAATAATGATAAAAATATCGACAAATAATTACATAAGTACATTTACATAAGAAACCAATTTAATAGCAGTGCTCAACATTGCTAAAAACGAGCAAGGATTATGGCAATGTAGTTGAACAAAATAAAGAAATCTAGCTATAACATAATCTTATCTTTGCCCTTGCGAAGGCGTCTTGAAGACAGGAGCAGAGCTGCGAGGCAGCGGAGCTCTACCTTTAATTATATCAGACGCTTTTTCAGCCATCATGATTGTCGGCCCATTCAGATTTCCACTAACCATATTAGGCATAATCGATGCATCTACGACCCGCAGGTTTTCTGCACCTTTCACGCGGGCCTGGTTGTCAACCACAGCCATTACGTCATCATCACCACCCATCTTGCAGGTGCATGATGGGTGATAAGCTGAGTCAGCCTTTCTTCTGATGAATGCATCTATATCTTCATCTGATGTGACGTCAGAACCTTAAAAATAAGCCACAGTATATCACTGAATTATCACACGCACTAAACGTATTATAGAGTACCAAACCTGGCTCTATCTCATTTGTTGTACAGTCAACTCTGTCTAATTCGAACACCCTGGGGAAGCGTGAGAATGTGCGAATTACAAAAAGTTCCAATTATAGAGGTTTGTTTTACAAGAGTTGGTTCATTAGTGATCCTTGAAGGGACAGAGAATTTCATTCGAATAAGATAGAGTTCGAAACACGAGCTCGAACTATGCAGATTTGACTGTAATTCGCGTAAGAATGGGGAAAGTCGGTGAAATTACGACAAATCTGGATGCGATGAAATTATCGGAACCAGGCTTAAAAGGACAGCAAAAGTCTCACCTGGTTGTAATTCTGCACCACTAAATGGCTCGAATGCTTTTTGCGCAAATATCTCTCTTGTAAGTCGCACACACTGTCTCATATCCTCTCTGTCTTCTTCTGTTTTTAAATAATTCGGTTGTAAAATAGGATGCTCCCTCGGGTCAGCAGATTGTAGTGCGATATATCCTCGACTTGTTGGCCGCATGGTTCCAACATGCACCTGTAGAGCAAAGAACCAAACATTGAGTTACAGGCCTGCTTCAAAAGCCTCGAAAGGTCATATTGTTGGATGGATCACATAATCTTTGTCAGAGCGAAACAACTCCAGATTTTTGATAACGTGCCTACAATACAGTCAACTCTGTCTAATTCGAACACCCTGGGGAAGCGTGAAAATGTTCGAATTATATAGAGGTTTGTTTTACAAGAGTTGGTTCATTAGTGATCCTTGAGAATTTCGTTCGAATTAGATAGAGTTCGAATTACACAAGTTCGAACTATGCAGATTTGACTGTAGTGGCCAAAAACCCTGGGAAAGTTCCGATTACTCATATTCTGCATTTTTCATATCCTTATCCTTAGATGAACAGCTCAATCACTCATCAAACTGGCCTGCAGAAATGTGAAGCAAGTAAATAAATTCCAATACCTGATACGAGTGTCTGTCTGGATTAACCCTTCCATGATCATGCACAGCTGAAGGCAAAAAGTGAAACTGGATATCAGGGTGTGAGAGACCTTCTCGCGACCTGATGAATCCACCAGCTTCAAGATGACTAGTTGCACCCAGTCCGGTTTGATTTGCAAACCATTGAAGGCCAATTGCAACCATGTTCCATGGTTTCGTAGCACTATAAAGTGTGATAGGCTTCTTACATTCCTAAAAATGCAAATGATACAGAGTTAAGACCGTGGTAAAAACCAAGAAATGCACAAGACTGAAATCTTTGAGCTAAGATATGCACAAAACCAAATATTTCGAGTTCAATGTCAGACATTGAACTCGATCAATTAACTAACCACGAAGGAAAATGTTTAGTCACCTTGAGATACGTAAATACTATATTAGCCAGAAATAAAAGCGCGTACATATCAGGTAAGCAAAGACAATAGTTTGACAAGAGATTGACAATAGTAGCTAAGTATACATTAAACTGGCCAGAGGGCAAACAATGGGCACCAAAAATCACCTTAAGATGGAAATTAGCACAAGTAGGCTAAATAGCAGCTAAAATACTTACATGTTGAACATATACTTCAAGATGGTCTTGTAAGTTTTTACCGACACCTGGGCTATCAACAGCAACCGGGATACCAAGCCTTGCCAAATCCCCTTCATCACCAATACCCGATAGCATTAGTAGTTGAGGTGAATTGATAGCTCCACCAGACAATATAACTTCTTTCCTTGCTTTCAATCTTCGAACTTGACTATCTGAAATGTAAGAGCATGTTAGTAAGCTTTCCAATGAAGACGAAAACCAAAAAATGAAACACGTGTCGACATATCCATGACTGGATTTTGTCTTGTATATACTTCATTGGATTCGTTATAGATATGTCGTTCAAATAACTCAACTCAAAAGTAAAACATACAACGTTCCATTGTATATTTTACTCTTTTTATAAGAATCACTGAACAGAAAAAATGGTCACAAACGTGGTGAGAGAAGCATCGCTCGAAACATCGCACTCATAAAGACTCCTGCTCATAACATGATAAACTTCTATTCTGATTATGACAATCACTGAACAGAGAAACACAAAAATATTCACGATGATCAGAGAGGTATCTCTCGAAACGTCACACTCATAAAGACTCCTGTTTATGACACGATAAACTTCCATTTTTAGTATATCATTGCTTTGAACTACTAAACACGTATCTCACCCTGTTCATACTCCACACCAACGGCTTTATTTCCATCCATTAATATCTTATAAACAAATGCTCTCGACTCTACTGCCAGGTTCTCTCTCTTCAAAGCAGGTCGGAGATACGCCTGCGCAGCGCTCCACCGTTTGCCTTTGTAGATCGTCATGTCCATGGGACCAACGCCTTCTTGTTGATAACCATTCATATCAGCCGTGTATGGATAGCCACACTCCACTGCAGCATCAATGAAAGCATGAAACAATGGGTTTTCCATGCATCCTCTAGAAACATGTAATGGCCCACTACCACCTCTATAATCGTCTTCACCTGCAAAGAGCAAAGAGGCAGTATAACAAAGGCATTATACTTAACAGCAAGCAAACAAAACAACAATACAAGTAAAGGCAGATGATAAAAGTATTGTCTTGTGAATTTTGACACAATGCCCCTTTCATACAGTAAAAACCAGCATATAAGAACCAATGGATTAAGAACCTTCAGGGTGATTTTGCTGCTCAAAACAATAGACAAAACAATAGCCTATTGTCTTGGAACAATAGGCTGGAAGGAAAATTTACATGTTCTTATATGCAGGTTTTTACTGTATAACAAAACTCTTTATTCCACCCTAATCTTTGGTCTCATAGAATAATTAACTCAAAACAGTTTGTTCTCACCTAGTTGATGTGTCTGTGCCTTCTTGAAATATGGTAAGCAATCAGCATAAGCCCATCCTTTAGCCCCGGCTGACTCCCAGCCATCGTAATCTGCAGCATGTCCTCGTATATACACCATTGCATTCAGTGCTGAAGAGCCACCCCAAACACGGCCACGAGGCCAGTACATTGTTCTGGAAAACAACAAAAGTATCGATTAGATTGAACTATCATTTGCCAACTATTTCAAGTTATATCTCTTCAAGTGCTCTTCAGAAAATCACAAACAAGCCATTTAAGAAATCACAAACAAGCCATTTAAGAAATCACAAACAAGCTATTTAAGAAATCACAAGCAAGCCACTTAAAGATCCTGGATGAATGAAAACAGTACAAGACAAAGATGTATGTTACTTTATTATGTTATATAGCCAAAGATAGAACAGACTGCTTGTAATACCACATAATTCTGGCTTACCTATCATTCACATAAGATTGAGTCTCTGTCGTATACGCCCAATTATACCTAGTTCCGTCTAAGTTATACTGCAAAGCAGATGGCATATGTATCCTCCAATCCCACCAATAATCTTTTGGCCCAGCCTCAACAACCACGACACTATCTTTTCCATCTTCACTTAGCCTATTTGCAAGCACACACCCAGCTGAACCAGCTCCAATGATAGCATAATCACACTCGCTGCTAAAGACCAATTTATCTCCTGAGTTGCTACTCAGAGGTGCTTGAGATAAACTGATACATCTAGAAAAGACTGAGTGGAAAAACGTATTAGTTCAGCTATCATATACTTGGTATTCTGCATGAGTTACATTGCACTAGGCAAGAATGACAATGCAATATGCTCATACTGTGATACAAGATTATGTTCAAATGTCACAGGGTGTCCAACAAAGTGATCACTCGACAAGAGCTTTGTGCAAAACGTAAGAGTCCAGTTATAAAATCATTGTGATAATGAGCAATGTTTTATTTGACAAACCCACTTATATGGACACCCTGTGGTTTAGGTAACTCAAATGATGCCAAATACCTTGGTTAATTTTAATGTGTAATCGATTGGTATAAATCCTGTTTGATATATATGCTTGTCTTGATATCTTTGCTAAGTTTTGCATGTTTTGGACGACTTTAATATATTAATGATGATCTAAATAAGGAGAAAACTTGGCATAAGGTTAAAGTGAAATGGAAAAGGGGGCGGAACTGAAGGCCTTTAAGCTCGGTTGTTTGACTGTTCAAAGATTTGTACATAGGCACTTTTTCGTAGCTTTATAAGACAAATCAAGAGTATATTCTAAAATACAAAGCTTTACTTACCAATTTATATAATGATTTCTTTAATATTTTCTCTAAGAATGTCTCTAAAATTTTCTAAAAAAATTTGCCAGATTTCTTTGAACTTTGATCTTGCGAAAAAAGTTTTCACGCCAGAAAGAGGCCAGTCTCACTCACATTATCTTTCCCAGAGTTCCTTTCAAGCTGAATCTTTCTTTGATGAAAAAAATGTGTTGTTTGTAAAATTTTCGTTAAAAGCTAATTGCAATTTGCATAGTTGAAATTTTTCTGCAATCTTTGGTCAGAAATGTCTGCAGCACAGCTCTTCATTGGAAGTTTATCCAGAGAAACACAAGAACGTGATCTAGAGAATGTTTTCTACAAACATGGTAAATTGCTGAGATGTGATCTCAAGCGAGGTGGGCGTTTCTTCACTGTTATTTCTAATTTTAGGCCAGCAGGCCACGGCGTGCGGTGTGGCCTTACGTTAAGGTAAGCATGCTTCATAGTTTTACCTGTCCTTTTTGCGAAGGTCTTTGTTGATTTCTGCAATTTATCTTTGCCAGGATTCGGATTTGTTGAATATGAAAGTCCCAGAGATGCAGAGGTAGGTAACGCGGTTCAGCTAATTAACAATGAATTTCTTCATTCATGAATAATAATAAGCATAGCAAATCTGTGAATAATAACCTAAGTTTCTTTGCTAGCGTTAGATGATCTCGAGGAGTAGTTTTGCTTTTTAAAAAGTGCTGAAAAACTTGTTTTATTTCTTGGCAGAGGGCACACTGGAGTATACACTGAAATGTGCCTAAAATCCTACATGCCTTAATGCCATATTGTCTATGTCCAATGTTGTCGCTTTTTTGATCTTGCATAAGTTTTCATCTGGATGCCAGGCCTGCCACAAAATGCCACACTTATAGCCACACTCATTGCTATGCCTATTACTGCACCCAGTCCTGCACCCCAGCCCCTTAAACCAGCATCAGATTGGCATTTGGAAGTGCCCATGCACGAGTATTGGAATGGTATGGTCTTTGCTGAAGCTTTCCGTGTTCTAGAAAAGAGTTACCAGGTCAGGATGGCAACTTGATCCACCAACAGTAATCATTTGACAGGACCATCAAAATATCCAACCTCAATGCTTTTCCAAGTGCGTGCAGTAGCCATGGGCCACCTTGTTGACGAAGTTGAGAGTGGCAGCAGCATTTGTTGCTCAGCAAGCTATGCCCTCAAATCATGTGAAACCTCTTCTAAAACTCCAGCTCAAGTCTCTGCTTAACCCAGCTCAGAAGGATCTAAAATTTATGGGCCGCCAAGTTAAGTTTCCTGCATGTCACAGCGCCAATACCCAAATCGACATAAACACATGCCCATATTCAAGGAAAATGGATTGCCATAACTACAATACATTGCCATACGGTCCACAGTAAACCCTTTACGACCAGTAAAATTGTGCCAAAAATGCCCCCATACGTGATTGGTAATCTATAAAACAAATGTTTCACTTTATTTAAATGTTTTACTTTACACTGTCATTATTTAAATCTGTGGTATAATTTAAGGAAATTATGTTATGTGTATTGATTTTAATGTGCAGAGTTTTGCTGTTCTAGGAAGCCATCCGAGAGGAAAATGGAAGACGATTACTTGGCTCTAGAATTGTTGTTGAATGGGCTAAGGGCAGCATTGGAGACAAGGTTAAAATTGAATTAAATCATGATAAATTGTGCTTCAATTTGGAAAGGAAATAGTCTTGGTATTGTTATGCTAAGTTATAAATGGTAATGGTTCATTGAATATTTTTTTTGTAGACTGGAAGATTGAGAGATAGATCAAGATCAAGGGACAGAGATTACGGAGGAAGAAGTAGAAGAAGGTCTGTATTTCATAAGATTCCTCCTTTTTTAATATGTCCACTTTTCCTCTTTGCTGAATGTTTCACTTTTCTGCTCCTTTTAATTATGCTTTACAATTTTATGATTCTGCAATTCCATCTTATTTTAGTTTTGGACGATCAAATGGTTACGACCGTGATCGTGAACGTTCTCCAAAATACTCAAGCTATAGCAGTGATAGTTACAAAGACAGGTATTAATTCTCACATCCTCTTTCATCAAGATAAAATAAGAATAAATAGTAATTTAAAGCAATAAAATAAACTGACTCGAAAAAATTATTTTCCTTTTTTCAGTTTATTTTGCTTTTATCTAATCATTTCCATGAAGTACACATTTGCTTAGCTCACTTATCAGCGGTATTTTCCCTCCATACATAATCGTTTATATTCCACAGCATATGCATGTAAGTTTATGCTGAATCAATTAATATATATTTTTAATTTCTGTTATTTAGACGTAGAAGCATTTCACCACGTGGTCGTAGCTATCGCGACGATCGCTATGACGACAGACGAGGTCGTGATCGTACTGGAGGGAGGTCAGATCGAGAACGATTTGATAGGGACAGCAGATACGAGAGAGATCGCTTTAGCCGACGATAACAACTGATCAAAGACGTTATTTCATTTCATGTTATTCCTCTATCTTCAAACACATATACTGTTTTTGATACTCATCTAAAGTCGTTATGTTTTTAACCTGTGTTGCAGATATAGACTTTTTGTTCGCTTTCTGTTTTATTGATGTATTACTGACGAAAGTTAAGTAGATATTATTGTTCGTATAGCTATCGGGGAAAGTTGTTGGTTGGAATTACAATATTGTTAGGTCAGGTCTTACCTATGCTGGAGAAAAGTAGAGCGGTTCCCTCTCCATTTTATATCACCTTTGTATCTACGTATTGTTGTAATTTATTCTACGCCGATTTTTAAAAAGAAATAAAAATCTATTTGGCAAGCTTTTCTTGTTTTCTCCAACTCAACTCACCCAGAAAGAAAGAAACTTCAAATTTACTACTTCAAGAATTGTGAATACTGTAAGAACTCTATTACGCCCCCCGGGGAGCTTATTTAATGTTTGAGGTTCCAAAGGGGGCTTACATAATAATATTCTCAAATATACTTTAGAAAATGTTCGTTGAAGAACAGCAGCAAAATAAATTCTATGAGCTTTATCGTTTGATGTCATTGTTTGCAATTTCAAAATCAAGAGAAGGCTTAATTTGAAATTTTTATCAAAGGCCGGCTAGCAATTCTAAGATACATATGATACATTCATTTACAATTAACGTGTCGTTGTCTGTCTGCAGTGGTGATTTCTAAAAAAATTAACAAGGGGGGCTCCAAAAGCAAAACCTCCATAGTGGGTGTGGCTTTTTGTGACCACACCCATGTTTTCATTGGCGCAAATATGAAAAACGTGCTCACACAAACCAAACCAGACCAAACAATGGTTTATAAACCTTTAAAGGAATAGAAACAGCTAAAGAAGACACCAACCATACGAGAATTAACATCTGGCATGCAACGGACATCAGAATCTTTACAAATGAGGCCTTTAAACTTTAACTTCTCGATAACGAGAAATTTCGCAGAGCACAAATACAGAGATTGTTTGGGGGGGCTGCGCCCCCCCAAAGTCAGGATATATTTTAACAAGGGGGGCTCCGCCCCCCTGCGCCCCCCCTAGAAATCACCACTGTCTGTCTGCTATTACCAGGTACATTAATTCAGTTCATACAGCAAGCAGGTACAATTGGTACAGTAGAATAGATATTAAAACGAATTTAAATAAGTAAAAGCAGTTCAAGCAAGCAGTTTACTGTGGGGCACAGATACGTTGAAGAAGACGACACGAAGATTATTCATCACGAACTTCCTATTTACAATGCCCATATTAGGCACAAGAGAGCACGTGTTTCATTGCATCAACTGCGGCATGTGATTGGCTAATACAAGACAACTTTACATCCGGTACAATGTTAAATTGAGATGATAATGGTCGAATTACGTTGGTTTGCCTTGGTGGTGTGAAAGACAACAACAAGATTTTTGGAAACAAAACAACATTCCTCGAAGCGAAAGATAGGCGAGGAAACGTGGCATCTCCGAATCCGTTTTGTTTTGAAAAAGCTTCACTTTCACAAGCCTTAGGCTGGGCGAATTCATTTTGTTTGAAGACAGTATCTGCGCCCATAAAAAAGGCGAAGAGGATAAGGTACGGTATAGGATTTGTTTTATTTTTTGTACTCTGATTTTTACATATTCCTTTTATTTAGTTTTGTTTACTGCAGCCAAACGTATTGTTATAAATAGAGCACTGATGCTTATTTTGTTGCTATCATCGTTATTATTGTGGCTATATTTTAAGAACAAAGGTACGATGATAAATTTAAGTTTAAAGTATAGATTTTCAAATGCAAGGCCGGTTTTTTTGGCCATGTTTCCTTGTACATATACAGATCATAAACATCAGCACGTCAATTATTTCAAAACTAGTGGCGTGATCAAAAATCTCGGCTAAAGTGAATTTACTCGTGTTTTATGGGGTTCCTATAGCTGCATTGGAAAAGGGGTTTCAATTTTCGAGTGTTTAGCATGTCAAATAATTTCTCGAGGTTTTTTTCTTGTTGACATTTTGGTTCAACTAACCACCGTCATCATCATAATCATCGAATACTTTCACTCCGAAAAGTCTTTATAAAGTTGGCAACATCAATGTTAATGTCGCATGCTTTATTCTGTGCTTCACAGTGGACTATATATCCTTTATAATACTTAATACTATATAAGACTATCTAATTATAAAGGAAAATTTTAGCACAGTAGTCATTTCCAAAGAAGTTTGCATTGCTCAGCTAAATTTTGGAATTATAATCCTCAAATTGTTTGTTGGATTAATAAGAAGAGAGATTTTCACCCCTGCACGCTTGGTTACGCCAAAATATACTTAATTAAATTTGTCACTAAACAAAGAATTAAACTCATTGTCTCCTAAAAAATAATATTTTGAACGTGCGCTTTTTCTCGTTTGTGCACCACAGTTTTTTCTGTTTGATCAAAACACTCAACCTTTTGTGCCCCAAACAGCTGTATATTCTGCATTCAAACAATAACATGAAAGAAAAGTTAAATGTTATTTAGACACGCACGCCTGGGTTGGGTTTTTTAATTGCAGCATTATAAGTTCAACATGAAATACAAAAAGCTGTGACATTTCGCTTTCCCATATTTGCTATATTATTTAGAAGCAAATCCTCCTTTTTGAAACTGGGTTAATTGTTCTACTTTAAATTTCATTTGTAGCGATTAGATTGAATTTCAAAGACAGCTAAAAAATGAGCGCTAGTATTGGTTTATTGAGAAGCGTTCAGCGAGTGACTGTTCAAAGAAGGGGAGTTGCTTTTGAAGCTGCAATTATTGCTGCGGCATCGAAAAAAGTTCACATGACTTTATCGAGTAAGTATGAGAGGACATTTTGTCATAACGCAGGCCGAAAAACGTTTTGAAAATTCCGAAAGACCCCAACAACCTCACATAATGTCTTTCAATTTTAACAACCTTTAAGAATATTAATTAAGAATACCAATATCTCATTTAGGATTTTGATTTCGTGGTTTCTTCGAGGAAAATGTCTCCCAAGTTTTGTCAACCACTTGCAAAGTTCATGGTCCTCAATCCCTCGACTAATTAAATTAACACTTAAACGATAAAATAGAAAGAACAAACAAACCTTTTCTTGTTTCCTATGGTTTTGTTTCTCTTTATCAGCAATAAAGTTTTTAAACTGTTTCAAACTCGGTGAAAATTTTGATGCTTTCCTTTTTCAAGACACGTGTATTCTTTTTCTTTTGCGATGAATTTTTCACGTTGCTGACGTGATATTTTGCAAATTCAGTCATGTTCCATATTAGGTTAAAAAGGAAATGAAGTGGCTTCTTTCCGCTGAGGAAATTCATGGAAATTGACCAAGATTGACAACTTTTCGCAAACTTCATTTTTACGAGAATTACCTTTGCCAAACTCGATATTTTTTATTGTTATTCTAAATTGTTGAAGAATACTTAACAATAGAAAGGGAAATATTTGATAGCGTTAACTTGTTGTATGTTTTGAATTTTAGAATCATCAAGTGGTATCCTATCTTTTCCCAACTCAATGGAATTCTCTCTGGATGGCGAGAGCATCGCATACAAGCCGCCATTTCTTCCAGGTACGCATGGGACAGAAATCAGGGCATGGGACAGGTGGACTTTATAAGGCCGCGTTTAGGTCGTGTCGAATTTAATTCATTAGATTCGACCTAAATGCGACATAAGTGCGACATTCACTTTATACGTGTTTTGTTTGCCGCATTTAATTCAACTCCTCATATCATCGTGACGTAACGAAAAAGGATTGCACATACGCAGAGTGCTTGACTGGGCAAATTTGACATATTTCATCATTATATCACATGAAGAATTTGAATTAAATGCGACCAAAATGCGGCCGTGTAAAGCCACGTCGCATTTGTGTCGCACTTGTGCATTAAGTTCGGCAAATCCTGATGAACTTAATTCAAGTTGCTGCACTTAATTAAATGCTCACTTTATACGGCTGCATTTACGTCACGACCTAAACGCGGCCTTATAAAGTCCACCACAGAAATCGTATCAACGCATGGGACAGAAATCAGGCATTTAAGTTTCCTGAGACCCTGGATCCCAAACTGGCTGGGGTCCTCTGAAATATAAACTTAATTTGCTCACTTGGAGAATCAAATCAGAAGGAATAAAAATAAGGAGTCATTGTTTTCCGTTCGTATTTTGATTTGAATTTGAATTTAATGAACAGAACTTAATTTATTACGAAAATGTTTGCAGGTGTTGGCGAAAATTATGATGATTATGCCATATTGGAGTCAGCTCGAACTAAGGCATGGCACGATAGCTTGGTAAATGTTATATCAATCAGGTTGAACCGAACGGAAGAGACAGCAGGCCTTTAATCGTCCTAAAACCACGTCTCACTCACCAACAGCTGGTCGCAAACTTCTACCATAATCACTATTACCTTTCTTATTATAAATTCACTTTATTTGCTGTTTAATTGTAATTATTGCAACAGTATTTTCTTGCAATGTTACCGTGTAACGGGGGTTTTATTTGTTATTGACACCAAACTCAAAATTTTATGTCATGCATTTTCTGCATGTGTCTTTGGAGCATTTCTTGTAAATCATGGATGCATATCATTTAGGAGATTTGACGTACATTAGATATTATTTTAAGCTTTTATGATTTCATTGTGCATGGCATTAGAACCATCACTCCTGGCTGGAACTATTTCATATTGTTTAGTTGTAAATAAAATCGATCTTGTACACATTGTATATGAGACAATTTGACTGATAGATGACGGATATTGTTGCCTCTTTTATTCACATCTAAAATTTCCATGAAAAGGAATTTCTATTACCAATCTTTCATTCGTCAATACCACTCGAAAAGAAAATTGGAAGCATTTGTCTTCTATGACGTTTCATGATATGACGTAACTCCAAGATTGGAGAAGAGGCTAGCAAAACATGTCGACCATATTTGTCAACATGAACTTGTTGGAGGAGGAGCTGAAAGCAAAAGGCAAATCATTGAAGCAAGTTGAGACAACAGTCACTTGCAAAGATGGGCGAAAATATAAAGAATCATGTCGTGGCTTGGTTAGTGAATCAATTGAAAGAGAGCATAGTAGAAGTAATAACAGGCATTTCTTTGTGGTAGATACATCTGTAGACGAAGCAGTATGCGAGGTGCTTCCTGGTTTATTTATAGGTTCACAAGATGCAGCTACTAATTTCTCGGAATTGCAGAGACATGGTATACAATTCATATTAAACGTTGCTGTAGGCGTAGCACCAGTAAATTACGACGAAATAACGAGCAAAATAATGCCAATTTATGACCTCCCAGAGTTTGATATCAAAGGATGTTTCGAAGAGGCTGTAGATTATATCAAAGATTCGCTCAAACATGCATCAGTGCTTGTGCATTGCAATGCAGGTATCTCAAGATCTGGTGCGGTTGTTGCTGCATATTTGATAAGAGAGGCAAGGATGCCTCTGGATCAAGCACTGACTGTGATTAGAGCAGCAAGATCTGTTGTTAAGCCGAATGATGGCTTCATGGAACAGCTTCGCTCATACGAAAGGGAGAAACTTGCATTGTAACGTCATGTAGGTGTGATAGAGTGAACACAGATACATTCAAAGTATATACAGTGAACAGTCGAGCTTCAATACCACCAAACTTGGATAAAACCAGTTCAAAGTGCTATGATATACTCTCTCCAAAAGTCCGAGACAACCATTACCATCGTAAAGAAATTATCACGCCAGTGAAAGATCAAAAAATCATTTAAAAGTATGCAATATTATGAGCTTCAACAGGCTCTATTTCAATTCGCATGGAAAAATACAACTTCTAAATTACGATATCTATTATAAATAAATTGATACGAATATCGTAGAGTTTTCGCATAGCTGTGACAATATTATGCAGACCTAATAGAAAGTCCAGTGTTCCTTAAAAAGCACAGGAAAAGAAAAATTTAGTTCTCTTATCTCTTTCATGCTGATTTTTCTGTTGGTAGGTCTTCTGGTTGGATAAGCCGGATGCTTTCCATGCCATCCGGTTCAATAGTTTTGTTGTCCGCATACGAAGGAATTTGACCATTTGGTTGCTCCGGAATGACAGCTGGTCCGTTGGCTCTGGGCTGGTCCATATGTTCCTGGATGATGAAGAATCCAGGGTTAATTAGTGTTATTGGAGATGCGATAAGGATAAGGTTAGATAACAAGAATGGTTACACAGACTTACCTGAAACTTTGCAACTGCCGGAAACTGCTTGCCCGCTTCTTCGAAAAGAAAGCCAACAAAAGAGTGAAGCATGCCTAAAAGATGATGCAAGACCGCATTGTAAGAACAGCCTATCACAGTGCAGAGTTGTTACCACATGGTAGATATGCTTCAATCCGATTGGTTACTTTAATAATAGCTAGAGTTAACAAGTTAAACATTGGGTCCCTTGAAGACACCACTACACTTAGTCCCTTGAATATCTCCATAATTCGAGCCTCCAAGGGACTGTTGAAAATGACTCAAGTTAACAAATGTTTGAGTTATCAAAGCTACTAGCAAGTATTAACAAAGCTCTCAAGGAGTATACAAAATTATTTGAGTTATCAAAGGTTCAAGCTACCACTGGCTTGAGCCATCGAGATTTTACTGTATGTAGAGCAGTGTAATCTTTGTATGCATGTAATCTTTTTTCACTCAGCCTACCTGATGTAGCAAATATACCTCCAATTATACCACAGAGACGTACTATGAACTGCCAGAAGGGTCTTCCCTCCTCAGTTACTTGAACTTTCAATGAATTCAGGTCGTATTTCATGAATATCCCTGGACAATATCAACAAAGAGGCAATGAGAATACCACCATCATAAGCGCTGAGAACAGAATGAAACACATGATAAACAGTCAAGCAACAGGAGGCCATGGATGCCATACCTGGAACTCCACGGCCACCAGTGTGTGGATCGATATTTCGCTTCTAGAAATTACAATAGAACATAGCTTAGATGTTGATTCATCGTAAATTGATGATAGGCTTTGCTTGAAGTCTTGCAAAGGGGTATGATATAAGAACATTATTGTTCCAGGTGTAAACCCTTAGTAGTCATAAAATAAACATAAATACTCTTTGAGTGACGGAAAATTGGTGCGTGTCCAAGCCTCGCTGATCAGTCTTGATTGATGTTGGCACAATCTATCGAAATAAAAAATAAGCGTTACAAAGGCGTTTCGTCAAACAATGATCAGCAGTTGTAACGTTTGCGAATAGAAACAGATAACACTTGCCTGGATATAATATTGATACATTGCTTGATCTAGAAAGAGAGAAGATAAACAAATGAAAAAACAAGTTATTTCCCCCACGATCTCCATTAACAATCGCATATATGTGCGATTGTTATAATTGGGCCTAGGCGCTGCAGACAGACCGAAAGAAATTTGAAAGTACCTCGGATTGAAAAAAAGAAATAAAGCTATCACCTGTTGATATTTTCTCCTCTCATTGTCGAACGATTTAAAAAAATCTTTTTACGATCTTATTCTTGCGTGAAGCAAAGTATATAAAAAATTGCAGGATCAGGTTCTGTCTTACTCTGGTACTCGGTACACAATTACGTCACATACGCTCCTGCGCAGTACCATTAACTACGTTACTGCGCATTCTGACCACCTTTCTCCTCCGCATATCGTAACCCTAACCCTAACCATGACCCTAAGCCTAACCCTAAGGCCAACGCCTCGGCCACTATGGACCCAATACGTCATATACGCTCCTGCGCAGCACCAATAGCTACGCTACTGCGCATTCTGACCACCTTTCTCCTCCGCATATCGTAACCCTAACCCTAACCATGACCCTAAGCCTAACCCTAAGGCCAATGCCTCAGCCATTATGGACCCAGTAAGTCATATACGCTCCTGCGCAATACCAATAACTACGCTACTGCGCATTCTGACCACCTTTCTTCTCCGCATATCGTAACCCTAACCCTAACCCTAAGCCTAACCCTAAGGCCAATGCCTCAGCCATCATGGACCCAGTACGCCACATACACTCCTGCGCAGTACCAGTAACTACGCTACTGCGCATTCTTACCACCTTTCTCCTCCGCATAGCGTAACCCTAACCCTAAGGCTAAGCCTAACCCTAACCCTAAGGCCAATGCCTCAGCCACCATGGACCCAGTACGCCACATACACTCCTGCGCAGTACCAGTAACTACGCTACTGCGCATTCTTACCACCTTTCTCCTCCGCATAGCGTAACCCTAACCCTAAGGCTAAGCCTAACCCTAACCCTAAGGCCAATGCCTCAGCCACCATGGACCCAGTACGTCACATACGCTCCTGCGCAGTACCAGTAACTACGCTACTGCGCATTCTTACCATCTTTCTCCTCCGCATATCGTAGCCCTAGCCCTAACCCTGACCCTAAGCCTAACCCTAAGGCCAATGCCTCAGCCACTATGGACCCAGTACGTCACATACGCTCCTGCGCAGTACCAATACCTACGCTACAGCGCATTCTGACCACCTTTCTCATCCGCATAGCGTAACCCTAACCCTAACCCTAAGCCTCAGCCTAACCCTGAGGCCAATGCCTCGGTCATTATGGACACAATTACGTCATATACGCTCCTGCGTAGTACCAACAGGAACTCGTGTGTTCTTGTCAAAAGAAAAATGGCGTTTTTCTCGGGTCTTCGCGTTTCTGGTACTAAATAAAAGGTAACAACCCGTAAATAACCCAAACAGTTATCCTGTTCCCAATGTTTTTTAAACTTCCCACTGCACTACAGCAAAGACTCTCATCATTGATGAATTGAAAATAAAAACTAGCATGCGCGCTAAGTGGAAGAAGATTTGAGGCTACGCGACGCGCAGGTCAGGAGCGGACAAACAAACGCACCACCAGTTCTTGCTTTTTGCGCAGGCGCTTCACGCAGCAAAAATACTGTTATTTATACTTACTGCTCTTTGTTATTTGAATGTCACCGTCAAGAGGATTAATTACTCCAGGTACAGGCTCACCAAATGACAATAGATCAACACGGTGAGAAAAATTCTGGGCTGAGAAAATAATAATCACAATGATTACTACAATCTGACGACAATTGTTATAGCCTGATATCACTTAGGAAAGTGGGGTTAAGGTAGGGTCTGCCAAGATCAGGCTCTGTGTATAGAAATTTTCATGGATCTGTCATGGTCCAGACTGCAGAGTATGGCATGTGCACACCGGAGATATTTTTCTCTAAAAGCAACTGCACACCAGGCAGATTAGGGTGTGGCAAGTTATGTGGGTGGAGCAGGGCATGGCCCCATACAATTTATCACAGTGATAATTTAGAAAGTTTTATTAAAATAATGCTTTTCAAAATTATTATTAGTCCAGGCGGCCCCAACAAAAAAGATTTCACGTAGAACGTACGCCGAAGTTACGCTGTACTTTCATATATGTACACCAGAAATCATATATTTTGTATATGTATTATTATTATTTTGGGTACGCCGAGCAAAATTTTTATTAGTATGTACGTCTCGGCACGCCGACTTGAGCGTTGAGTGCACGCCGAAGATCCTCGGGCCTAAGTGCATGGAATGCACCCTGCTCCTTCAGAAAAGGAATTTTTTTCTGTGTACACCAGCACATCGAAATTTTTGGTGATGCACACCGGCACACCAGGAATTTTGTTTGTGCACACCGGAGATCTCGTCGAAAATTGCCATACTCTGCAGTCCGGGTCATGGTTCTTTCCTATCCTATGCTTACTATAAATTGCTGTAGATCTGTTAGTTTTCATTCAACAGACTTGATCTTCTTGAATGATATGGTTAAAATGTCTGTTAAAAGGTCTATTAGAAGTTGCCAACACTAACCTTCCTCTGAGACCAAGGCACTTAAGTGCGCATGTCCTCTGGGATGAGGTATTGATCTGAAAAAAGCAGCAATCACCATTAATGCTCTAACTCATGCATGTATTAGGCAATGATGATGCTTCATGATGATGATGCTGATTTAATTAGGTAATCTGTGGTCTTTCGAATGCAACAGAGGGAGAAGTGTGTATGACTTACTTTCCAGCAGTTACATGGAAATTGCCAGCCACCTTGTTCACTTCAATTTTTCCATGAATGCGACAAGCATCAAATTGTTCTCCTTTGAATTCAGCATCATCTCTGAAAAAGAAGGATTTGCATGTGTGAGGCATTTGAGGCATCTGAACCATTCAATAAAGAAGGCAGCAAATAAAGAAGAGTGGAGAAAGTTAAAAAAATATCCAAGTGCCCAAAGAACTCTTCCAGCTAGGGTCCTTTGGGAAAGGCAGGGCAGGACAAGACAAGTTAAGCATTTAATATCAACTTAAAGCTGTGTCAGAGTTTCTTGAAGTAACTGATATCCACTTGATAAAAGATATCCACCTAAATCCATGCAATAGAGCAAAAAAGTGTACCTACTACTGTACCTACATGTTACCTGCACACAGATGTTGATCAAATTCGATTGTGTAAAACTTACCTAGGAGGTAGATAAGTGGGAAATGCTTTTCCACCAGAAACTCCATGCACATCCAGTACATCATTAATTGTTCGGTAACCTTCGCTTTGGTATTTGTATAAAAATCTGGAAGATGGCATTGTATATTGTAATTCAAAACTTTGTGACAAAACATTGTATTTTTATATGATAGAAAACATGGACAAAAATAGAAGATGTAGTTGAACTTTGTGAATAATATATCAGGAATAATATATATTAAGAAGATGTGCATACTTTCTCCAATTCTCTTGGTTCTTTCCAAGCCTAAAATATGTCTGAAATTAAAAAATACAGTTAGAAAAGTTTAAGTTCAAATAAAGAGAAGGCAAAAAGAAGACGACTGCTTGAAAATATTGCTACCTCTTCCAACTTGAGGTCAGTTTCTGTGTCAATACTTGTACCCGATAAATCAAGAACATCTGCCCCAATATCTAAAATTCACAAAAGAATGGTGTTTGCCATCAACAAAACAACAAAGTATGGATAGAACTGATGGATCTTTAAAAGCATATAGAAAACCTATTGGATCAATTTTAATAAAGAAAAAATTTATATACCATCACATTTCATGGCAACTGTCATGTCAACATTGATTCTAATTTTACTGAAAAAAATGTAAAAAATAAAATAAAATTATCATAAATTTTATAATGCCAGTTGGAATTTATTATTTTCAATATTGCCAATCAAAGGCACACCTTTCTGCATCTCTATCTACTTCAAATGAATACTTCAGTTCAGTTCCTTTGTAATATGCAAACTCCGATATCATCAATATGCCGATGAATGTGAAGACCAAAACAGAGACTGCAAAAACAAAAAACAAAATATAGTTATATCTAAGGAGTTAAAAGGCTGTGAAATTTCTATAAGTTTATTAAGGCCACAACCATGCTAACCTGTACCACCACTGGCACTGGTTTCCTTGTAACTATCTGGAACTTTTGGAAAAGCATCCAATTCCTTGATAACTTTAACAGCACTTTTCCTTTGTCTCAATGTATCCGTTACGTTCAACATGATCAAACTGTTTACAACAAATATTCAAATAATCTGGAACTAAAATCAAATTAAAATATTTATTTACACAATATTCCCATTATATTATTGACCCAATGTAATATTACATGAAAGTTCGGAAGCCATCTTTGTCCACGACACACAACACAACACAACGTCATGCGTGCTCCTGCGCAGTTTCCATAAACTTGGTGCTTGGCAGCGATCTTTGTCAACCTTTACTGCTAAACCATGCTAAACTTTCTACAAATTTCCTGGATTAAAGGTTAGGAATCTTCAGGCGCAAGACTGCGAAAGTCAAGTTTTAAAATGCACTTCGAAGTGCACTGAATGGCTCACAAATAGTCAAAACCTATAGACTTCAGACTGCAAAGAAACTCTTAAGTGTACTTCCCACCTTTTTAATCTTTGCTATGCGAAGTGCTTCACGTAACAACCTTTCTTTTTACTGGCCTTTCACGCCATTTGTGTGGCAGACTCTTTATTGCTTGATTAGTTTTTCAAATAATCGTTGGGAGAAAGTGTAAGAGCAAAAAATATGGATGCGACGCTTCCGGCTTTTATAGATATTAGAGAAATTGAACAAGTAAGTTTAATAGCCTGAGATATGGTTGCTTGAAGTTCACCCTCACTCAGTTAGGCCTAATTTAGGCCACACACGTGCGTCATGTCTCACATAAGTTGCCTGTTCTAAACCCAATACATGTATGGTTCCCAACGAAAGTATTTTGTAAAACTGTTGTAATTTTAGGCTGCAGAAATCAGGCAGTATCTGAAGTCTGCTGGGGCAGATTTGGGAGATGACTGCAAAGATTTGATACACGAAGAACTCTCGTGTCTTTTAGATGTTTGTGAGAATTGGCTGAGGTCTGCAAGTGACGCAGGTTTGTAGCAAATACCCTTTTCCACCCACCATTCTTTGTAGCAAATACCCTTATCCACCCACCATTCTTTAGTTTACTTTTTTCCATCAACATGAGAAGAAGAAGATTACCTAGTGGTCGTTATCAAAAGGAGGCTTAGTATCTTATCAGAGATAGGGACTCAACTGCACTATAATTATGTGTATATATTGTATCTATGTTATTGATATCTTACAGTTAATAATTTGATCTGTTTTTCATGTAGATCTTGAGGCTATGATGAATAGTTTCATCTCACTCATTCTGGTGTGCACATCGGATAGAGAGAAAATTACTCATAAATTCTGCTCGAAACTCATAGAAGTTGGTGCATTGGAAACAAACGCTCTGCTCAGACTCAAAATGTAGGTCATTTTGCTTTTATCATATCACCTCACTCAGCCATTGCGTTCAGTTTTGTGAGATAACGATAAGGTGTTCTTTGGCATCTCGCAAAAAGGTTGCACTAATAAGTGAATTGGTTATATTGTGCTTTTTTAATGTGAATAAAGAGTTAATGATTTGTTAAGGTTATAGTAATAGTAATGGTTTGTCAAAGTTAGTCACTGCAATTATCTATTTGTTATTATATGTGTAAATGAATCATGGTATAGCTTAATTAATTATGATGATTTCCATGTTTTCATTGCAAAAGTTTTCACTGGCTAAGCTGCTAATCCTTCTTGCCTTTAGACTTGGAAACTTTTTCACCGGATTCAAGGACAACAACCCGGTTAGGTATGAAATTTACTGCAGCCAGTTAAAGCTTGCGCTCCAGTTTGGACTAGCAGATCACGTCGAAACCAGACTGAAAGAAGTATGTAATGAAGTAATATTGATTTCCTATCTTTTTCCACTATGATTGAATTTCAAAATTTATCTCCTAACATTTTGTTGTTGTTTTAATTGCAGGTCAAGTCTTGGCTCAACCTGTGGAATATCGATGCAGAGAAAAAGCGAAAGTGTTATCGAATGCTAAACTCTGCATTAGGAGATGATAAAGATAGGTGTGTTGTCAATTCCACCTTTTATAACCTGTAAAAGTATCTTCCACTCTGAGTTGCAATATTCAACAATTGCTTATCTACTTTTCAATCTTACACAGCGATGAAGCTACAAAGGTGATGCTTGAAATCTTGTCAACTTACGACGAAAAGAGTGCAGCAGATGCCAAAGATGATGCCTTGCGATGCATTCTTCACTGCATTAACAAACCAGATGTTTACATCATGGATCACCTGTTGGCTCTGAAGCCCGTAGCAGCATTAGAGGGACAACCGATACACAAGGTGCACTAATTCGTCCTTCATTGACTCAGCAGGATTAATGTGTTTAAAGTTTAATGTGCAATGAATTGGGTGTTGACAGTTACTTCTCTTTTGTTTGCAGCTTCTGAAGATATTTGTGTCTGGTAAATTGCAAGACTACCTTGATTTTGTCGAGAAGCATTCAAATTTCGTTCTTGGTCTTCCTGGTAGGTTATTTATCAACCAAATGAAATTGAACTACAATAAGTTGACTATTAATGTAAATCATTGAATAACCCCCCAAGCCCCCTGAAATGAACCCCCATCCTGATAATCACTTGTAGTGTGCTGTTTTGTTTGATTCTCGTTAACTTGAACCTGACCAACTCGAACCCAGGCCAACTCGAACACATTGTTCCACAAACACATTGCGGCTCTCTAGGAAACGGTATAAAAGGTGGGATGCATACAATCAGAGTAACATACTTTGCTGCTCGCGTTTTTCCAGGTGCCAACCACGATGGTAATATCAAGAAGATGAGGATCCTCACTGCCATGTCTGTTGCGTGTGAGCAGAAAGAAATTGAATTCAACTCCTTCGCAAAACAACTCAACCTAGAGCCAGATGATATTGAAGATTTCATTATCGAGGGTGAGAGCATTTATTCATCATATTATCACCCCCTGAAATCGCTCTTATTTCGTGTTGATATTTTATTAGCTTGCGTTATAAACGGGGTGTTTTTGTCTGATTTTGTAGCTGTCAAGACAAAGCTTATTAGGGCGAAACTCGATGAAGTCCACTCAAAGGTTCTTTTAGAGTAAGCATGTGCTATGTTTTTACAAGGCATAGCTCGATCTCTACGCTTCCAACAACTTTAATCTCGGTTTGCTCTACTTGGATGTCTATACAATACACTTGAATTGTAAGCATAAGGCAATTAATGTTGTCAAATAATTTATGTTTTTTCTTCTTATCAAGGTCTGCTCACCGGCGAACTTTCGAGAGGAGAGAGTGGATGGAACTTCGACAGAAATTTGAGCAATGGAGAGAGAATATGTTAACCATTAAAGGACAATTAGAACGAGTTGTACCTCCTGGAATTTAAGTTATTAGATAAAGAAATAACATGAAGTTTTTGTGTCTTTCTTTCTTGAACAACATTCTTATCTCTAAGTTCAACAAGCAACCTCTCGAAGGGGGGTGGTTCCCAAAACCAGCCACTCGTCATTTATTTCATGACGTCATTTGATATTCTTGTTTTGTTTCAATTTCAAAATGCCTGCAGATGTACGTATACTTATAATTGCAAAATCGATCTAGATATTGGTTTTTCAAGCTAATAAAGTATTGAAAGGTATATTTCACATTTTTGATGCCAGAGTAGATATTCTTTATAGTAATAGAAGTACCATTACTTTGATGTGGAAAGTTGCAGGCCTCTATGTAAAACGGGCCTAAATGCGAACAAATAAGTGGTCGTGTCTTTTGCTCTCTTCGATTCTCTTATTTAAGTTTAGATATAGCAGTATTAAGGATGAATACTATCATTACAACTTCTGCTCGCTGTAGAAATTTTGTCCCAAAGTGACTAATTGATAAAGAATGGACCACATAAATGCCTCAAAATAGGCACCCTCTCCCACCACAATGACGTCATTACAAGACTGTTTGCCCCCTCCGGGATCATTCAACTGGCATCACAGACGAAAGACCAATTCATTTGATTCAAGTGAATCCACTGCCAGCATACGTCATGCAATTATTCGCGAAGTTTGGCTTGAAAAGCGACCAAGACCCCATGCGGTATGTCTCAAATTACCTTTAATTTCTTACAGATGGACCATTTTCCTGGACATAAATCTACAGTAACTATTGGGCTTCTTATTGCTTTAAAGCTAGATCAGTGTTTGTTACACACTCATATCAGCAACCTCATTGAATCTATGCTTTTATGATGCTATACCGAATTCAATAATATCAATACTGATTTACAAAGGTCTATAAAATTGAAGTGATGAGTAACTCCTCTCACTGGTTCGTCTTCCGAAGATACAAAGAATTCTACAGCTTGCATCAAAAGGTGTGTCTCATTTTCTGCATCAGAATAAGCTAAAGCTGTGCTCAGCAAATTTCACGAGCATTCACTATTATTCCATAAATTCACAGCTGGCTAAGAAGTTTGGTATCCCAAAAGATTTTCTCCCTCCAAAGAAATTCACCAACAGCATGGCAATAGAGACACTGGAAGCGAGAAGAGAAGCTCTGGAACACTATCTTCAAAGATTAATCAACAGGTAAAGATTTATTCCTGAATCCTGAATTTATTTATTTTATATTTCTGCTCATCATCCTGCACTTATCACTTGAATATTTGTTAATATGGTGAGACTTTTTAGAACATTATTTCTTGTAGCATTTATATCTGTATTTCTTTTTAATGCAACATCTTTCTCCACAATGTCTTTTGCTTTTCCAGCTGTGATAGAGAGGTGAGCTCTTGGCCAGATCTGCTGGAATTTCTTGACCTCAGAGGACACGTGAGCAGAACATTTACATTCTTAACTCTTTCCCTATATTGCATTAAGTTTTATTCCACAGACAATGTGTATACTAATTCTTCAATACCTCCATAGGATGTTTCTTTGGTGGCTACGTCCTTAGCAAGACATTTTGCCGAACACGGTATGCAACCTTCAAATATTTCCACCTCATTGTTACTTAACTCTATGTTTGCGCAACAAGCTGTTTTTCCAAGTTCAAATGCATCAACGAACTTCCTCCCCCCTTTACAGATCACTAACGATACATAACGACGTCTTAATGCGAATCGTAATTTCAAACGCTCTTTCATTACAGGCGAGAGAATTGTCAGCAACAACGAATTGATTATGTTGACTCCAGTCCAACTTCACTGCGTAACAAAACAACTACAGCTTCCACAACCGCAGAAGTCATGTACGTAGCTCTTCAGCTCCAATAACGGACAAAGATCCTTGGGACACTTTCGTAAAAATACGAAAAAGGCTATGAGCTTCTTTTTGTGGGTTTTATTCAACCCCCACTCCGCTCCCTCTAAAGTAATGCTGTTTTCTCAATCAGACCCCTGGGACAATCGTGCAAAAGGAATTTTGTCGATATTGTATATTGCTATCTCTAGAGACAACATTGCTTGGACAATTGTTCCAAGACTTTTGTCGCCTATTGCAGCTTTCTCATTTACAGTATAGTATATGTAGTCTAGTGTTTAAAGTCCAACTTCAAGGTCCGAACATAATTGAACCAGTCTACGTTTACTATCATTGCAGCTGAAAGCGTTGATCTGGTCTATTTGTATGACTCCATTTCACGGTTGACTCGCCTCGGAATCACCGATTACGTCTCCAAAGCAACGCAAGGAAAAGAATTCGAAGTTAATTACACATACGACCTTGGCATGTTCTCAAAATTACAAGAGTTGCAGGTTTGTGTAATGAAATATGTCTGCCAACGTGAGCATTGTCTTACAGCAAGCTAAAGTGCTGAGAAGCATTGTAGTTATATAGTCAAATCTGCATAGTTCGAACTCATGTAATTCGAACTCTATCTAATTCGAACGAAATTCTCTGTCCCTTCAAGGATCACCAAAGAACCAATCTTTATAAAACAAGCCTCTATAATTCGAACTTTTTGTAATTCGAACATTTTCACGCTTTCCCAGGCTGTTCGAATTAGGCAGAGTTGACTGTAGTTTTATTTAGCTATATATGCATTGCCGGTTTCAAAAGCTAATTATACTTTAGACTCATTACATTGCGTTCCTCCTGTGCTACATTCGCTTCTCGCTTAAGAACTAGACTCATTACATTGCGTCCCCGGTCCCCGTTTTTTGCTCGTTCCTTCGCTCCACCAATAGGGACTTATCACATTCAGACAGTGAATCTGACCATCCTCCTCGTTTGTATAGGTCGATGGCTGCAGGATATCTTCAATAGCTGGCATAAACTCTCTTCCACAGAAACTCAAGTCGTTGACTATTCGATACTGCCTCCATACGATGAAGGTAAACAATGGCTTGATTTTGGTAAATATTTTTCAGTAATTGCAACTGGGTAGTCAAGTTCCGCCTTGTAATCCAAGTCACAGCGGTGACAATTACTAAATCTTTCTATTTTTCATCGAATATTTTATAATTACTTCTAATTATTGTTATTTATTTCAATTCATAAAACTTTTGGTTTATTATTTTTAGGAATTTCTCATCGACTGTGCGGCTGAGAAGCGCCCGGTATTTATTTCATCTCATTCCTATTTAATTATTGGTTGTTTCTTTCCTTAGTTTCATTATCAAATATCAACTTAACGCAATTAATAATTTGTAATTACAGTGAAATCTCGATAACTCGAACCTCCAATGGGCCGATGAAAACGATTCGAGTTATCGAGAGTTCGAAAGTACTGTCAAACCATAAAAGGGGAATACAAATTGGTTCGAGTTAGCCGAGGTTCAAGTTACTGAGGGCTCGAGTTCTCGGGATTTTAGTGTATGTTAATACGTGTTATATGTTGATGCGATTTATAATGTCATTTTTCTCCTTGCCATAGGCTCCTGCTGTAAAAGAAGTGAGAGACTCCTGGCGAACGCATGCAGCTTTTAGACTATCAAATAAAAGGTATGTAAATCTAGATTGCACATTGAAACGAGGTTGTGACATCACAGCCTCGATGCTGTGTGCATACTTGAGCAGCTAGCAGCTCGTACATGGAGTTGGTCGCAGTGAAATCTACAGTGGCTCCTATACTAAACTCCAAAATTGCTCGCAGCTAATCTACAGTGGCTCTTCACTGTAGACTTAGCAACCAGCCGCTATGGACTTTAGAAAGTCCACAGTGGCTTGTTACTAATTTGTTGCGCCATATATGTTCGTTATCTTGTAGGGTCATTGTTCAACCTTGGCTTGCACTGACGACGATTAACATGAGCCACAATAACATAATTTGTCTGGACAGCAGCATTACTCTTTTACCAGCCATTTGTGAGGTAATTGTTGCTGTCATGTTTTTTAACCAATGGAAGATATTTGCGAGCATATACCATCTTTTTTCGAACACAGATAGAGTAAAATGCTCAGTCTGTAAGACGTAATTTTCTTGCTTAATTATTAGATGTATATATTGGTATTTTAAAAAATAAGTTCATTTTCCTATCCATTTAGCTCGACTTAAGTCACAACAAAATGGCTCATCTAGACTTGAGTCTATTGGAAGAGTCCCCATTGCAAAAGTTATCATTGGTCAACAATGAAATATATCTTATATCTGGCTCGACAAAGGTACAAGATTAATAATCACACAAACTCTGATTTAATTTGATTATTTATAGCTCTGCCATGGGTAAATTCTCCTATTCTCCTAGTCTTCCCATCTTTTCCATCATATCATGTATTTTTCTATTCCAGACTTTGAACAACTTAAAGAGGCTAAATTTGAGACAGAACAGAATACAAAGCATGGAGGGTGAAAATTTGTTCTCATCAAAAATCCTTTTATGTATTAACTAACACATCATATTTTACTTCCATGTTACATTTTTCCATATTCTCGTTTTGTTTTTTAGGCCTTCTCTGTGCTCAAGGATTAACCTCACTGGATCTTTCTCACAACCTTATTGTCGTTCTATCTGAAGTGCGAAAACTAGCTGCATTGGAGAAGCTGATAAAACTATCCGTATTCGGTAAGCTGAATCGATCAATAATTTCTATTGCCACAACTTTTCAAACAGATTTCACCACAAAACAAACAGTTTCTTCAATGCTATTTCTTGAATTCTTCAAGGAAACCCAATGGCAAAACGTAAGAGGCATCGTATGATGGTATTTTCAAGTTTTATGCAGCGAGAGGTATTTCAAAACATTTTGAAATTTAATGGTGTCGCATTCATTTGCTGAATTTCGCTATGAAGTGAAGAGGATCTTTTAGCATGATTGATATTTTTTATCGTGAAATATATTAACCCTAACCCTAACCTCATTACTTATATATTGATATTATCATCTTTTATCAATATTTAAATATTTTATCATTGTTTTATTTTTTTTCAGCTTGAACTTGATGGCCAACCTATGACGAGAAAAGAAAAGGTATATATTTATCCTTTGATTTGTTTACCTTTAAAACCCTCTGCTGTAGCAATGTAACATTGTATAAGACCACATCGTGTGACGTAACATAATGCGAATTGCAGACCACATTATCATCCCTTCCTCTTATCTCAGACGAAACTGGAAGCGAGGCTCGGTGCTGACAACGAGGCTGACTTTGACGACAGCATGAGTATCAGCACTGTATCATCTGACGATGACTTGGATTCTGGGATAGATGGTCATGTGCCGTCTTTGGAACCTTTATTTGAAGAAGAAGACTACATCGTTGTTGACAGAGACATGAATTTGGACCTGAGTGAACGATGTGATGACTTTGATGCAGCGTTACGATCAGAAGGTCGCGAACAGTCGGTGTTAAATAAAGATGATCATAGCCTAATGTCTTCGAAAGAGGGTTGCTTAAAACCGGACAGGACAGGGTTGCAGAGTTTTGGCAGCTATCGAGAGTCGTATGCTGCTAACTGGAAGCCTGGAACCTCTTTTGGAGGTGCTAGAAAGAGGCCAACGCAAGATGGTGGTGGTAGAGCGAGTATTCAATGTTTGGATTCTTCAAATAAAACACAGGATAGACACGGTAATAGATTGGATAGGACGAATGATGACACGCGTGTAAAAGACAGCTCGGTTGGTCACGATATATCGTGCATTGACACAAGTGATCACAGCCGATGTGCGAGTAATGCATCAGAGAATGTTTTGAAAGAAGACCCGACACTGATTTCTTTTGATAAATTAATTCGAACTAATCGTTCTCCGAAGTCGAGATTCATGTCGAAGGCCACAAGATTGTTCGAGCATTCTTCCATGGAAAGTAAGGAGCAACGAATCACCCAGCCAAGCTTAGATTCAGACAGCACTCATAAAGACAAGATGAGTTCCATGGAGAATACAGACTATTCCGATCAAGCATGCGCAAGTCATGCTACAGACGCTGATGATGAGCTAAAACGCGGACCGGTCAGTGCAAAATACTGTGATAAGGATATTGTTATATTGCCGGAAATTGGCGAGCTTCATGTTGAAGATAACGACGAAGATGAATTATGGAACGGCGAGGATGAATGCGAGGCTGGCACAGAGTGCGAGGATGAAAGCGAGGCTTGGGACAGAGTGCGATGAATTTGATAGTTGTTCTTGAGGATAGAGTATGAATTACACGCTTATGCTTACCCTCAGTGGTATAATAAACGCCCGCATATAAGAACCAATGGATGAAGAACTTCCAGTATGATATATCTGTTGTAAACAATAGAAGAAACAATTGCTTGGTGAATATTTAGTGTTCCTCTGTTAAGTGATTGTTATATACATGATATGAATAGAAGTTCATCATGTCATGAATAGGAGTGTTTATGAGAGCGAAGTTTCGAGAAATATTTCGCGTGATGAGGAGAAATATTTTTTAAAACAGTCGCGATGCAGAATTTGCAGGTTCTTATATACAGGCTTTTACTCTGTATTATTGAAGCTCTGTAGCTTCTTTGATTAGGGTATGCTATCCGAATTTATTGCTATTCTATACAATGCTTGTCCATGAAAGCTTTATTTTAGTGTCACTTTAGCATGGTACACACTTCTTTATAAGAATACTAATTCCTTTACTGAGACTCAATATTGTTATTCTTAAAATTTTTTATTTCAAGGTTGAAATTAATCTTAAATTACTTTTTGAGAAAGCTCAGGTAAACAAAAAGTCACTGTTTAGGCCGGCTTTATTTTTACATTTTTCTTAAATTTGAGAGAATTTGAGAATTTAAGAGATGCTCTTATAAAGAAGTGTGTAGATCAATTTTCAGTTAAGTAGTTTAGTGAAGTTTTATTAATATCCAAGATTAGTGTATCTTTAAAATAATTAAATACAATGTGATTTGCATATGATGCATTTTGTAAAGCAATTTAATTACAATTCATTCAATGCATGCATTTAGATTTTTTATAATTTAATTTATATTTATCTTGTTCAAAAATCAATTTTCAAATTAATTTATCATTTGCCTTATTGATTATTAATTAATATTTGAATTAATTACTAACATTTTATTTTATATGCATGTCAAAATAGATACAATTGAAATATTTGAAAAAATTATTAGGAATTCCCATGTTCTTCGTTCCTGGGTTCCCCATTCTTGAAGTTATCATCTAAAACGAGGCTGAATTGAAGCGGTGGGAAGAGAGGCTCGGATTTTCCGCATTGGTTTGTCTTGAGATCTTGCTGGCTGCGTCACAACAACCACAACACAAGTTAACAACCATCGAAGTAGACTGTTTTATTACCTATCAATTTTCAAGATTTTTCTTCAAGAAATTTGATTGAAAATATATTCAACAAGACTTACATTTGCTATTACTGCTGTTTTGACTGAATTTTTAAAGATTAGAATTGAGAAGGAGAGCTTAGATTGGCTCAAAAAGTGCGACATCATATAATTTGCAATGGTAGGCAATTCCAATTTATTCGCAACATCTCACTTGCAATGCCCTAACCATAATTAAACTTATTGCATGCATACACTAACTACAATTAGTTTGTAGCTTTGTATTTTCAGCACATAGATGCAGCTATGCTATTTTTTTTAGTATCAGTATGATGTTAATTAGACAATTTTATGCTGAAAAAACATTTTGAGTTTTTGAGTTTTTTGGGGTTTTTTTGATATATATTTAGTTTTATTTTGACCTAATGTGTGAATTTCAGGAGAGTGAATCTGACTGGGACAGCATATCTGGTGAGGGTCCCGACTTCGGAGACATATCAGAAAGTGTTGCCCATTCCAAGAGGCAGCACAAGCATAAGCATGTTCCAAAACCTCCATCTACTGAAAAATCATTCCCATCACCTAAGATGGAGAAGGCACCTCTTCACAAAACTGAACATGAATACCGAAGCTCTCCAAGAGGTGCAGAACAGTATAGAAACATCAGTAATCAATTGAGTTTATGACAACTGTTTATGGAGTTTTAATGATAGCTATCTCTTTAATTTCATCCATCAATTGTCTGTTTTTTCAGACAAGCTTCAGAACAAGGGTATTACAACATTTACAGATCCACATGTGGAGATAAATTTGGAGAAAAATGTGATTGCAAGAGATTCACGGAAGAATACACCTGTATCAATGGCACAACAACATTTCAAGGAAGTAGAACTCAAGGATAGTTCATTAAAGCAAGGCATGTTTCAATCAACAACTAATGACAAGAGGATGAATCCGCATCAACTTGCAGACTCTAGTGGAAATTTACCATACACAGATTTCGAAGGTATGTTATGAAATTTTTTCTGTAGAATGTGTAGCTTGTTTCAATATATATGAAAATTAATTTTGGTAAAGCTAAAAGCTATGTGAATAGTATGTAAACAATATTTTGGCATTGACTTGCTGTCAAGTACTTTAGTTTTCATAAACTCTGTCATCGCAAAGTCTTCATATCAAAAATGGTTTAGTCATTAAGTTTGATACAATAAATCATTGAATAAGCCCCAACTGAAGGTTCATTTTTGTAATAAGCCCCTGGGGGCATATTTCAGGATTTGCTGTAATTTTTTGGCAAATTATTTTGGCAATGGTTTATTTTATCTTCTATAGCATCCAACACATCTCCTCGTAAGAAAGAGCCACATCCCAATGCCCAAGCAAGGAAAGTGCTCCATCCAGAGTACATTACAGAGTCACCTGCACCGGAACCAGAACCAAGATCTCAGCATCAAACCCATGGTACCCGGAATCAGTATCAACAATCGGTGGATGAAGATAAATATATTAGGAGGAATGAAAGATCAAAGAAACATGGAAATAGAGGAAGGAAACCACAATCTGTCATCATCAACGTAAATGCTGATGATGATTATGATTATGACTCTGGTGATACTGACAGGGATTTCACATGGGCTAATCATCATCATGAAGAGGCTGAGCATGTAAACGAGGCTGCTTCTCGAGACGTTGTTTTGAAAAAATCTGAGCAGACTTTGCTGGAGGAGAGGTAGGTGTTTTGATTGACAGCTTTGCAGTTTTCATTGTCATTGACAGTTTATGAAAAGGATCGAGGACCATCTACAGTTCATGTTTATCAACCAGGCTTTCTTCTCTTTTCAGATATGAGTACGAAGTTGCAGTCAGAAACTACCATAGTATGTTTACTGAAAGTGAAGCGAAATTGCCTGTACTTGCCGACAAGTAAGTGCCTTGACCGCTTAAAACTTGCCCTCGTCAGCTACATTTCTCAATATAAAACTGTATTAGAGTATGTCAAGTACCTTACTATAATACTACCCCTACACCCCCCCCACACCCCCCAATTACCACTTCTGCTACTGTTATTAGAACTGCTATCGCAACTACATCATTCCATTTATTTTAGAATCGAATCAACCACTCGTAGAAGCATCCAAGAATTTTTTGGTGTCTTGCAAATAGTCAACGATGTCTTTGTAATCTTCATTGTTGAAACAGTGCGGTTCCTTTTGAAGCAGTTCGGTCGCAAGCTTATTGCCGGTGTGATAACAGCGGTTGGAGACTTTGTAACGAAGCCGGTGCTGTCCGCAATCTTCAATAGCATTATACAGCCTGTTTTTGTTCTCGTCTGGAATGTTATGCACGGATTGTTGAAGCTTTTGCGACCCGTGCTGAACATCACTCGAGAGCTACTCGGTCAAGTAGCGCATGTTGTTCGCGCATTTAGGCTTGTTGACGTGAAGACTGAATCGCGTGTACAAAGTCTGTAGTTAATTCATGCATTTATGTAAATAGAAATACACTATTATGGCGTAGATTCGTAGATAGGACATTTTATAGGAGGGGCGAGAAATTCAGATTTTCCGACAAAAATTTCACAAGCATTTATTTTCTTCAAGACTATGAATATAAGATAAGGAAATTAGCTAGAACTGAACGTAAAAAGAAGATATTTATTTACCGACAAGATCAGGAATTTTCCGACAAAACGGCAGTTTAGCTCTACAGGGGGTTTTCTCGCCCCCTGACCCCCTCTAACTACGCCACTAATTTCTTGTTCGTTTTGGAAGTTGCAATTGTTTTTTCATATGTTCAAGGGCTTTTCTTATATGTTCCTTAGTTATTTAATTATTTAATTCATGTAAGAGCATGCTATGTGCTCAATATGCTAACCCTAAACCTTACCCTTATCCTAAACCCAATTTTAACCCCAACCCTAACATTAACCCACGTTATATTCCTGCATGAAGTCTTAGCCGAAATATTTTAAAATAATGTAAATTTTACGCAATATCATTATGAATATCATATATTTGGTATGGAGTATGCTTTTTAATTCATTTATTACGCTAAAACTGCAAGTAAGCTGTTTTTCACAGTGATACATGGCTGGTCCTTTCCATGTGTCCATCAGCCTTGGATTGCTTTTATACCGTTACATTTAACCGCGTTGTTAATTAACCAAGAAGCTGTGTACTGTGTTTTTAGTATTTTGTTGTTTTAATTAATCAATTTTATGTTGAAAAAACATTTTTAAGTTTTGAGATAAAATAATTCATATTTATTCAAACGATGTTGTTCATTATTTATCACGTGCCACGCGCATTTGAACGCGTGTAACTGCGAGACACGTGGGACGTGGCTCTTCACTGTTGAATTAGAAATCAGTCAGCTGAAAACAAAAAATTACCCAACGGACGAATTTTTTTTTAATTCGACCTTAAAGGCATTTGAAAAACAATACAAATGCTGAAAATTTCAATACGGAGATACCCGACACTTGATGTAGGGGATAAAAGAAGGCCTTCAGCAATGGTTGCCGAAAACGAAATTCAAAAAGCTCGGCCACAGCCTGAATGTTTTGCAAAACAATTGGCAGATATTGATGATTTTGCAAGCGCCATCTTGCTTGATACGATGCTTGGTTTTACAACTCATAAAATGAAATTATCACCCGCTGGAAAAAAAGCTGACTTCGAGGACATATTTAATATCTTAGCTTGCTATAGAAGAAATGGCGACGAAGAGGCGGCCTTAAATCGTATTTTATGCAACACTGGAGATGATTTTTTGGAATACAAAGCTAGAAGAGACCGCAACTATTGCAATTTCCTTCGAGAACACGTAAAGAAACGGCCTAAAACATTTGTTAAAGATATGAAAATAATGGAGTATTGTCTTACAACCAATCGTGTCATGGGGTGGTTTGGATACGTAATAGCTAATAAGGAAATAGGCCCTTGATCGCACTGGGTTCTGTTCTTATAATTGTGAATTCTTTTCGTGGATTTGATGGGACCGAATCGGACCGAACCGAACCATCACTGACCTGTTGATTAAAATAAGAGAATTAATATTGACAAACCCTGCAGTGATAAATTATTTAAAATTTTGATCACTTTGCACCTGTTGTTATAGTTTCGACCTGCAGAAACCTGTTAGCGTAAGTGGGCGTCGTCAGGAGTAGGTTTTGGCATGGCAAATGATTTGATGGGTGTGGCAGATAGATACAAGACTTTGTGTTGACTTCTGATTGATAACTAGGGGGGAAGCTCATAGAAACATCTAGAGTAAGAATGTCTCAGTTTTAAGGTCTTTTGCCTCTGTTATAGGTTCTCAGATATGTCCGGCTGTTTGCACCAAAGGCTGGTTTTGCCATTGTCCCATGTAATCGATATTCCAGTGAAAAATGTGGTGCAAAAGTCATTGTGACAAGAGAATGGTGAATATACAACTTACTATATGTCCTTTGTAATTTGCAAAGCTACCTTTATTTCTCCTTACATAGACATTGTTACATTGTACTTGGGGTGCTTATCCTAGTGTCTCTCGTAGTAAGGAACTTGTTTCGAAACTCCTGACACACCTCATTTCTCTCCAGGGAGAAGAGTGAAAAAATTCCACATCTTGAAGGTTGCATTGCTGAAATGACGAACGAAGAGGAAGATAATTTAATTCGGACTGGAATAAATGATTTCAGTATAATGTTTTCAACTCGGAAAAATTGCTCTCAGCTTTGGCTGGGCCCAGCAGCATATATAAACCATGGTAAGCTAAAAACGAAAGCTTTTAATAGCAAAATATGCTATAATCTCTTATAGTTTTTTGATTTTTTTTCACACATGTATTTAATCTTGGTTTTATTGTTTTTCAGATTGCAGACCAAATTGCAAAGTAAGTTATCTTTCTTATTATTTTATTATTTCTTAAATCATTTGAAAACCAAACATCTGTTATATTGTTACAGTGTCACAGCTTCTCAAGATGTGCGATTTTATTTCAGTTTATTTCCACTGGACGTGATAGAGCCTGTGTTAAAGTCTTAAAGAGAATAAAGGCTGGGGAAGAAATCACGTGTTTCTACGGCGTGAACTTCTTTGGTGATGGCAACTGCTTGTGCGAGTGCGTCACATGTGAAAGGTGGGTGGAAGTTGTAGTCACACGTGTTTTCTTTGTCGTTCTGCTAACCTCAGGAAAGTTTACCCATGTGTCAAACTATGCCATGCTGGTATTTTCAGGGAGTGAACGCCCCGTTTTGCCTCCTTCACCTTTCGAATGTTGTGCATATTGTCACCAATTTGTTTTGAAGATTTTCTTACGAGGTTTTTAATTAAATATTTGCGGAACAAATAAAGTGCTTATTGGACTCCCCTGGATTTGATTGACAGTGCAGGAATAAATGGATTAAAATGGTGGGAATAAAAGAGAAGGAGATTATGAAAGGAGGAATGAAATATCGTATTTCCTCTAATTAGCGCCCACCCTCTTTTAACCGCCCCTCCAATAAACGCCCACCCTAAAATCTTATGAAGTGTGAACTAATTCTTAAATTTTCACTGTTTGGTTCAAATAATTTTTCTACTTTTGCAAAATATTTAATAAGCGCCCGGGTGCTTATTAGAGGAAATACGGTAGCTAAATATTGAGTGAAGGAATGAATGAATGAAATGAAATGAATGAACGAGGGAAAGGGAAAAAGTAATTTTCAAGAGATGTTTGCCTTTGTAGAAGAAAGGAAGGGGCGTTTGCTTCTGATCAACGTGATGATTCTATCGATAATCGTGAGGACGAAAATAAAGATGACAAAGAATCTGATAAGAGGAAATATACTCTACGAGAAACAGATAAAAGACTATCAAGAAAGGCTAAAGTTGACCAAGGTAAGATACCCAATGTTTTTTCAAGATATATTCAGTTTTTCAACTATTTGATAAGAATTCATTATGTCATTACACAATAACGTAGTGAATTCATCCGTAATGTCACCTGAACTTTATTGATATATTAGTGGTATTTTTCGATATAATTAGTTTCTTTTGTTGGTAGGAAAATTGTTTGTTGATTGAGGTATAATTTTCAGTTGATAAATCTCTGATTTTTCATTTAGATTCTTGGACTGATAACGTTTTCATGGCAACACCCGCCCTCCGCAAGCCGCTGGAATTTGACGACAACATATTCGTCAAGCTCGAGCGTGTAGTCGACCAAAGCAAGTACCTTCAAGCCTTCAACAATGACTCGAGACCAGGTTTCCGTGAGGGAAAATGTGACAATTTCACATCGAATGGGAACGAGGCTGTTGGTGCTGAATTTAATGATGCATGTCGGGTTGATTTTGGCCCCTGCGAGTTGCCGCGGAAAAGACGCAAGGGTGATGCAATGCTGGAAAAACTGCCTTTCCTGAAGTCTCTGCCGTATTTCGATTTGTTCCTGATTGATCGAATGAAGACTGTGAAATCAGCGCATGCGCAGCACAAAGCGATCCGTCAAAGACAGCGCACTACAAAGCCATCGAAAGTGAAAGTTATGCGAGAGCAAGCAATAACCCGAGGACAAGTTGTGGTAAAGCTACCTAGTAGTAACCTCAACAATAATAATAATGATGTTGCGAAGGAGGATTCGGATTTATGTGTATATAGTGTGACGTCACATGGTAGTGGATTGAAATTGAAGATGCAGAGAAGGAGAACTCTATCAAATGAAACTTGCGTGAACAGTGACTTGTCTGATAACAGTGTGACTGGTGAATTAGATGAGAAGAAATCAATGACTACTGCTTCTACCCTTGCTGGTCACTTGCATCAACAACAGCAACAACAATCAAAGGAAACCAGTAATCATTCGTACTCGTCGCGAAGTCGACGTATTCAAAAAAGAAAGTGCCCTTGTTGTAAATAGATACAGATATATGTGATAGAGATATAGAGTCAATGACAGTTTCTTGATATGATCATGTATTTGATTAATTTGCTTGTTGAAAAGCTTCAGAATGCTCCATTAATTTAACGAATTGACCTTCTCTCTTCATTATTCACTATTAAAATTCTCTATTTATTGACATGATGAAATTGAGCAATACCACTTGCTATGCAGAAGTGTTTTGTCTGAAATTCTGGTCTCTAGGTCTCTTCCTTTGCCTGGCGTATCTTCGCTTCCTTCTTTTGCATTAAACTTAAACACCCAAATTGGTGGATTAAGAACCCTCCTGGCTGAAATCTTTGCTCAAAACAACAGAAGAGACAATAGGCCATTGTATTTGAACAATAGGCTAGATGCAACATTAACAGGTTCTTGTGCGGGAGTGTTTTTACTGTATCAATCCTGGCAAGCCTGTGTCATGTTCATTGCTTTCCCCATGTTTTTTACCCATCGAGCTTTGCGTTCTCCTTTTGCCCCGTGTCTCTATTCCATGCCTCCTTTTCCCCAGTCCCACCCTCTCTCCTTTCTTCCCAAAATCCTTCTTCTCTGACTTCCAGAAACTTCCAGCTTCCCAAATGTCTCTAAATTCACAAATCTTTTTGAAAATATCAAATATTTCATGGTTTTGTGGCTTCACCTTGAAATATTTCGAACATTGTTAGGATAATATTTTCATTCTACCCCGAGTATAGTACATAATCCCCACAGCTAGCCAAAAATTGTTTACTTCAATTTTCGGTGGATTCCCTCCGAATTCGAAGAAGACGTTCTAAATTGACGTCACTAAATTTTTGCGTGGGAGGTACTTAACCTTAGCATCGGCTTCTTTCAGCCACTGCGCCATCAGCCCTCAAAGTTGCAATGTCGACAGCATTATTAAGAAATATGTCGATTTACGAAATAATTTTGGAAATTTCCAACTGAGCTTTAATCATTCTTGTAGAATAGTGACCTTTATTTCATTTTGTGTTATAGTTCGATCCTCCAAGTCAAATAGTTCTTGGTGGAAGGGTTAAAGGCTCGGGTGGCCACCTTTGTTTAGCGAGCCTCTCGACCCATGCTGCGTTGAAAACAATATGCAAATTAGTTAGCGACTCGACGACTTGATACAGCTCGCCCGATTGAAATTCTCGCCAGTTTAACAAAACAAGTTGAAGAGTGAAGACCCCAACCGAAAGGCAAAGATATTCAATCAAATTTTCCAAGCACTTCACCTTTTTAAGCTTCAGTTTCCTGTAATACTGCTGAGAACGAAGGTAAATTATTCTATTTCATGGTGAATATAATATTGATTTTTTTTAGACTTTCTTCGACGCGATATTTGCTCTTGCCTCACGAAGTTAGCCCGAAGCTCGAAGTTATTTAAAACGTTGATATTTCGTTTTGATTTCTGAAAAGAACTTCAGCATTTGAATTTAAAATGCTATCGACTTCATTGATAAATTATCAACTACTGTTTTTTTGTTTTTTTATGTTATTTCATTTTCGAAATGCTGTTTATGAGCAACAGCTTTCGTCATGCTTTGCAAATTTTAGAAAGCCGCCTTTAATTCTCGGGGAGAATTTCGCCGCTGTAAAAACCTGTTTACGTTTTCGTAATGATAAAAGCTACTTATAAAAACAAAAAGCAACCGTATAATCGTTATCAACTCTTATAAGCGATATCTGCATTTTAATTTTGTCAAACTTTGTTATTTGTGGATTTGAAAAGGTTACGCTTTTATACGTTCACAAATTATTTTGTGCGGTGCGTGAAAAACGTGCACTTGGGGATGCTTTTCACATGCCTCCCCATGTATTTTATTCACTAATAACAATAGTCTCTGCGTGAAAAATTCAACAATCAAAGACCTGCATTAAAATTTAATGTTTTGCTCGATATAGCATCTGATCTAATATGAAAATTTCCAAGTCCTTTTTGGGCGTTTCGCTCGGTGGAAGGTCTGCTTGCGTTGCGTTCATTTAATTGATTGGAGATTCCCAGGTTTCGAAACCTTGACCCTCCTACCCAAGCCTCGCAAAGTATTTGCATTACAATGAACAAATTTACATACCCATTGTTTGCGGCTGGCCAAGGTCATGCCCCTGTACATTGATTGACAGATCCTGCATCCTTATCAAAATCTGTCGAGACATGTTGTCATCAAGCTATTGCGCATGTCTGAATATCCGAAGCATGCCCGAACGCGAAGCACATCTTGAAAACCTCAAAGCAAACACCATTGTCATGTTTCTATCACTTTTATTTCTATTCAGATGGTTGTCAATTACAATTCAGATGTCAATAGCATGTACAGTGAATTTAGCATTGTACCAGAAAATACGTACTCATCCCCGGGCAATAGTCCATTTTCATACAGCAGCTACGATGCGGCCAACAGTCCCGCATCCAGCGATATAAGCAGCGTCGACTCTGCATTTGATGAGCTGGCTGGAGGTAATAATTTCAAATCCATTCGTATCTTTGCAATCTTACATTCTATACTTTGTTTATGTAACTTTATTTGTTCAATATGATATTTTGATTATTTATTGTCGTTTATTTTTAGTTATTCCCGAGCTTGACCCCCAGTTATCCGGCGATGAAAGCCCGAAATATTACAAAGATCTGAGTCCTTACCCCTCGCCTGGTTACTGCGAGGAGTCGGAATCAACCTCAGAGTATGAGGATGTTGGGCGAGCAACTCTAAGCCTGTACGACTCGTATAACGCTTTGATTGACAATTCCCTGGTCAAGCAGATGAGAAACTCCGCAAAGAGACAGCTACCTGCAGATTGGTACGAAGACAGCTGCTCTGATCTCTCATCCGTTGGCATTGAGACAAATGCAAAGCATATCAGGCTATCTGATGCTGCGCAGATGGCAGAGAATACAAAGCGGCTTCTTGCCTCTGGAAGCTCGAAGACCCTCGGAGAACAACTAAGATCCTTACATGAAGAGCAGTATGAAAGCCCTATGTCATCCTATGCTGATTCTCTTTCTTCCTATTCTGCCAGCCCTGTGTCACCGTTCGCTGTTGGTCTTGGTTCACCATATGATGCCAGCCCTGTGTCACCAGAATTCGACAATAGCAGTCAGGGCGAAGAACAAGAGCTCAGCGATGATGGCAAAGATCAGGGCTCGTTATTCTTCTTAAATGAAGAATTGCTGACAAAGCATTTTGAGACCCTTGCTGAATACATCTCCAAAGACGTGCAAAGCAAGCCAGTTCAACCACAGAAAGAGGAGAAGAGTGTCCAAGAATCTGCTCCTCTTCTGAAGAAGCCCAGCCCTCTGCTTCTCAAGGAAGTCAAAAAAGAACCGTTATTTGACCTGGCCCGCTACCAAGAGGCAGCTCTTGCGCAGTACCAGAGCACTGACGCACCGGTCATGTTTTCAATGTCAAATTCCAATGCATTGAAATCGGACCCCAAGAAGCTGTCACTGACTCGAGACAGAGCAAACAATGTCGCTACTCTGATGACGCAAAAATTCAAGATTCCCGTTGAGCCGAGACGTGCAAGACTGTGTCTGCAATCTACAACCAAGCCACGGTTGTACAACTTCTTGCTGGAGCTGCTACAAGACCCGGACCGGTACCCTTGCATTGAATGGATAGACGAAGCGAGGGGCATCTTCAAGTTCCTCGATTCAGCGCGTATCGCCGGCCTGTGGGGCCTCAGGAAGAACAAACCGCACATGAAGTACGAGAATTTCGCAAGATCCTTGCGAACATACATTGCGAAGGGAATCCTGAAGAAGCCGCGTAACAAACTGGTTTACCAGTTTACCTCAAAGTTCATATGAAGATTGTTGGAGAGTGGTGGTGGAATGCACTCTACGCATTCAATTTGTGGTGTGTGCATCCGTACGTTTTTGTATGGGTGTACAAGTGTTGTTGTTTTAAGCATTTCCAATGTGTCTTGGAGTTTACATTCGTATTCTCTGAGTAAAAAGTATTTACTATGTAAAGCTTTACTGTTATAACGACAATTGTAACTTGTGGCGTGGTGGTATAAGTTGTCTGAGACGCACGATCTTGCGTTATACACAGGTACTGAAAGAATGTGAACGAAACATCGTTCATTTGATATATTTGAAACCTGCAACTTTTCCACTGGCAAGTCACTGTTGTTTGTTATAAATAAATTCAGCCGTTTAAGGTTTTTTGTACAAAGTCATTTTTTCTTTTATTATTCAGTTTAATGCAGGCATATGTTCTATGTTGCTTGTATAAATTTATCTTATATAATATAGTATTATTACGATGTTATGATAAATAGTTATTGCTTGTAATTCGTAAAAGAACTGTTAATAAATAAGTGGATATTTAAGCTAGCCTTGTATCCTTGCTATATATTTAATAATCATATTACCGAGATATTTTAATTAAGCTATTACTTTTTGTTCATTCGATCAAGGCAAGTTTAACTCAGTATTAATAGTCATTATATACCCACGAGTTATGTCTATGAACATTATGTAATTATTAAATATTAGTATATTATTAGTTTATTGTAGTTTTGATGTATAATCAAATATATCGTGGTATAATAAGATTGTAGCTATACGTTTTTGGCATGCTTGTCATGCTGTTGTAATTTGTATTATTTTAATGATTCGTGGTAGTTAGTCATGTTTCATAGTTTTGCTTGTTTATCGCCTTGTAGATTTTAACTTAACGTTGTTGTTGTATGCTGATAAGTTTACTGTATGGATTGATTTAAAATTCACATGGTGCACTACGTATTTAAAGCTGCGTGTTTGTGCTTTTGTCTGCTGGAAGCTTTAAAGTCTTCTTTTGGCTTGAGCAAGCGTGGGGGTGTAGCACATCCTTATCTTAATTGCACTTGATATTGCAAGGCAATATGAAAAATTGTTTCTGCAAGGCTTAAACCTAGCCGAGCCTTCTGTAAAAGACGTTTTTGTGGGCACGTGAATATTGGAGGATTTCTTGTTTATCTGAAAATCTTCCATAGAAATCGAATTTAATTATTGTCTCTTTGATGTATACAATTTCATGAACAACGGCTGCATCTTCATTCGGTCAAATTAATTAAAATTATTTGTTCCTTGCTGGCAATCAATCGAGTTTATTGTCCATACCAGCGTCATTAGCTGATTATTCCACAAAGAAAGGCATACCAACTCCTGCAGTTCTTTTCAAATTGGATATTTCTAGAATCTTGTTTACTACAAAATAACGTGGGACAAATATATATCTTTTGACGTTGGTTCACCATTGTGCTTGACACCCACATTTTTGCCCGACAGTTATCTGAATTGAAAGATGCCAAGATATGACTGACCCGAGAGCTTTAATTAGATAATGCTTGCGTTTTTATCTGCATGCACTATGCAAGCAAGCTGACGTTATCTCGGAGTGCAAAGCATGATGGGGCTTACTGGTTAATCGTTTATTGTTTTTCAATTCAACTGCGTATTCGTTTTACCATCGCTGCTAGAAAGTGCTGGAAAGTACTAAATCTACTGAGACAACGAAGCAAGGATTAGCCCAAAGTGCTATTTGATACATTTTATGTAGATTTAATTCAAAGAAGCACATAATGTTACATGTTTTTCATATTAAATATGAGAAGCATACAATTGCTGTATGAGCTGTCAAGTTCTATATGGACTATATACTCTGAAATTTACTAAAAATTGCTAAAATCTAGACAAATTCCATTCATAAATTTCTTTCAAAATAACAACATGCTTTAAATATGTTATAAAAGTTCCTATTTGCAACGCAAATGAGTTATTTTTTTCCGGAAATATTTTCATTTTTTTGGCTCTTCATAATATCTCTTTTTCAAAGTCCTATATTTTCTCAGCATGTACAATGCTTCTAGTTCTTTTATGACGTAATTCCCACGATCAATCAGTTTCTTGATGGTTTCTGGATCTGTTACTTCTCTATTCTTCAGAAAAGCGCTTTTCAGTTTCTTCCTGAAATAGTCTCCACCCAGTGGGTAATCTCTTCCAAGATATAACAACTGGAAAAGAGATTATGAAAGCAAACAATTGAGATAATGACAAGACCAATTTTTGTCACCAAGTGATAATGACAAATTGTGAGAACATAGGATCTTTAAGAAACACAAATGCCACTGTATAATTAGTGTGTCCTGTTATTTTAGCATTTTCCGGGGGGGACAACAAGAAAAAAACAAAAATGACAACTCACTTGCTTGTATAAGTTAACAACTTCTTTTCTCATTGGATTTGACATAATAAATGCTACAAAAAACAGAAAAGAAACTGCAGCAAACTAAAATCAAAGATTTATCAAACTGAATATTTAACTGAATTTCAAGAACAATAACAGAGGCTTTCATCAAAATTAAAGTCAAAAACTATTTGCTCGAAATCTGTGGCAAGCAGAAGTTATAGAAAGAGTCTTGATTGAAATCTGCCAGCTTTATCCAGGAAATCCATCCGTCATTTTGCAAATGTAGTTTTGTTGGGTTGTCACCGTAAAAATGTGGGTCAAGAACGAGAAGATGCATATTACTAGCATCGCTTTTATTATCATTATTCTGATTATAGCAGACACCAAGAATGCATTTTGATGCACTGTCAGCATCACCACCCATCATAACAGGCGACTTAAACTTCTCAAAATGCTCTATCATAAACTGCATATTCTCTTCAACCAAGCTGCCACTTTTAAAGTGAGTTACTTTGCAGGGAACGTCATACAAATGATCTAATACAATGCAAGCCTCAAAAGTTCCAATCCAGTTCTTTGAGCCAACAAATGATGGGTCCTTGTCACCGATTTCAACTAGAGTTTCTTGGATTCTTTTTAAAGATAGGACCAGGTTGCTTTTCGTGGCTAAAGCCAGCAGCTTTGGAGTAGCTGGCAAACAATTTTGCAGCAACCAAGAGGACATTGTTTGAAGCGTGCGATAACCACAACCCCAGCCTACATCATCAGTCCTATCAGCCTTGTAATGGTAATAAACATAGCTTCCATCAATTAATAAGCAATGCCCATTATTCCCAGGGCAAGTTAAACCCTCATGAACGTCTTTAAGAAGTGGCATGGCAGCTCCATTAATTTGAGCTTCCTGAATGAAATGGGCCTAAGCTTCGATTCGATCAGTGTGCTAAGCCAGGTGAAGCTACCTCTCTAGACGAAAGGAAAACAAATGCGTCAAACAACCCACCTTCTCTATTAAAGATTTCTAAACAGGTTCAAGTGTACTACGGAGATTTAATCGATGTTTTTATCCATGAAACATTGGGCCTACAGAATTTTCTCCACAAAAAATCCTCAACCTCTACTTCATGTTCATGTAAACAATACGCTCACTCACAGCCTCTCTTGTTCAAATCAATCAACCACGAGGAAACATGGATGATGAATTTGAGACAAATTCTGGCGAAGAAGCTGATTTTGAAGATGCCAACGGTAAGATCAGGCTCATATGATAAAATTATACAGCTTCTTGAGTATATTTGACTTGTATTTTACCGAATGAATCTGCTATATAACCTGAATAATCACTTCAGTTTGTTAGTTTGCACGATGCTGGCCTAACCTAAACGATACTCCGACCCGGTATGGAAAGTATGGCAGTTTTCGCCGAGATCTCGGGTGTGCAGCCTAAAATCCCAAGTGTGCAAGTGTGCAATGCAACAAATATGTACTTCAAGTGTGCAATATGAATTTTATATACTCATATCCTAGGTTGGCAAGTTTGTATTTGTTCCCAGCAGCTCGCAAATTTAGGATGGAAACTTGCACTTGAAAGTAAAAGTAGGCCCACTCCACTCGCAGTGTAAAAAATTTTTCGCGCTTCGGGCGATGGTGCAGATTTCCCATCCCCTCATGGCAAATTACTGAAACACTGGTCTCAGGAGGTGTGAAGTTACCAAGGCCACGCCCTTATGTTTTGGACACACCCAATTTATCAAGTGTGCAGTGACAATTTACAAAAAAAATCTCGGGTGTGAACCTGCCATACTTTCCATACTGGACTCCGACTTCGTGTTCCTCTCTGTTGGGGGTGTGTCATCTGTGGGGGATAGCTCCAAGGGTTTTCATTATACTAGCTTGTAAATCCTGAGTAGCTGTAGCCAGTATTTGAATGTACACGTCTCTGAAGGCCAGTATAGTTTTATTTTTGTATGTTACTTGTGATGGATGAATCTGTTGCAGATGGAGGAAGCGATGACAATGGAGAGGAAAAGAAACATGGAACAGCTGGAATGGCTGATGTTATCAGCAAGATATTAAACAAGAAAGTTAAAGAAGATACTAAGGTACAATGACACACTACGATGAGTATAATGTACCTATAGATATTAATGCACGACAAGGATAGTCTCTTTTTGATGCCAGTCTCTTTTTGATGCATGCTAGTTGAATTTGTGATGCTTTGACGTGCGAATTTTTTACGATTAGAATATTATATTGTCAAAATATAAAGAAGGAAAGAAGAGAAAACAATTGGAGTCGGAAGAAGCTCATGAAAAACATGTAAGCAAATTCATCCATTGCATTACTTTCTTTTCAGAACTAATAAATTCTTTTTAGGAGTTCTCCTGGTTGCTTCAAGTTTTTGCATCTTGCAGTAAAACGTTTCATTTCAGGAAAGTGCAAAGCGTAAAGCAGAGCTCAGAGAGAAGAATCACGTTATACCAGACAGATCAAACGCTGAAAAAGAAGTTATTTTGCGGAAAATTGGCACGAAAGGAGGTAAAAACGAGAATTTTAACTTTAAGTACAAAACTAAAGTTAACTTGATGCGAAAAGTCCGCGCCTTTTGCGACACGTGATTATCACGTGAATAATTTGAAGAAGTATATATCGTCATGAACAGGAGTGTTTATGTATGTGACGTTTCAAGATATACTTCTCTCATAATCCGTCATTGCTGGTTTTGCATTTGAACAAATATTTTTGCTTTTTAGTGGTGAAGCTTTTCAACGCCGTTACAAAGCACCAAAAGGAGACGGAATCAAAGTTGAAGAAAGCTAGTACCATCGGAAAGAAAGATAAAAGTAATAATATGCTGCTATTCTAACCTCAAAAACCTAGTCAACACAGTAAACATCTGCGTATTACAATCTGGAATTTTGCGTCCAACCTGTTCTTCAAATAATGCAATAACATATCGCGTCTTCTATTGTTTTCAATGGAAATATCAGTCTGTCTGAAACGCTCTTAATTTAATGCTTCTTATATGCAGCAGTTTACTGTATGCTAGACCTCTTTAATGCGAGTGAAGTTGTGTTTGAAGCCGATATTCTTACAGCTCACACGCAATACATTTATAGAAAGAGTGAATACTCGGAAATTTGTTAAATTAAACTATTTTCATCGCTTCCTTGGAGGTTGGAGTTATCAGGATTTTACTGTATTGAATGAAATATTGAATGAATTATTCTATGAGATATTGAACGAGATATTGAATGAGATGTACGTCATTTCTTGCAGTATTGGAGTCTGTATCACAATCATCCTTTCTTGACATGCTAAAAACAGACAGTGCCTCGAAGGATAGCAGCACCCAGAAGAAAGAAACAACTCAAAAGGTAATATGAATTGTCTTTATTTTAAATCAACAATTATTAGTAATGCACAATTGACGTCTGCAGTCAATTGCAATGAGGTTTATTTCTGATCTTCATATGCGATTAAGCTACAGTCGACTCTCGCTATCTCGAACTCGCAGGAAAATGAAAATTTGTTCGAGACATAGCGGGAGTTCGAGATATCCGAACTAAATTCACACAATTAGAGAACGAGGGGAAATGGGAATCTGTTCGAGATAACAGAGTTCGAGATAGCGAGATTCGACTGTATGCGAGTTTTATACATTTTTTTAAGACTGCCTCTGAAGACAACATTATTTGGGGGGAATGGGGGGAGGGGAGTGTAAGATTCGTGCAAAACTTGTGTCCCAGGACTGTTGTTGCCTATTGTAGCTACTATGTTCTGCTTTGTTCGATAGAAAAAGGATACAAACGACGCCAATGACGCGAAAACTCCTTCGTGGAATATCTTGCGAGACGATTTCATGCTGGGTTCAAAAATGAAAGACTGGGACAAAGAAGATGAAGCATCAGCGGATGAAGATGAGAACGAGGCTGATGAGGATTCGGATGACGATGGCTCGGAGTAGAACGAGGCTCGAGTTGTAATGTTGACATCACTGATCAAGGTGAGTTAGTGTTTTGAAAACTGCTATGGGTGTACACCGCAGTTTGCTACCCACAGCTGCGCAAATCGATGTTCGTCAATCGTGAGTCAAGGATAGGCAGGGTTATTTGACCTTAATTGGCTGTTTTATGTGCAGCACACCGTCTAGACAGTATGATAACAAACAAAGCGATTAACTGAATAAAGTAACTTCGAATTATCAAATTATTTCATTAACTGAGCAAAATTACTGTCAATTATACAAAAAGATATTGCTATAAAATTTGGTTTGGCTGAAAAAAATGGTTTAAAATACTCCAATATTTGAGGTTCTAAGGTTTGAAAACAAATGTCTATGCAAATTCGTGTGCTTCTTTTTTCATTCTTGCCGTGATGACGCTGCGTTGATTCTTATCATCCACCGCTCCGCCGTTCATATCCGCACCGCGCGGTTGTTCAGTCATGTGCCGCAGATGATGCATTGACGACGCAGTTCTCGGGTGATAAAACGGTTGCGTTACAACAGCAGTAGAACGTGCATACTCATCATTACCAGCTTGCTGGTAACCTTGATATTGTAATGGATACATGGGGACGGGACTAACTGAGTACGCGGGGCTAACCGGCTCGCGTCCGCCCATCTGCGAACTCACCGCGTGACCGCTCTGCTGTTGATTAGCAATTTGATTTGCCGTGTGAAGGTGGACGTAGCCCGGCGGAACGTATGATTGTGGTGGATATCCATTGGGCGTCCGGCTTAGTGGACTGGTTGGTGATTGCGGTGACCATGGCCCGGAATTATACATTGCTGGATAGACTACTGAGCCTGGTAAGGGACCCGCGGGTTGGTGCGTTCCGTGCCCACCGTGATGCGGTGGCAAAATGTCGTTATAACGCTCTCTTTTTCTCCATTTGGCGCGGCGATTCTGAAACCATACCTGCGGATTACGATTGAGACAGAAAGCGTTAGGACATATTGGGAATCTACGCATCACTGGACTATGTATTACAATGGAATCATGTTGTGCAATGAACTCTTTTCTCTGAAAGATTGTTCCCTGTATCACACAGTTGAGATAATTTGAAAAGTTAACCAAGAAAGTTAAGCTAACTGCACAGATAAGCTACCTAGGAAAGCTAAGCTAACTAAGAAAGTTAAGCTAACTAAGAAAGTTAAGCTAACTAAGAAAGCAAACTAAGACAACATTTTACTCTCCTCGAGTCTTGATTCGCTTCATGGTAAATTTTTTCGAGATTTAACCGTATTTTCATATGTAACAACAACAACAACAGCAACTTTCGAAAGCTGGAGACATTATGACGCAAATGAAGTGTTTATCATGAATACACAATGAAGTGTGAAACAGACCACAAAGGCTCCCTGACGTATTTACCCCTATCATGCGATGAGTGAGGTAGCATGGCAAGATCTTATCCCACTTTGCAATACATCTCAAAGAGTAACTCAAACAGCCACATTGGCAATGATTCAGATGAAGAGGTCTTCGCAATTGCTGGCACTGATAGATGATGACCCTTTGCATGCGTTCGCCCCTTGGCAGGAGCAGGACTGGTGCAGACTTGTTGAATTTCGAGTCCAATTTAGCCCGGCAATTTGTTTCTCGATATCCAATATATCTTCACACGTGTGGTCGGATTTAAATTTATTGGAATTCTTTCGTATTTCGATCGAAATTGCCGATAGACATCTCTTTACTAAATCTGGGTTGGAGGATCAAGCCCAACTAGTAAAAGTCTCTTAAATTTTCTGTTGTTTTCTATTGGTAAGGAAAACAATAAAACAAAGCAATCTATTGTAACTTAGCCCAAGTTCTACCAGTAAGTTTTTTATGAAGTGGTTTTTTATAAAAAAAACGTTTACTAACATAAAATCATCTTCAGTTTAGCAAACAACGCCGTATATGTATACAACGAAGGGCAACATTTTGGTAGAGCTCCCCCGCTCGTACCCTTATCATTATCGGTCGTGTTCATCTCCCTGCCCCATTAGGACGAGACAGAACAAAAACCACTACCCTTCCCCTACCACGACCCCAGCAAGCATTAGAGCGGCAGTTTACTTTGATGCAGGCAAATTTCAGCACTCGCATCTTAGGTTATCCGGCAAGCGGATATTCAGGCGCCTGTACTGTCAATACCCTAGCTTGTTTGGCAAACTTCACTGGCTTGATAAAACGTTATGCCTGGTGTGGTGTTTTCTCATTGAGACGACAGCACTGCATACTGCGCTGTGTTATGATTTCCCCCATCTGACAAGGCAGTGTGGTCTGTGGTGGTAACAATTCCGTAGCATGATGAATCGTGAATCGCAGTTTGGACTGTAGCTCCCATGTAAATACATAGTATAGTGTACTGTTAGGCAAGATGGCAAGTATACGCCAGTACAGAGTGGAAATATAAATTGACTTCACCCCGTGAGGCTTTTAATAAACACAGATGCTGCCTCTTGGAATTGCGTGCTTTTGAGTATTGCTAAGAATGTACGATGCGATAATTACAGGGGGGTTAAGTTGTCATCACGTTGCATGTTTGTGCTGTATTTCGAATAAATGCCTTGTTCTTTAAACACCTTTTCAATAAGCGCCTCCTGATTTTAGGGAGAATTAATAAACGCCTTGCCTAAAGTACGAATAGTTTAACAAACGCCTAACAAATAAAGTTGGCCTTACAAATGGATACCGTATTTCCTCTAATTAGCGCCCACCCTCTTAACTGCCCACCTCCAATAAGCGCCCACCCTAAAATCAAAAAGTGTGAAATAAGCGCCCCCTTCTATTAATCATTAGCATGGAAGAACTGGTGATGAATTGCTCGAGAGTTCGGAGCTGCTAACATGCTCTGCGATAATTCGGTCAAACAAATGTGGAGGTTTGAATTCTAAGCTGGTTAATGCAATTAAGAAACACTCAAAGGAGGATGGTAAAATGTGGTAAAGTTGAAAATTAGTTTATTAATCGATTTTCAAGTAGATTGCCCGTTAAGCTATTTGAGTGGGGATAATTGGCTTTCAAAATAAACCAGGACTGCGATGTTGCATTTGAAGCTTAAATATACGTCATCCCAGACATTTCACACCCGGTGATTTGTCTTGAAAGCAATCGAAAGCAATATCGAAACAGCAAGTGAGACGGGGGTCAGGACCATGTATTTGTAAAAAATGGCATTGTATAAAATACGATAAGATCGGAAAGAATCGAGATTTTCTTGCATTTTCACAATGATATTGTAGTGAAAACAAACTTAGAGGTTTCACCTCTTGGAAACTTAAAGCATTTGTTATATTATATATTTATTTATTATTTAAATACGTAATATTATATATGACGTATTTATTTCACTGAAGAGATTTCCCGGAGGTCCAAACTAAATATAAAAATACGGACTCATTGGTGAGAATTGTTACTCAACATTGACTTTACAATGAGAAATGTACTATATTCTATCTCTCTCCTCCAGTGGATTTTTGTTTGTGAGATGCGAAAGATGTTACTCGTCAATATAAACTCTCCATTTAACAGGTCAGATTTGACAAGCTACAATTTGTTGCCCTTTGAGTTTCGTGTGGGGTGCCGTGGGCCCAAGCTGAGTTCACATCTGGTGACCTTGATAGGTGACAGGACACAGGTGAAGAGTGGAGGTGAAAAGTGAAATGCGACACAACGCCCTTGTTGAGTGGAGTTTGATAAATTGCGCGAACTGTGAGATTCTGAAGCCATTCACCACAACCGATTGAAACAGTTGCTATTTTTAGACACACTGACCCCTTGTATTTTTCGAGCTGGACTGGATGATATCCACGCTTTTTTTATAAGAAACGAGTTTATAAGCAATCTAAAATTCAAGATACTTTTGGAGCTACAAGAACATGATCAAAAAACTTCTTGTGTCAGCTTTCGCAGTTTCGTTAACACATTATGTATGCTGCTGCGTATTTTAACGATTTTGTTTGATAATATAACTAATTTGCTATATACCCACACTGTTATCGTTTTCATTACACTTTTCCTTCATCAAATTAAGAAGCTTTCAAATAACTTTTGGATCTATAATGTGCCCAAAAATTAGGAAACTTTTTCTACTAGGCCTTGCGCCAGAGTTTTTATAAAAAGAGACGCGTGTAAAGCATCCCCGCAGGGTTTGGGTTTGGCTGCCAACTTGACCTCAGCAGAAATCCATATTACTACAGTACTCCAGAGCATCTGTTATGAGATAGACCCTTTTTTAACTAAGAGTATACATTATCCCCAATTGCTAGACAGAAAGGTGGCCAGATATAGTGATCCATACAAACTCTAATTCATTAAAATTAACATACTTTTGCTACGAAGATAAGGCTCAGAATTTAAGAAATTAATAAAAATTAAAGCTCAGAATAATCACGGGCCAACAAAACTTTAGGAAGCTGGCAAAATTTCGAGCATTTTCATATAAAAAGTATTACAGTCTTACCTGGACTCTTGCTTCGGTTAGGTCACAACTCAATGCAAGTTGTTCTCTTGTATACACGTCAGGATAATGGGTCTTCTGAAAGATCCTCTCCATCTCTTCGAGTTGATAAGCAGTGAATGTTGTTCTGTTTCGTCTCTTCTTTCGCTTCACCATGAGCAAGTCTTCTACTGTCGAATCAATAGCACTTGCACTTATCTCCCTTGAAATTGAAGGCTGCTTTCTTCCTGCAAGTAATGCATACGCAGACGTAAGCAGAGGTATATGCAGAATTCTAGCATTGCATATGACTATATGTTCAATGTTAACGTTTATTTACATTTTATGAAGGAGATTTTCTGAAACGAGCTCTTGGGGTCTTCTTTCAAAGGAGATCTACTTTAATATACAGATATTTTTGGAGATTCGTAACGATTTTTTAACAAAATGCAAGGAATCTATCTATCAAAAGATCTTCTTTTGCTGAAGTTTAAAATCCTATTGCGTCAGCAGGCTTTTTTTTCGAGGATTTGATGTTAAAGGGTTTTGAGTTTTTGAATCATCTATAATCGGTAATCAGTTCTCCATTAATCAAAAGGTGCCATTTGTTAATTATAAAACTATCAGATTTACCAAGAAATTCAAATTAGATTAGGTAATTTCCTCCCAGCCAATTTTCTATAATCGAATTCCCGATATTTACAACGTAAAATTCAAAAGTTGTATGCGTTTCTCAATGCACTTAATTTCCACCTTTGCAGCACTGGAAGAAAGACCAAATTGAGCTCGTAAAAGAATCATTGAACACGGTCAATAATTTAATTATAACTATACGGAAATATTCAACAAAGCATAGAACAGCAAAGACATATGAAGGAATATTGGTGTTCCCCATTCAAAGGCAAACTTTGAGGTATAATTAATATTTTTAATTGACAATTTTTGAACGAAGCCTTGATAACGTCCACTCTATCATCCCATCCATGTTTTAGACGATTTAAAACTGTACACTAAGAACTGTACACCTCTCCCTGTATACACCTCTGTGATTTCCCTCTGGGCTCTATCGTTTCCAGATGACATTATAAGCATACACCCCTTTTGAAGCGCCAGTGTTTCGAATGAAATAGCGAACTATAATACTCTTCGGTATGGCAGTAACGTAGTGGTGCTCACTCAGATGTTTGGCGTTGAAAATTGAGGACAGCCCGTGAAGGGGACATTTGTTTACGATCAACACACCAAACACGATCACGATGACATCGAACGATGTCAGTGTTTACTTGTTTCGCAATCAACCTGAGACCAGGCTATGTTCTGTTTGCTTACGAACTGTTCAATTCAAATACGAAACACGTGAAGACAACGTTATGCTAATACAGCACGATCCTAAGTTGCGTTTCTATCCTATTTTATCTCGAGTTGCCCCTCGATACCATGCTACACACTGTTGTTCTGTATTACATGTAGTTTTACCAATGTGTAGAATAAGAACCATTTTGGCCTATGAGTCTATTGAGAAAAACACAATAATAACAGGGACTGTTTTAGAGGAGGTATAATGGGGCTGCGCCCATGAAGGGGTTCACATTTCCCCATACAGGGGTCAACTATTATCTAACCTAACTAATCTTCAGTTTTATGTTGTTCCTCTGTTGTTTGATAAAAAGATAACGAATGCATTTCTAATGATTTACACCTTCAATGGAGTCTACTCGAACAATTGTCCACATAAAAATAGGCATTTAATTGCCCAGTTCTGGCCGTGACGCAAGCAATGACTAAGAAAGGAAATCAAATCATATCATAGGATTAATGGCGAATGTTCTTTGTGCTTATCTCGAAGATTAGCGAGGATTCATTAAGTTTGTTTACCATTAATTAATTAGATATAGTGAATGTATAACCGTAAACAATCAACACTTGGAATATTGTCCTTATCTTACCAACAACTGCATCCATATCCAGCTCGTTAGAATTAACATGAGCCAATTTGTTCTTTTTCTGTTCCATTGAGAATTGTTGCATGAAGCCCGTCTCCCCTTGCATCACTTTCGAGTCCATTAATAAAATATGTAAAGGCACTTGAACTTCTGTTACTTCTCACCGGGTCTTCTGTTATCCTACAACAACCAAGACCTTGAGACCAATAACTGACGGTCAAATTCAGTAAGTCTATGTATTTATCCGGCTCTTCGTTTTTTCACACAGACCTGTGAGTTTTCTTGAAACCTGTCGATTGCAGGTTCGCTTTGATGCGACGTTTTTGTCTCCTGCCTTGCTGTGCGTAGCAGTTTTGTTTCTCAGCGCTATGTCAATTTGATGATGGGGCTTTGAGACACTGACCGACCGATCAATCCATGTGTCTCAGCTGTTTCGGCCGTCGGACAATGCGATGTGAGTGAAAACCAGACAAGTCGACGCCACGTGCGCGCACTTGAAGACCGCCTCGCTATCATGTATTGCCTCGTTTTTAACGCAGCGTGATAAGTTTTCAATTTCTCCTCACAAGAAAGGTATTGGCTACATTAATTTGCTATTTACGCTCGCGTGGACTGGGTGGATTTTGGAAAGGCTACTTTGAAAGAATTTGCCGTGATGCTACTTTATTTACGGATTTGAAATTTTGTTTATGACCTGCGCATAGTGTAGTGTAGGTATTGCATCCTTGAAAAATCACAATGATGCTACAACAGCAGCATAACTACTTGTGATAAATCTGATTTTTATTTATTGCTGCTGCGTAGCAAAGCGTCTCGGCAACAGAATATAATAGAGTCCTTATCGAGAAAAAATCTTGTGAGGACCTTTGTGTGTTTGTCTGTCATTCTAGCCTGTGTGTAGCTTCAAACCAGTGGCGTAGCCAGAGCGGGAAGATTGGAGGGGCAAACAGGCAAATTTTTTGGCAAATGAAGCCTTGTTTTTTTGTCGTACCCCCCTACAAATTTTATTGCAGGTTTGCACTTTTCTCAGAGACCAACTTTCTGCGAATTGGGGGGGGGGCGCGGCTGCCCCCCTTGCCCCCCCTCGCTACGCTACTGCTTCAAATCCTCCTCCGTTGGGCAGCTTGCTGGTTTTATCATCAATTCATCAATGGCGTTAACGTCATGTAGTCTGTCATGCATACTGCTGTGCAGTAGCCTATATGTGGAACTGCGCATACACGCACACCTTTAGGGCACTCTAACCCTAACCTGATACACCAGACACTGTCAGTTCTATTACGTCATGTGTACTCCTGCGCAGTAGCCTATATATGGCCCTGCGCATTCACGCCCACCTTTACGGCCTCAAACCCTAATCCTAACCCTAATCCTAACCCTAGCCCTAACCCTAACCGATACACCATACACTGTCTGTAGCATTACGTCATGTATACTCCTGCGCAGTAGCCTATATATGGCACTGCGCATGCACGCCCACCCTTAGGGCCTCTAACCCTAATCCTAACCCTAGCCCTAACCCTAACCGATACACCATACACTGTCTGTAGCATTACGTCATGTATACTCCTGCGCAGTAACCTATATATGGCACTGCACATGCACGCCCACCTTTACGGCCTCTAACCCTAACCCTAACCCTAACCGATACACCATACACTGTTAGTAGCATTACGTCATGTATACTCCTGCGCAGTAACCTATATATGACACTGCGCATGCACGCCCACCTTTACGGCATCTAACCCTAACCCTAACCCTAATCCTAACTCTAATCGATACACCATACACTGTCAGTAGCATTGCGTCATGTATCTCCTGCGCAGTAGCCTATACATGGCACTGCGCATGCACGCCCACCATTAGGAAATTTAAGTTACAAATTGATCAAAACACAAACTAGATGTCCTTATCAGGTTTTGAACCAGTGGTCTTGAGGTTAGCTTGCAGGTAAGTTACCATTAGTCTACAGCAGCTCTTCCTAGCAGAAGAGAATATCATAAGGTCGAAGTTCTGTTTCTTATTTCTAAGCGAAAAGCACTACTAGTACGATCCAATTATTGCTTCTACATCATAACAGCACTCATTTTAACAATGTTAATAGCTAGTTTTGCCATAAAATTCATCATATGCAAAATTGCTATAATGCTATTCGATATTTCGGTATTTCGGAGGAATCCTCATTGACTCTGCCAGCTCCTGCGAAGGAGCTTGTTATGCAGCCGGAAGTTTTTCGGTCATGTGACCAATTACTTTATTTTCGCCACGTTTCGTTGGATGGCCTCCATTATTGATAAATTTCTTTTGATCCGGTTCTTCGCGGAGGCCTCGAAACATAAAATTAGCTGGCCTAACAAGACGTTTGTGAAAACCATCACGAATAACCAAGGATCTAACAATGAGGAAAACGGTGGTACTTGTTATTACCTTGTATCTTTGTCACACTTTGTTGGCCAAGCCAATTCGTAAAGAAGAAGAAGAAAATGTAGAAACGGACCCGAAGAAAAGAGAGGAGGCTGAATATCTGAGATATTTAGGCCAGGTTGTTGAAATTTTGGAGGAAGATGAAGATTTTAAGAAGAAGCTGAACAACGCTACTGAAGATGATATTCGTTCTGGATCCATCGCAGATCATGTTGATTTGTTGTCGCATAATGTTAGGACGAAACTCGACGAACTTAAGAGAATGGAAGTTGAATACCAAAGACAACTTCACAAGCAAAGTAGGGACAAAGCGAATGGAATAAACGAGAGAAGTTTTTGGCATCCTGTTTTCCACGATAATCAAGATACATTTGAAGTTGAGGATTTAAAGAAATTATTACACAAGGTAGGTCTTATCCTAATCCGAACTTCTTCTCGTAAACAAAACTATATTAACCAACGAGCCATTCATTCCATGTTGTATTGTATCATCTGCTAACTGCTAAAATGGCAACCCGAAAGCCCATTATGCCACGTAAAATTTGATATTATTATGAATCAGCCATTGTATTAAAAATTCAACACATTAGATAAATTTTGGGCAATCTTTGCTAATGAGCTGGTTTGTATGGATATATTTGAGTTAAGATGAAGGAATTACAAGAGACATTCGACTCTTTGAGACTTTTTCTCCCTTATTGTTTACCCATCTGTGAAAACAATTGACGCAAAATCTCGATTTTGTGACAAGCTGGTCAAATAATGCATTGGATTTTTTCTCCACAGCACAACTCCATGATGGAAGATCAGGATAAAAAAAGAAAAGAAGATTTCCACAAATATGAGCTGGAAAAGGAGCACGAAAGAAGAGATGAGCTCAAAAAATTACCAGAAGAAGAAAGAAAAAAGAAAGAGAAGGAACACGAGGAAGAAATAAAGGAGAAAAGAAAACATGAGAAGATGCACAAGCCTGTGATTATTTATATTATTGTTTTTGCTATTTATATTACTCTTTGCTTTACAAATCATGCCCAGAAAGTTTGGTGTTCCACTTGAGACTCTAATAGTTTACATATGGTTAGATATACAGTTGTCATCTGCTATTTCGAACCCCCAGGGGAAATTTGTTTAAAGTAGTGAATGCTTGAATTAGCAAGTTTCCCAACTATATTTTACCAACACGAGTGGAAATAGAAAATTATTTGAGAAAACAGATGCTTGAGATAGCAGACAGTTGAGATATACCAATGCTGGAGAAAAGCAATACAAATGTTAACACCTTACGATGTATATTTCATGCAAGCTACAGTAAATCTACCAATTAGTTTGATATGGTCATTTTGTTCTTCCCACAGGGCTCCAAAGCAGAGCTGGAAGAGGTCTGGAAAGAGGAAGATGGACTAGACCCTGAGAGCTTTGATCCAAAGACATTTTTCAAGCTTCACGATAAGAACGGAGACGGTTTCTTAGATTCGTATGAACTCGAGACATTTTTCCTTGGCGACGTAGACAAAGTATACAACGAAAGTGACTCTCATACAGACCCCAGAGAAAGGCAGGAGGAACTTGAAAGAATGCGAGAGCATGTTGTTAAACAGATGGACAAAGACAAGGATGGTTTAGTCTCGGCCGACGAGTTCATCAAATCAACGCAGGACCCAGAATTCGAAAAGGACGAGGAGTGGAAGCCAGTTACCGATGAAGATGAATACAGTGAGGATGAATTGAAGGAATATGAAAAGCAGCTGGAAGAGGAGGCAGCAAAAAATAATCATGTTAGTTAATGTTTTTGTTTCATGCAGAAAACAACATTTCTTAATTTTGAGAGAATTCTTAAGAAAAGCATTTTTAAATCAACATTGATCGTCATCAGTTTAATTAAAGTGAGAAAAGTCAACATGTTTAAACAGTAATTGGCACTGATGGTCAATGTTGATTGAAACATTTCTGTATGAAAATGTTCACAAGATTCAAGAATGTTGTTATCTGTGGGGCGTTTGTATAGACTTTGCTATTATATCAACCATTTGGAATATCTTGTGTTGTTTGTTATTTTCTATACACCATGATGTCTATAACGTATATCTGTAAGCTAGATTTTTGCTTGCTCAGTTTTATTGACCAGTTTTTGTTATTTTGTAACAGCTTGAAGGTGCTCCTGCACATCAGGAAGAAAATGAGCACCACGAAGCCGCGAACGACACTCCTGAAGAACATCACGAACAACCACAACAACAACACCACGAACAACAACAACAACATGAGCAACAGCAACAGCAACACCACGAGCAGCCTCAACATTAAAGTGAACTATATATAGCTACTGTTTCCTATCTCTTATAAATGATTTACAAAGCGATAATTACGTATGTTATTTTCTTTGTCGGAAAACTTTTTCATTTTAATTATTATCATTTCCTCAGCAAATGAATCCTTTATATCGCTTATTGCATCCTGTTTTTGTACATTACGAAGGCTTTGTAATGATGCTGGAAGAATGTCTTCTGGAGACACTATTTCGTTTATATCTGAACTGAAGTCTAACAGTGATTACGCTAGCTCACCAGTTTATAACTAACTTAAGATTTTAAAACTACGTTAGTTCGTAAGTTATTTTGCCATCTTAATCTTTTTCTATTATGGGGTATATATGTAAGCTCTTTATCTTAACTTAGATCGTTAATTTTGTATTTTTGTTTTAAACAAAGTTGATGTCTTTAAAAATAAGCCATGGAAAGTCACATGATTTCACACCTCATTGATTTAGGTGTAATGAAAATAAATATGTTTAATAGAGTCTTTTTGGCCAGCAAACAGCTATTTTGTTTGTTTAAATCTGCAATCTTTCAAAACTCGTGAGGTATAATGATCACTTTTTCGAGTAGCACAACTGGTGTTATCATGATCATTGAGGGCTAGACAATAAAACAGCTAACAGTTGTCATAACTGTATAAATGTATGTTTTTGTGTGCTTTTATCTCGATGCAGCTGTGCTACGACCACGCCTTTAGTTATTTGCTGTGCATGTAACTGTTGTTTTCATGCAAAAAGGAATTAAAACATGGAAAATTGTTCTCATTATGTATAAAAATAGAATGAAATGACCTATTGACGATGGAAGTGAAGAATTTTTTCTTCCAGTACTGCTCATTTTGACCCTGCCATCTCTTTAACAATTTGAAATATGTCTTTGGAAGTTAAAGGGATCAATGTATATCTTCCTGTTGGGAGTGTCCTTGAAAGATAAAAACATGATGACGTAATAATAAGGCGGGGAAGATCAAAGGTGCTGACACCCGACGACAAATGGGCCGAAGCCACCATTTTGAATTCACTTAGAACATTCTATGGACGTACATACAATTGGAGACAATCAAAACCACGTTGTGCCCTTGCATTACTGTTGTGGCGATTACTTGCTGTTGTTTTTGAGATTGTTGTGTTCCCAGCTAAATAGGTGGAGCAAGAAACAGAAATATGCACTGATATCTTCGACCGATTGTGTTGTTTTGAAGGATTTACGACGATAAGCAATTTGGAGTCAATTTAGGCCCATATGCTCTCGTTTCGCTTTCCTATCTGGTGTTTATTAGCGAGCGGCGATTTATGTAAGTGATGACTCATTGTTAGCAATTTTGAGGCTTGGCGTGAATTTGGGATTGGAGAATTCATACCAAACATTTTCGGTGGTTTATGATGAAGAAAATATTATTGCCGGTTGGTTGAAAGTATCGTGAAAACTTTGACTTTATTTTGTATATACCGTTGAAATTCATTCGTTGATGCTAATGGGTGTTGGACGTCTATCAGCTTTTTCATTTAATTGATTCCGAATTATACATTGTTGAATTTCATCTGCAAACGAGCTAGATTCCTCTAAGCTGTTTGTTTACAAAGGTTTCAAAGTTTTGAAAGCTGAAGCTGAAGTCTTTGTTCCGGCTGCTATTTTGATCGTCAGAATTCAGAGACATCCGACACAGTCTTTACCAGTTGTTGAGGAGAACGCTTCATACTCTGGCTTTCTTATTTCTGAGAGAACCAAGAGGTTAATCACCGGTTTCTTGAGAGAAACAGCGTCATGGAGAACCAGTGCTGTGAAGAAAACGAAGGAAAAACACTGTTTTATTCATCAGCTACAAGTGATTCTGAAACAGATGGTGAAGAGTTGGATGCAGAGGAGTATGATATCAAAAAAAATATAAGGCCTATTTTGAATCTTGGACAGACCATTCCAGCTCTCTGGAGCATCTCCCTTATTGAGCATGCAGAAAAAGTGGAGCAAGACTACTCTAGCTTTGTGGACGGATCTCAGATGTTGTCCAGAAGTTCTGGCTCTGGAACATTGGATGCTGAGCCATTTTACCAAATGAGACACAGAAGAGCACCATCTTTGCCAACGCAGCTGAAGCTTGACGAAATCAAATTGAAGTTAGATGAGATTCAGCTGAACACGAACAACGAATACGGTTTTAATCACAAGAGATCAAGACCTGGCAGACAGAATTATGGGAGGAATACCGTTTCTCTTTATTCGTCAAATGAAAAAATCAGTGATATTATCAGCCTTAGTGATCCAGACAATCTCAGTGACTTTTTTCTGTCTGCGAACAATCTGCTCAGTCCAAAGTCACTGGCTAGAAACGAGAAGGAAATATTGCTTGAGGAAGAAATATTGCAGCTGAGATCTCAGCCCAGTAAAGTAGAATTCAGCAGGAAAAAAGAAGCCAAGGAACACCTTCAACGGGTCGTGAGCAGGCGAGGCAAGAAGAAGAGTAGAAGGTCGCATTCCTTGAAAAGAAGATTATCATTTGATTCTCATCCCAGAAGGAGAGCTTTCAGTGATACGGAAGATGTTTTGAAAGGAGATGATAGAAGCAGTTTCAAACTCCAACCAGATAAAACAAGTGAAGATGCCGGTAGTCATAGAGGAAAGTCTCCTAAGAAAAAGCTGGTCAAGACACGCTCTCATTTCGGTTCAGATCCAGAGATTTCGAACAACTTTGATGAAGTCAAAGTCGCACCCCCACCTATGATTGAAGATAATAGAGTCCTTGAAATGCTGGTTTCAAACGCACCCGAGAGTCAGGCAAAGGAGAAGCGAAGAAAATCCGGCATTCCACAGTTCTTGAATGCTTTGAAACTTCCAAATAAGAAAGCAATCAAGAAGAAATTTATGAGACGCAAGCACGATAGACACAGCCCCGTGTTAGCAAAAATACCGGCTCCTTTTCCCCAGGAAAGTGTGTCTCTTCAAGCATCGTCAAAAGAATCAGCTGCTCACAGTGACAAAGAGAACCTTCATCAGGTACCTTCAGTGAACACTTTTGATAGATCTTCAACAACAGATGGCCCAGGAGAGGAGCGACGATTCAAGGGAAGACGTTTCTTTGGTTCCGCCAGCTCGGTAAAAAAGATATCATGTTCTTCATGCTCACTGCAAAGAGTTGACGAGAGTGAGTACACATTAAAAATTATCATCCTGTTTTTAATATCTTTTCTATTCATTCTATATTGCTGTCAATGACTTATTGTTTGGTGATGTTTGATGATAATCCATAATCCATAAAACAATGGGCAATTGTTTAGAACAATCAACGCGACAGCAGCCTGTTGTTTAGAGACAATGCATACTGGGTATGTCCAGGTGTACGGTGCATTTTATAGATAGCAACATCATTGAATTCTGGACACTCATAGGTTCAATCAGATGCTGCTTGCTAATCTTATTAAAGGGCGATTGAAAACTTTTTTTCTGTCGCGTGGCTGGGTCTCCATCTACACAATAAAGCTGTAATTGAAGTTCGAAGTTGTTTTTCCAGTGGATATTTTTAGTTGTTGAATCGTAATCAATCAGGGCCCCACCCTCTTCGCCCCATCGTCAATGTCAACATCCATGCATTTATCGCAATGCTCAGCCTTTCAATAATTTATTGTTGGTGCAACAATTGACACTGAACTTAAGCATCTGCAATAGACAGACATCAAGCATCTGTTTACGAGTAGATATATGCTATTTAATTATTTAAGGCATGCGTTTGAGTCACAAATAGTTTTGTGCAGCTGTACAGCATGCTTTCGACTCTCGAAACTCCTCGAAACTCTTCGAAGCTTATTGCGGTCAACGGCCTTCGGGTGGCTTCGAGTGCTTCACCCACTTAGTGATAATGCTTAGATCCATTTTATGGCAATGACAAAGGCGTTGGAAGTATTTTGCCTGGTTTCTTAGCTAAAACTAGGTCTTTTCTGAGGCTTAAATACCTTTTGTAGATTTGTGTAAGTTGTCAAATTATCCCCATTCTTTGCAATATGGATTATTGATATCAAAAAGCATTTTAACTTATTTTTGTTTTCTTTTCGTGACCAGATGAGGAGAGTTCAAAGTTCGACGCAACACTTGCGCGAAAGTCTTGCAGCACTTGTAGCATTGTTGCTGCGAAGCTGTTTGGCAGTGCGAAGGAGGAAGACAGGCCTGTTCTCGAGCGACGCAATAGCGACACAGCGTTGAATTGGAAAGAGGAGAGAGCACGTGGTAAGTTTCGTTTTTCAGTGATTTTACTGAGTATATGCATGGTAATGTCGCAAAACGCAGTGTTATATGAGCTACAGGAAAACAGAATATCAGTGAAAGCTTGAAAATTTCACCGGATTCTACCACGTTTTCTAATTATAATCGCAACCACAACAGTTATTAATCTAGACTGGGGAATCGAGTCACAAATAACATGTCACGAGTTTGCAATTACTTTCACGAACACAGCAATCTGAATTCTGAAGCTGCACGTGGAAACAATGATGCAATAAATGCTTAAATATATTGCTAAATATAGAAACGACGTAGATAATAGGGTGCAGCTGTCATGAATAAACCATAACAGTAATTACTTTTTGAGTGGAGTACGAAACTGTCACCCTCTGCAGCTTTCGTATCTGTTAATGAAGGACGATCATATGGCCAAACAACACTTTGCAAAATGCGTTTTGCAGTGTGGGTTGTAATGCTTGCTTCAAAGATGAATATTCTGTCGTATTCCCAGTGTGACGTGCCGTAGCACGTCATATTGGAGAATTTTTTGTTTCGTCCTCTTCTGAGTAAACAAGGAAAGAGAAACAAACGCTTGTCAGAGATGGTCGCACAGAAGACCGAACGAACCTGAATCCGACCCGGGTACCACTGAGATTCACTGATAATTTGACCCAGTTGAGCAGCACTTGCACTGGCCAAGCTAATCGCAAAACACGACGAGTTATCACTGCGATGCTAGCGTTTTTTCTCTTCCATAAACAACGGTATTTTCATAGCTGCATGATCACAGGTCATTGAAGTTATCATGGTAAACGCTAACAGAATACGAAAGTCGTCATGTTGTGTTTGACGTGCTTTAGGACTTATCTCTCTGCATTTACAACTATAGCAGGTCTGTTAAGTTGCGTAGCAAGTTTAATGGTTCTCGTTTCATGCGACGTTGTGTGCATTAGTGATTTCTACACATATATTTTATAATTTCACACAATTTTTATTTTGTAATTTTCACGGTTTCGTTCCAGCTCGATCGCCAGGCCGACGTTTTATTCTGCGACTTTTATCCCCCGTTGTTTGCGGACTATCGATAGACAACTCGAATTTCCAAAGCTGTGAGTCCTATTCAAGCCTGGCCAGTTATGGCTCTGATTTGTCCATCGAGGCGGATTTTCTGTCGCAAAAGCTTTCCGATTTCAACCCGCAAGATGTCGCAGAAGAGCTGGCTTTGATAGACAAGGAGCTTCTTATGCGCATCACATGGCAAGAGCTATCGAACTGTGGATGGATGTCCATAAACAAGGTATATAATTATCATCAGGCATTCAATTTCTTTTTATTTTAGTATTCTTATCAGAAAAATGTGTATGAAAGTCAAAGGCTCTTTGATCTTCTTAATATTTCTTGCCACTAGCATGGGCTGTTTAATCTTGTTGATGTTAATTTATGCAACTGTTTTTTAATTTTCTAGTTCGTTACCTCGCCCAATGTCATGAACATGGTGGAGTTCTTCAATCGCGTTGCCATGATGGTAGCCTCCAGTATACTCGCCGAAGAAACCGCTTACATCAGAGCAAAGATCATCACGAAAATGATCAAGGTATCCCCGTCATACCTGCATTGTTATATACATAAACAAAGTATCTCGTCGTTTTATACGGGGGCATGGACACATACTTGGTTTACCCCCGTCTCTACTCTACTGCTACATGCATAAACACTCGAGGTTAATGCCTTGCACGGGTGTGACGTCTTATGTATTGACCGAGCTCTGTTTCATCTTTAGCTTGCTGACAAGTGCCGGAGTTTGAAGAATTACAATTCGTTACGTGCAATACTTGGTGGCCTGCAGTGTACACCAATATTTCGACTCGAGGCTACGTGGAAACATGTTAGAGCAAGGAGAAAACGGTTGGAAATTCTATTAAACTATCCTTCTTTTGAATGCCTTGTGTATACAACAGATTCACTAACACATATGCGTTATTATTCACTGGTAAATACGCGATGTACTCACTGATAAATTCGCCATATATTCACTGATAAATTCGCCATATATTCACTGATAAATGCGCCATATACTCACTGATAAATTCGCCATATATTCACTGATAAATGCGCCATATATTCACTGATAAATACGCCATATATTCACTGATAAATACGCCATATATTCACTGATAAAGACCCCAGATATTTACTGATAAATACCCCAGATAAATACGCCATATATTCACTGATAAATACGCCATATACTCACTGATAAATGCGCCATATACTCACTGATAAATATGCCATATATTCACTGATAAATACGCCATATATCCACTAATAAATGCGCCATATATTCACTGACAAATGCTCTATTTCATAAAGTGTTTTCATTTTCTTTCAGATTATTCAGCGAACTTTCTAATCTTATGGGTGAGACTGATAACTTTTCTGCATATCGAGACGACCTTGCACGAAGCTTGAATAGTCCGCCATGTTTGCCCTTCCTCGGTGACTTCCTGACCCAGATTGCTCAGACGCAGGCCTACCTGGCAGTTCAACGTAAGCGCAGCTTCACACAGCGCATGGAAAAAGCCTCAGTTTCTCGAAACAGAATCTCAATACAATCTCCTTTGACTGAAGATAAAAATACAACCTCCGATAATAATTGCAGTGAAAGCAAGACCTCAACAAGCACATGCAACGAGCAGCAAGGCATAGCTATTACTCTTGAGTCTGCAGAAATCCCTGGTAAGAATGCCGAAGTTGTCACAGACGATTGTGAAGATAATTGCGAAAAAAATTTAGGACAGTCTTTTGATAAAACTTCGCAAGAAGAAAAAAATGTAAATAATACTGAATTACAAGTCGACGAAACTGGACGGAGACTTTCCAATATTAAAAATGAAATAGAAATAATAAGAGATATTGATTCAAGTGAAATATACTATGTTAATAATATTGATGAAAATTGTGAGGATGAGGAGGGGTTACATGGAGTAACTGTGGGATTGCCGGTTGAGAACTCTACTGGACTGGAACCAAGCACTCTTTGTGACGTCAGAGATGATGAGAAAGGACAGAAATTCATCACTTCCGGAGACAGAAGTGAATCTTGCAACGTCAGTAACAAATCATTGGACGCCTCACATTGCACTGGAGTCCATGATAATTCTGTGTTTATTTACGACGAACTATGTAAAGCAACTTCGACTCCTGTCGAAACAACGGAAACAGAACCGCGAGGATTTGACTTTAGTGGTCAGAAACCGTCACTCCGGATCGACGTTTGCGATCAGAACGTGACGCGCGGTGATAATACCGCGGAAAAGAAACAAGAGCTCGAAACTAACCAATCTGATTTTTGCGAGGAATTCAAAGACTCTGGCCTCGGCAGCGCATCGTCGTGTAGCAATTCTCCGCAGCGGTTTGCATACGACACCTCAACATCAAGATCAGATAACCTCACTGTGAAAGATGAAAGCGCGGAGCAGCGTACTCATGCGCGGTGCGATTCAAACGACAGCGGCGTTGTATTACAAAACGGCCGCTCTAGCCGCGCGTCGGATGAACTGAACGCGAGCAGAGACAACCTCGATATGATTCAATCGAATGAAAACTCCGTTGCTGAAGACTGGAAGCTCGCACGTGATTTTGACGTCATCGTTGAAGATGTGGCAGATAGTTCGACTTTTCGCGACAGCAAAGGTGGGAGACAGAATAGACAGCCAAGTCGTAAGGCTGACATTTTGAACGTTGATGATGTCGAAGAGACGAAAATGCTTGAAGAAATGATCAAGAAGGGAAAGCCGACAAACCAAGAAGCAAAGATTAAAAAAGGTTTGAATAAATATAGTATTTTTATCCTTAAATCCGATTGCAGCTGCTCTGAGGTGCTAAAGTTACACCTGTACGGGCCCTTTGATGCCGGGATTACGCCCATGCATGCTCTAAGGCTCTGGGATTGCCCATAGCATGCTCTAAAGTTCTGGGATTGCCCATCGCATGCTCCAAGGCTCTGGGATTACCCATAGCATGCTCTAAGGTGCTGGGAATGTCCATAGCATGCTTTAAAGTGCGGAACTTACGCCCATAGCATGCTCTAAGGTGCAGAAATTACGCCAATAGTTGCGATCCATGATTAGAAGATGCAACAAGAGGCAATTCCATGATTATTTGAGATCTAAACTCGTGCGAAATTGTTTATCTCCTTCCTTGGTTTAGCATTTCTCGATTTATCACCGGAAAGGCCCCCCTCCCTGATAATGTCAGCCTGTATTATTAATTCTTGGTGATGTGAATATTTTAAGGGGGTAGTCTTTATAATTTTTCTAATTGGTACATTTTCTTCGTCTTGCTTTGCAGAATACCAATTTTGGCAATACCAGATTGCAGCAATACAATACAATCATACGTCAAAGTCGCAAGTTCGCAAATTCCTCCTCAATGCTTGCTACAACTCTGAGGAAGAAAACTATAGCCTCTCTTTGAAGCGAGAGCCAATTGCAAAGAAGCATTGTGAACAGTGATATGCAATTCTAACTGATGCACACAAGTTGTTTTTGAGTGAAATTTGGAGAATTACAAATTCTAATTATGAATATAGTTGTGATGAAAGACATAAATTATGGTGTTTCAGCCAAGTGTACAATGAATTAGATTGTTAGAATTGACTCAAAGCGTAAATATTAGTCAGCAATTGAAAATATATTGAATCATTATTTAAAATTGAATTTTGACATATTAATGCTTTGCTACTAATGGACAATCTTAGATTTGAAAAGCCATTTGCCTTGTATATAATTGTCTCTGCGACTTTATTTATTCATTAGTTTTTGAAGGTTGTAAAATATTTCAATATTATTATCGTCATAATCACTATTTTCATTTACTTTTTGCGCTGTGAAGTGCTGCCTATCTGAGCTGCGACGATAAGCTTATTTTTCCACGTCAAACTTCATTGTGATATTTCGTAAACAAAGGAAGTACCCGGAGATTTTGAAAAAGTTAAAGACCTTCAGAACAAATAGAATAATAGGACATTTGGTAGTGGAGAGCATTTGATGCCCCGCAGTTGCTTTTGAATGAATCATCTCCCTCTGCGGAGGAAATAGTTTGTTGGCGTATGGCGATATTTGCCTGGCATTTCGTTTCTAGTCATGGTGGCGAAAAAAATAGATTCATATCATGATATATGCTCTCTATTTTTGCATGCTGACTGCTGTCACATCTAAATATCACATAGTTTATGGTATGTTTCGCTTAATTTTTTGTTATATCGAAGGATATTTCACCAATGTTTTCAAAGCTAATTTAATTGACCTGTTTTTCGTGTGAAATATTGGCCTAAGTGGAAGATGAGATCATCACTCAGAATTGTCCGGCCTAACTTCATCAGATAAAGATTGTATTTTCGCAGGGTCTGTGCACAAAAGGCTGCAAAATGAAGGATTTTATGTTAGTGGGAATACGCCTAACTTCAAAATCTTTGAAAATATTGAATTAATAAAGAGCTATTTGCCTCGCAGGTGAAGAGTTTCAAATTTTTCTTCCTGATAATAATCGGAATGATCCTAGAGTTGGAGGTCGAAGACATCTGGTTGAAGACGAAGTTTCTTTGACTCGAAGAGGAGCGAAACAACAAGATCATGCTGTGCCCGAGATATTTCTTCTCATACTGGTGAGCGTAATCTTGGTTTATTAGGTATTTCAGTTCAACTTGCTAAATTATAAATTTACTATAACCGGCCTTCGTTCATTCACGCCGAACAGAAACTGGGCAATCTGTCTCCACTACACCTCGAAGCTAAATTAAAACTTAACACCGCTCAGATTTACTTTACTCAGAAAGGCCTTCAAGTTTACTACTCAAGTAAACGACAGAAATTTGCAATGAATATTTCGACTTTTACGAGCAACTCGTGGAAATGTTTCTGAAGCAATACAATTCTTATGATTGCAAATGGAGATAAACTGGCGTGGTTAGTCATTCATTCATTTCGTAATTGTTTAATTAAACTTTTTATGAGATTTATCAACCAAAAAACAACTACCTGCTGTTGTTATCTGGCATTTGAGCAACGAAAATGAAATAGTTTGCTAAAAATTCTGCTTCCTGCAAGTGTTTCACTTACGAAACTGAATACTTGAAAATAACACGAATTTTTTCGGATATATTTTTGAAGGGATAATCCCCTTTCATAGAGATTTTTTGTTTGAATGAAATTCCCAATTGCTATTTTTATCTTGTTTTGGGAACATAATGTTCGCATGGCAATGCTTTCAACTTCAAGCTCGATTTGTAATTACGTAATCAATGGAAAATGATATTGAGCCATGAACTTAGCACTGGCTTCTGTGTACAGCTGAATCAACTATATTTCCTTACTCGGTCAATAAAACGCAAATACAACACAAATTCATAATATTAAAACATTTGTGAGAGCTTCCTATTCATTCTCTCCTGATATGTCTAGTTTCAATGTTATTATTTCATGCTATGCGTCGAGCAATGATATTTTTGATTATCACATATTGGGCATTTCTCTGAAAACAATGGGATTTTTTACGGATTTTCATAAGATAATAAGATCTTCAAGAGATTTCCTGGCAACAGTGTACGGGACTCTTGAATCTTGTTCTGATCATTGCAGACACAGGTCAGCGGTTGCATACATTTTTTCTTTACTTTGCCTCCCTGTGCTTTTCTCGTTTCTCTCTTTAGATCAGTATCGAGTCTAGCTATCTGGGTGACTAAATTAATGAGAGAACCTCAGAAATTGTGTTTATTATTGAGTATGCAGTGTTGCTTTGGCGATATTTGTTGTTTTTGTTGTTTGCTCGCTTTGTCGGTCCTCATAGAGCGAGCTATCAACTCGAATAGCGAAGAATTGGTAAATTTTGACCCTATGTATTTATCCTGCATGTACTTTATTTATGATCGTTTATAGTATGTACAACTGTTCTTACTCATTTACCTCGTTGCTTGGGAAGTATTATACGTCGCTTTGTATGGTAAAATCCATTTTGTGAGAACATTTTCCCTTGGGAAGGAAGACAAATGCTATTTATTATTCATTACATATTTCCACGTCGTTAGCTGTGAGTTTTTTCTATCCAGATTTGCGACTCGTAGTTTTAACCGAGTTTAACATTAGAAAACATTTCTGAAAGCATATTAATTTATATTAGCCGTTTTAGTCAGCAGTTGCAGTCGCACTAGCTCTTTGTTGGTCCATTGCGGTCCATTACGTATAACAGAAAATGCCGCTCTTTGCGACATGTTTCGTTGTGGTTTTAGTTTTTCAAGCAATAAGAGTTTCTTCTTGTTATAGTGCTAAACGTGGGGCATACAACTCCAGTTTAACTGGAACACACTAAGCAGGTTTGACTGGGGCATGCTTAGCAAGCTCAACTCGGTTATGATGCTAAACAAGTTGAACTGGGATAAGCAAGTTGAACTTACTAAACAAGTTCAATTTGGCATGCTAAGCAAATTCAACTGTAGCTGGTTAATATTGGTGCCTCTTTGAGCTGTGAATCAACGAACATATCATGTCCAGGACGTTTTATTCGCTATTATATGGCACATGAAAGGCAAATTTGAAATTTTGAACACAAAGGAAGAATTATAACTGGACTGATCTACGAATTGTTGTTATCCCGTCTTTTGTATTGTTTGTGTCGTTCGTAATTCGATTCCATGCGTCTTTTGCTTTCGGTGAGACATTCTACAGGTGATTTTGCTATATCCTGCTGGCCTTCTACAGCTGCTTTGTCAAGTCTTTAAATCTTATTTATCAGCTCTTTCTCCATGCCAGTTACAGCAGTTTCAGTATTTTTCTCTTCTGTTCTTAATATAGGTAATGTCCAGCAATGCCAAAGATTTTGAAGGCAAAAAACAGGCCCTGCTCAATGAGATTGCTAGAAAACTGCACAGAAGTAACGCCGTATGTTATGGCCGCGATTTGAAAAAGGTATCAAAGTTTGTGTAGATTTTTTATTACGATCACTTTACGCTATAAACACAGTAGCTGATTCACTCAAGGGTCGCTACAGAGCTCTGTTGTAAAGATAGATAAACCATTTACTCTTTTAGTAATCCCTAAATGGGGGATACTACAAGGGTAAATGGTTTACTCGCCTTTAAGCAATCAAATTGTAGCTGACTATTGCACGGCTGGTAATCTAACGTAATATTTTCTTTATTAATATACATGCATTTACTCTTGTAGTACACCCTAAATGGGGCGGGGGTACTACAAGGGTAAATGGTTTACTACCATTAAGCTTCCAAGTTGTAGCTGCTTATAGCACGGTTGGTAATCTAATGTAATATTTTCTCTATTAAGCTTCCCGGGGGTTTTATTGCTTACGATACTTTGTAGGGAGGGTTTGTTTCAGGGGGGATTCGTTTCCATATGGCTCCATATTGATGAAGCTATCTTTCCCTTGCAGACTACCGTTACTGAGTGCAGGGTAGAAATCTATTGCCTGTACCACGTGCCTCAGGTTGCATCGGCAGCCTATGTTAATGGAAGGACGTTGGTGAAGTTGTTCAACAGTGCAGACATGAGGGCAATTATACAGGACTACAATATAACCAAGTTTTTACCTAAGGTAAACGAGATAATCGACGTATTCTTGCTTGTTGATTTCCCTCTGAGCTATCTTGGTCTTTCTCTTGATGTTATATTGATGTTATACTGGCATTGCATTAGCATCTGCCTTGTTGCCTTAATCCTCATCTCTATTGTTCAACGTTGCTTCTTCTGTTTCTGTAATCCACTGCTTTTGCTATTGCTTTTCACAACATCGGTTTCAGATGACTTGTTATTTTCTCTCTCTATCGATTTTATTTTTTCTCATTTTTAGGTGGAAGAGAAAGAGCTGATTGCGTCATATCGAATGACAGATGAAGTCTGGTTTCCAGTGGCCGCAGTTGCAGCCTCATCCTTTGTTCTCGCCTTTGTTCTTGTCCTTCTCGTTGTGAGTAGATCTCATACGACTTACGTAGTCTCGTATCCTACGCAAAAAACCCCAGTTGAACACGAGCTTACAATTACTTGTTCAGTTTCAGCTTGGAGTGCCGAGCCTTATGCATGATGCAATGATAGTTGTCTTTAACATGTATAGTCACAAAGCATGATTATAGTGAAGTTATGATTAATAATTATTAGAAATAATAATTAGTGAATTTTTTGTTTTACAGTGCTGCTGTAGAAGGTGTTGTTGTCAAAGAGATGATGACAAAGTTTCCCAACTGGAGTCAATGAAACATGGTGCATATGTGCACCACACAATCAAACCGATAGAGACAATGTCACCGCGGATGGTGCAACCAGAAATGAAGGACCTCTACTCGATATCTGGCTCTCCGCGTAAATCGGGACAGCGGTGGCCCAGCGAGAAAAGGTCTGGGTTGCTCCAAAGTCGGTGAGTTCGTTCGAACCTTGATAATTCGCATTCTTTCGTTAACTCGAACTAATGTATGTATTCCTTCAAGCCGTTGATATTATTGAGGTGTGACTGAATATAGATGCATATCGGTGTCTTTGAAAGTATGTAGCCTCGTTTAGATGCATGTATTATAAGCTAAAAGTTGAAAGTATATAGCCTCGTTTATATGTATGTATTATAAGCTAACAGCTGCTTGTTGTGAACTGAACTGAATTATTAATGTCGTGATTAATGTTGTTGTTTTCTTGTTGTGTTTCAGGCGTGGCTCACAGGCTTCTCTTGTTCTCGACCTTTCACCAATGGTTCGCGAGCCAGTCGTAGATTTTAGTCACAATAGGTAATTGTTCTTTTATTATTATTACTATTATGAATATTAATGCCAATAAAGTTCAGTTCACTCCAATTCATAATTTAATTTGTTTTCATTTCTCCACCGTTTTCTGAAGATCTCTGAATATTTGAATATTTGATATTTAAGATTGTGGTTTACTCACGTGGAACAGTTTTTTGATACCATATTTACCACATTATGCCATACTATATTATATTGTACTCTGCCATGCTATCCTATTCTATGCTATACTATGTTTGAGATTGTCTATAAATTCTAGGAATTTATAAATTGAGATTTTTTATTTTCAGCCCTAGCGAAGAGATTTTGTCTCAAAAGACGAGTTGTTTGAATTTCGAAGAACTGAAAAGTCTCAAAGATAACGAGACCTATTTATATAAAGAATTCTGGGATATACCCTCGAATACAATTCAAAGAAAAGACAAGCAATCAATGTCAAGCGCAAGTTTAAAAAATCGATATCCAGATATTTTACCAAGTAAGAAGAACAATTTCTTTATTCTATTTAATATCACTACACCTGAATTGCGATGCAATGAACCTTAATGTGAACCGATAAATGTTTTGTTTCATCAATGGCTTATTAAGCCATGATTGAAGTGCACTACGAGACAATAAAATGTACCAGTTTTCGGCTCATTCATTATACCAGGGATGTCTTATTATGTGGAGAAGGCTTACTGCATTACGATTTCCCATGTTGTAGACGACCACTGTAGTCCATATTGTAGATCACTGTAGTTCATATTGTAGACCTTTGAAGTTCATGCTTGTCATGGCAAGTATGGCCTAGTAGACCACTAGCAGTCCATATTGTAGACCACTGTAGTTCATGCTTGTCATGGCAAGTATAGTAGACCACTGGTAGTCCATATTGTAGACCGCTGGTAGTCCATATTGTAGACCACTGTAGTTCATGCATGGCATGGCAAATTTGGTGCAATAGACCAGTGGTAGTCCATATTGTAGACCATTGTAGTTCATGCTTGTCATGGCAAGGCACAGCATATAACAATTTTGAGAAAATCTCACTGTAAACTGATTAAAGAAGCCAACTCTAATCACCATTTCTCTACTCAACAGATTCAAAAACTGTTGTAAAATTAAAGCCTATAGATGATGACCCACAGTCGACTTACATTAATGCAAATTATATTAGAGTAAGTATACATCTTTATATGCCCTGTTAATCTTCGATATTGATTAGTCGGTGCTTTAGTCTTGCTTTTATCTGCATTGACAAGTTTTATCTGCAATGCTTGAATTGTCAGGCCGACGGTTGTTGGAGTACAATGTTTTCTTGATGCTGGACTATGGACTATATTGATATATTTATATCTAGTATTTCGAATATTGCTCATTTTGCAGGGTTATAATGATTGTAAAGAAATGTATATTGCAACTGAAGGTGAGATGGTTTGATTTTTGATATCTGTGATTATAATATCACAGGTTCTTAATTGATAGAAGCAAATGCAAGGAGTAAGTTGATAACTCAATTTCAATCTTCATCTCTTCAGGACCACTTCAAAGTACAGTGGCAGATTTCTGGAGAATGATTTGGGAGTGTCGGTGTCCAATAATTATCATGATATCAAAATTAAAAGAGAAAAATGAGGTATGAATATGTAATTTTCCTCAATATAATAAATTAAAGATCAGTGATGAGAAGGTCACTGTTTATCGACATGCTTCAGGCCTCTTTTTCATGACGAGGTTCTTTTTCTGTTGCTTCCTCTGATTGGTTCACTTTGTTATTTTTCGTGAATAGGAGAAATGTGCCGAGTACTGGCCTTGTCATAAATCGAAACCACAGCAAAAGTTTGGTGACATCACTGTCACTTTTGATTCTGAGATCGCCAAAAACGGTTGCAATATAACCAAACTGTATATAAACCACGGGAAGGTACGTAAGCATTGCTGTTCACTAACATTTCCAAGCCAAGTCCCAAGAAGGGCCACCGTTGCTATCGAAGTTATTATTAATTTTCTTTCAGTTTCTGGAAGATTCAAGAATGGTTACGCATTACTGGATGACGTCGTGGCCAGATCACAGGGTTCCGAAGACATCCTCGGAGATTCTCTTTCTCGCAAAAGAGATGCGAAGTGCAAGGGATATTCCCACGTCACAGCTATCTAAAGAGAACGGACCTGTTGTTGTACACTGCAGGTGAGTCGAAACATCAAGTATCACCTCTCTCCCTCCCAACTTTATCGTCCCTTTAATGTTTCTACTACCGTTGTAATCTTTGTGGGTGCTTTCATTTAGTTACCGTACGATAGACTACGATGCTAGTAAGCTACGATATATTTTATGGTTTTGTTCTTGTAGCGCTGGTCGTGGCAGGACGGGGTGTTTTATTGCCATATGCCATGCCATGGAGCAATTGGAGGTTTGACTTATTCACACACTTATGTTTAATCCCATTGTTGCTATACTATGTTGCCAAACAACTGAATGCAGAGTGAAGCGACTGGTACTTCATGTACGACACAGTAAAGTGTCCAGCTAAAAGCTGAGAGCTGAAATCTTGCTTTTCACGTGTACAGAAATGCTTCTCTACCGTATGCAGCGATTTCACGTGATAAATTACGCTTCTGTTAGTCATTTTGCCTCCATTGTTTATTTTCCAGAAAGAGAATTGTCTCGATGTACTTCGAATTGTCAGTACGATGCGCATAGACCGGTAAGCGTAGGCAATACATTGAATACCTGCATATAAGAACCATAAGAGCCTGCATGTTCTGCATCGAATCTATTGTTCAAAACAATGGGCTATTGTTTTTTCTATTGTTTTGGGCAGAAGTATAGCTTCTTGGAGATTTAGCCTCCTCAGGTTTATTGTCATAATATTACGGCCAATTATATGTTAATGCTAATGTATTTGACTCTCTCCGGCAGAGGTGGCATGGTCCAGAAAGACGAGCAGTACACTTTCCTTCACAGAACTTTATTCGAATACTGGCAAGAACTGCGGTCTCAGTCCCATGCAGCCAGCGGTGGGGATCCGTTTCGTATCGAGGCTGCAGAGGAGGCAAAAGAGACTGAATCACCCGAGCAAGGCGCGCATTTTATTTGGTAAAATGTGAGTAAACGTCATCTCGTGTTTTTGACCACGTATATCCCATTCAGTTGCACATTGTAGCTATGAAAACCGAGAATCGTTGGATTTAGGGCCGAGCTTCCTCGTTTCCAGATAAAACTAGTATATGCTGACTGGCATATTTTTAAGATATCGACTAACCATACGACAACACTGTTTTGTGATGAGGTTTGGACAAATGCGTCTTTAGAATCACAACAACAGCAAATTCACTAAATGTAAACAGATGAAACACAGGCCAATTCAGTTGTTCATCCCCAAAATTAAAAATTAAGCCATTTGTTTATCAAGTTTTAAAATTATTGTGTATAAATAACTAAAAAATAATTGAATATTTAAGTGAGGATTAATAACATAATTTAACACGGTTGTTTGACAATATGGTATATATATATACATATATATATATTTTGGTTGTATAAATTATTTAAATGTCAACTCCACTACAGGAAAAGCAGTTTTGGTCACTGTACAAAATTGTTTGACGAAATTAAGTTTATTTTTTACGAATTGGTGAATAATGACAGATGACAGATAGTTGTATGTTACGACAATGCATTAAATACTATATATTATACATATTGGTGTATATCATACAAAAGGTGCTGTCTACACCGGCATAATAAAGCGCTCGATGCACAATGTGCGGAGCGTTAATAGAAGGAGGACAGAAAGGAAAGACAGATTGTCATTCTGAGTTAGAGTACCCGTCAGACAGACTGTGTTCTGTCTGTATGGTCTGTCTGACGTGTGTCTGTCTGACGAAACTTAGAGTCACCAAAAATCGATCTTTTCCTTCTGTACTTTTACTATATTGATATATTTATATCGCTGTAGGTGAATTTAGTAGAGCAAATTGGTATTATTTAATAATACGATGTGTATACTATGAGATAAAAATATGTCGGTTTTAAGAACTGATTTTTCTATGTTTGTTGTTCCAACCTTTTTATCAATGGAACTGGGTTGTATTGTAACATCTTGATTTTTAGCAGATATTTTGGTCTTTTCTGGGTTCGAGAATTTCGCTTGGAATTATGGAGGAACAGGTCAGGGACCGTGAAGAGAGACTCGAGGTAACGCATTTATAATATTCTAACCCAGCCCTCTGCCAACATTGCGTAGGGGCAGTAAGTTGTTTGCTGCGCAGCAGACGGCCTGTCAATTATTTTGGGGATATCGCACACGATGACAAGAGACAGTGAAACTTCCATCTTATTTGGTGCAATTAATCAGAATCTCAACATTCAATAAAGAAATTCGTAAAAATATAATCAGTAAATTATCAGCTCAAATATGTTCTCTTGAAGTCCCTACTATAGCTTCAACAATGCCCAGGTTATTTCCAATATAATGTGGCACATTTAACTACAAGTGTCATTCATCCTTGCGGCACATTTAACTACAAATGTCATTCATCCTTGTGGCACATTTAATTGCGCATGTCTTCTGCCTTTTCGATCTTTTCAAACAACGATTCAAGCAGGGTGTTGCCATTGATGAGTTTCGTTGTCGCTATGATGTAATCAGTTGGTGAGTTCTCTTGCTGCGCCAGAAATCTCAACGCGGCTACTTCCGAGTACGTGCAGCCGCCAAGAAAATAAGCCAGTGTGACTTTCGACGGCCCGTCGCCGCCCGCACCGCTCGCCGTTGCAGCGGAACTTTTCTTCAACAATGACGGTGGAACGAATTGTATCTCGTCGACGGTTGGACCGGGTAATTGCTTGAGGACTTCTTCTAACCCGTGCCAACTTGTCTGTCGTGACATGAACTGGGCAAGTCGGATGCTCAGCGGTGCATATCCCGAGTGGACGTATGCGATGTCAGTTGGATTCTGTTCGTGGACGTCCTCCACGACTAAACCAAGCGACTTTTTCAAAGTCGTATACGTCCTTTGTCCTGCTGGCTTCAGCATGCCGAGCTGTTCCAAGTTGTGCAGCGTCAATGAGTGTTCAAAGCCGTACGCGTGGATGATCTCACGGCGATAGTAATCGAACAGTTTCGCCTTGAAGCCGTTGTTGACAAGACACTGCAAGCATACGAGACGCAGTACTTTGGTCAGAGGTTGTTTGCTTGCAATGCACTTGTCAATATACGCATTGATCTTGTCTGAGTCGATTCCATTGAAAAACTCTTGCTCGGTGATCAGTGCTTCGCGAAAATCCTCCAAATTAGTCTTCTCTTTTATTATCTGAAATAGAAATTAAAAGCTATCAATGATCAACTTTATAATTATCATTGTCGTTTTGACGCGCATGCGCATGTGCAAGCGAGTAGATGTTGGTGAGTGGGGAAAATGTTGTGTTCTGTGTTTCTGTTTACTTGCCCATTATAAGGTATGTTTTATCAATGCTCTTTGTTCTTGGTGAAGGGACTTTAACAGTTGCTTTTACACTGTGCAAATAACTCTTGCAACTGCAGGTCTTCCATTAATCGTATCAGAGCAACTTATCCGTCTATTCTGCCAGCCATAGATTGCAATAAAAGTTAGTGTTATGTCAACAGACAACAACAAAGTTACATACCTCAGCTATACTTGTGTGGAGCTCCAGTGATGTTTTTGCGGCTTGAATGTGCGGTAACTTGTGGACAAATTCCTTGATCTCTCCAACTGTTTTTGCAGACTTGTGCTCCTCATACTGGGCCGTAATTCTCTTTGCTTCTCTGCTCAAAACAGGTCCGACTGCAGAGAAATTAATGTCTCTGATCTCAGTGTAAAGTGTGTCAGCAGAATTTAGCACTGTTTTCCTTGGTTTCTGTTGGTCTTTTGCAGGAATGGCCTTGGCCGAACCCTTTGGATTGTCTTTAACTGGAAACTTATCTGCTGGGAGTTGAACGTTCGTGTTCACGATACCGAATACTTCATCTATAAGACCTTCATACGTCAGTTGTGTCAGAAGTGGTGTGATCAGATCTATAGACCTGTCGATCAGTAACAAGTTGTCAATAACTGGAGTTATTTGGGTCTCAACGTCGGCTAGTTCTCTTCTTTTTCGTATGATCATATCAGTTACATGCAATGCCATATCTCCTTTACCAAATACCCTGGAAAAGAGATCAACTTTGTAATGGGTGGATTTGAAGATAGGCTCAAATAAGAGGCTCTAAACACCAAGGTCATTGTGGTACACACACACACACACACACACACACACACTGGTACAGGTACAAGAAATATGCCAAAATAAAATCCTACTTTGGAATGACTCCGAACAAGGCCTGCAACTTCATTAATGAGTTGGCTACAAAATACATGGAGCTTAGATCTTTCTCCAGGTTGCATTCAGTGAAAGATAGCTCGTGCTCCAAGGACATTAGATCATGATCAAATGGAATCAAATCCAAAGAGTACTGCTCTATGTTTGTAAACGTTCCATAAACTCCCAGTTCCTGTCCGCAAAAAAGAAAAGAGGTAATGTTAAGCTATGCATATATCCCTCTCTGTTGTTGATACAATCGTAGTTTTAGCTTGTAACACACAAGATTAAAGACCAGGAATTATACGTACCTGAAGCCTTGACTCACATAACAAGCTCTTTCTTGGCACAAAGAAAATGTGATAATCCTTATTGCTTCCCCTGCTTTCTTCCTTGGAGATGTTTTCCGCGATAACATGCATCAACTCTAATTTTGGCCTCACAAGAAATATAATATTGTGCTCGTCACAGGGTGGCAGTTTCCCACTGCTCAGGGGAACCATTTTGCCAACCTCATGCTCCTTCAGTAAACTGTATTCTGCAACTAGGCCAACTGGACCGGTCAGTTTTTCATCCCAAACAATGGCCTTGCTGCCTGGACATCTGTCAAGGCAGCTTAATAGCTCTCTTCTTGCAGCTTCGCGTACTAATGCAAGGTTTACCTTACCACTAGATAAATGAGCCATGTCGAAAGGGTGCCAAACACAAGAGCCAGGAAATCAGTTCCTCTTTTCCCTTTGTGCTTTGCTCACCCCATCAAGGAAAGATGACGTATGCTCCTCCACATCCGCAGACCGCCGCAATACGGAACGAAACGGAGCACGGACGCTGCGCTTTTCAAACCAGGTGGAAAATGGTGTCCGAATAAATTTATTTCCCTCATCTTTTATGTTTATAACCTGGTTAGAGTTGTTTGTTTCTCATAATACAACGAGGTATGCCAACCCAGTTTGTTATTTTCCTATTTTATTCTCTAAAATTTCCCGTTCATTGTCTTATATAATGGATAACTGTGTTTTAGTGCCGTCCTATTGTTAAAGCCCAAATCTTAACATAACCCCTTCCCCTCGGGAATGATGTATTGTTCACGTCACGAAAGATTTTGTTGATCAAAAATTACACTTTGTATTTTCCAGTAAACATGGACGGAATGAACATTAATGCACTAGATCCAAAAAACTCAAGCTCAAAGATGAATGATGTCACAAAAGAAAACTGGAATAAAATTTTGGATGTTAGTGAAATTCACTCCATAACTTTCGTTGCTGATTGTCAAAAAAACACTCTTCACTGATTCATTTACAATTATTTATTTTACTCTAGCAAACTGGTATCAGGTCATCAACACTTGGGAAATTCAGAGATATGGAAAATGAAGCTGTATTTAACGAAAGACCTGCTACAAATGTCATTCCCCATCAAGATACTCAGCTTGGCTATCCTGATGTCACCTTTGAGCTGGGTAAGAATCATGCAATTCTGGTGACCCTACCTCTCGATTGGAATGAAACGCAAGCTGATTTTAGCACTTGTCAGTCCTGTAATATACTGATGAAAGATGCTGTGTATCAAGTGGATGCATTTATCATTTACGTTTGTCCATTTCAGCTGACAAAACTCAAAAGTTGACGAGGAGTAGAAAGAACTATTCAAATGAAAGGATGGAACAGGCTATGAACGCGGTGCTGTATGATAAAATGTCACTGAGAGCTGCTGCTTCCCAGTTCAAAGTTCCACGTTCCAGTCTGTATGACAGAGTATCCCCAAGAAGGACACAAAGACGCCAGCAATTAGACCCATCAACCGAGATTCACGTTCTTCACATTGGCAGTGGCAATGACATTGTGTTGCCAGACGATAAAACTTGGGTAATCAAAAGTTTGCAGGATGGAATTCTTACTCTTGATGATGCAGCTTTTCAACTTGGGCTGACAATTGAAGAGACAAAATCTTTCTACAACAGGTATTTGTTGCTTGAGCTCACCACGGTTGATCTCCCTGTACTTTATGCCTTTTAATAGCTTGATGTAAACATACATGCATACAGATGTTATTTGTTAGCTCAGGTTGTGCTAAGGCAGACCTGAAATACTACAAACTAAAATAGCATAAGCTGCCATTGATTTATAACTAACTCCTTATATAGCAAGCTTACTAACAGGTATTTGTTGTAGAAAGGTGATAAGCCATGGTAAGCTGTTGTAGAAATACTACAAACTAAGATAACATAAACTGCCATTGATTGATAACTAGTATAGCAAGCTTATTAGTATGCTAAAATATGCATCTAGTTGCTTGGCATTAATTTATAAGTTCAATCTATCCTTGGTTTATGCTGAACTTGAAATTTGGTTCATAATACAGTGGTTTTACCTTGTGGTTAAGTTAAACTATGTGTCTATAGTTTCATTTTATATTATCAAGATAAAATTGTATTTGTTTTACTTTTTAGCTTGAGTATTAACAGAGGTAATACTGTTATGAAGAAAATTGTCATCAGTGAATGCGAGAAGGTGATTGACCAATCCAGCAAGAATAAACCAGATGCATTCAGCATGGATGACGAAGGCCGAATGATTTTAGATTGCGAAACTGTGAAACCGAGAATATTCGAAGGCCCTGTTGTTATCGATTCTGCCGATAGCTCAGATCCTAATAACGTACACGTTGATTTTCGCAATGAAGAGTCGCCCAACGACACCCTGGAGGAACAATGGCACAATGCAACAATGTTAGAGGTGTGTGATCTAAGGCAGAATGTAAGTAGTGCACCAACTCCTAGCAAGAACCTTTGTGTCAGTACACTGCCTTACACGATGCTTAGCGGCCTGCATAGCTGGATGAACGCACTAGATAATGACACGATACGTTCCAGTGGACACAGTGCAAAGAAATGGAACGCCCAGGCCATGAATGATGCGATCAAGGCTGTCAAAGAGAAAGGCCTATCCATTCGCAAAGCCGCGGTCGCTCATGGAATACCGAAGTCGAGTCTGGCCGATCGGTTGTCGGGTAAGACGGCTTTGTGCGCGAAGCGGACTCTGGGCTTGAAGAAGGGCGCTATGAAGGAGCTTAAATCGTTGGCAAAGACCCAGGAGCAACAGGACATTTTGAAGCACTTGAAAAATGGTCTCGTCTCTTTCAAGCACGCTGCGAAGGAGCTCGGTATATCATACAGTAGAATGAGGAGACTTTTGAGGAAGAATTTGGAGTTGAACACTGTTGAGAATGATGTTGCAGACGCTGCCAAAGAAGTGCGAAGAGAGATGTTAGACGATGGTGAAGCGCGAATTAGTGGTAGGGTCGAGGCGAAGGGGAAGTTGAAGGCGAAAAATGATAAAAATGAGGCTTGCAACAAGCGAGAGCGGATCCGGTGGACTAAAGAGGACATGGAGAAGGCTTTAGCTGCTGTTAAAGAAGGGAAAATGTCGATACGTTGTGCTGCGAAGTTTTATAATATTCCCAAGTCTACTCTCGGTGATGCGGTGACTGGAAAGTGCACCATTGGTAAGAGCCCTGGGCCAAAGCGATTGTTGACTGATGAGGAGGAAACTGCGCTGGCGGGCTGGTTGATGACGTTGCAAAAGATTGGGAAACAGATCAGCATACCTGAAGTACTTAACACTGTTAAAGCGATCCTCGATAAGAATGGGTGCAATGTGCCTCGTTTGCATAATAATCTGCCGAAGACCAGTTGGTGGTATGGTTTTCTCAGTCGCCATAAAGAGGTTGCTTTGAACAGAAAAGATTTGATACGAAGCAAGAAAGAAAACAAAGGCAAGGAAGGTATTTGCAATTTATTCTTGTCTCTAAATTTCCTACATGCTAACCGCTACATTATGTTTCCACTGAACGGATTATGATATTGGGAATATATGTGTCCACTATATGTGAACTAGTGTCCACTATCTCTACAGAGCGAACACCAGTTCAATCATAAGTTCAATCATATAGGAGGAATTTCCCACAGTTGACAAATACACTGAGTTAATCACCGCAAATCTTTAAATAATCCCATGTGGCTTATTTGCAAAAGCGAAACTTTACCTGGGTTTTGATTTAGTATTTTCAGCTTTATGAAAGCTATTATATGCCATGGTAAGATTCTTGGCTTAAAATTGCCGCTACTTGCAATACATTCACCACATTGCTTCAATGTCTCAATGTCTTGATGTATGAAAGCAATGCACATGGGGCTTGTTCGAAGGGAGGGCTTGTTCGGAGGGAGGGCTTGTTTGTAGGTGGGGACTTATTCCAGGACTTACGGTAAATTGTGAATGAAATTATTTCTTTTTTTAGATGGAAATTTGGAAATTGTGTACGATAATCGAGAGAAAATCCTGGACGGTGGTGGCGAAGATTTGGCGAACTGCGAGCACATGGGTTTGCATAGACAACAACAACAACTGCGAGATGGCATGGAGGACATTGAGAACAACACAGCAACAACAACATCGAAAGAGGATCACGATGACGTGGCAATTCATTTCTGCGCATCATATGAAGACACCTGTTCTGTGCGACGCAGCACTGTCGTATCGGATAGCCGTTTGGATTCTCTGTGTGGGCTATGTCGTAAATCGTACAACGAGGTAGACTGCGAAGAGACATGGATCAGCTGTGGTACTATTGGTGTGGACGACAAATTGATTAATGGTTGTGGGCACTGGTTTCACGTTAAATGCACTGGCTTGGCCAACCATGCTTTCACTGTTGATGAACTCAAAGACCTTACGTGGCTTTGTCCTAATTGCAGTGTCATCACACTAGCAGACTGATTAGGAGTAATCGTGTCTTTAATAACAGCCCAATACAGCAAAAACCCGCATATAAGAACCTGTAAATTTTTCTTCCGACCTATTGTTCCAAGACAATAGGCTATTGTTTTCTTTATTGTTTCGAGCAGCAAATCACCCTGACGATTCTTAATCCATTGGTTCTTTTATGCGAGTTTTTACTGTAAACATTTTTAAATAAGGCCTGCTTAATATGTCGTTTCTTTTAAATGACCCTTGCATTGAATTTCAGTGAGAAGCTCATTAAACGCCTCCTCCCTTTTATTTTTTGTCTAATATATTCGTGTTTGTTATAAATAATTTTAATAAACGGCTCAACAAACTGTATTCTGCAACTATGTATGCAACAATTGTACTTTGTGCTTGGTGTAGTTTATGATTAACTTTGTTCAATATAATGCTTTAGTTTTCTGTTCAGCATTGGATTTGATAGTAGTTTCTTCAAATACGAAGTTTATTTCTGCTTTTCCTGCTTTGAAACACGATGTACACTGATGGAGCAAAAGCATTGCACCACTGGGCTCAAAATTAGGTCCAGAAATGGCCCACAAAGCCTGTGCAGGGACATTTGCTTAACAATAGCCAGATATCAAATGCGTTTCAAAGACAAATTTCTTCGATAACAATATATTCAAAGTGTCATAAATTGTCAAGTGAAATCAAGTTTTCTTTTGTTATAATAACAAAACAATGTGATATATAGTCTGAATCTATGCTTTCACTTGAAAATTTATGAAATCTCGAGTATATTTCTGCCAAACAGGTTTGTCATTGAAACTCGTGTGTCGTATTGTTATGCAAATTTTCTTTCTCAGACCTTGTGCCACTCGTGCATGCCATTTCAAGTCCGGGATGCAATGCTCATTATCAAAATTGTTGTTTACTGAGGAGCTGAGCTGGGAATTTACAACCACTGAAACGTTTGCTGAAACGGAATTATTATTCACCGTGTGTGAATAACAATTTGAGCATGAACCTGAGGAGGAGCCAGGCAGGTAGTAAAGCAAGCATTAAGTCTCATATTTGCGTGGGTATATCATATTTTGTTCAAATACAATAGATTATTATGTTGAAACGATAGGCCAGCCACAGTGAACAATTCTGACTATCGTCCCAGACTTGGCGTGGCCATTGTCAATACAGTCTGTTTTGTTTACTGTTTTTGACTTCAGGCCTCTGCGGGGTAAAGTCTTTTGTTGACTTCTCGGAATGACAGATTTGAAAACTTTGTGCGTGACGTAATCTCTTGTCTACTAATATCACTCTCCATCACAAGAAGTTTTGTATCGCGTTTTGTGAATAAATGCCACGGGAAAGCGAGAGTTTTATTGCCAAGAGAGAAAGCTGATGTGGGAAAATGGGATTTTTTAGCTGGAATAACTTCGCCATTGATGGTCGATGCGTTTTGTTGTTTGCGTTTGTGGCTGGGCAAATACTTTTGCCACTGTGCGAAAGTAGGACGTTACAGCCACATGAAATTGAAACAAGTTTGAGAGGAAGCGAAACTCATTGTAAAAAACAATGTTTGCTGGTGTTGAGAAAGGTTTCTGCAAAGGTTAGTCATATTTTGTATGTTTATGTTTTAAAATTTCCAGCTTTAAATCCGTTTAACGTTGTGTTATGATACATACATAAACGAAGATTTAACCTGCATGTCAATTGAAATTTCTTTGATATCAATTTTCAAGTCTTTCCTAAATCATTGAAATGTCCACCTATAGCATCTTTTTGAATGGCGGAAATGTTGCAATTTATTGGCTTGTGCCATGAAAGCGAATATGATAACTTGAATTGCTTTTTATCGTTCGGTTTTGTTATTTTTTTATTATTTGCCAGCGGAAGAGAAATTGCCTGTCAGACAAAAATGTTCCGCTAGCTTTCCAACTTTAAAAGATTGCCTAAATTTCAATTTACGAACTTGATAAATATTTAAGAGCGAGGAGTTGATTTCTATAGGTTAATTTCACAATTTTGTTTGCTTACATATTAATAATCTTGTCAAAATATAAATTATTTGGATAGAATATAAAGCGGAAATAAAATTATTTTTGTGATTTTGGAAAATGCGTCAGATGTTAGCATTCATTTTAATTTGCAAAACAATTTCTGATTTTTATATATGCTGCAGTGGAGATGAAAGACAACATAAATCTCTATATATTTTCTTATATTTATTACAGTTTCTATATAGTCTTAAACATGAGTTTTACAAAGAAAAGGGCAATTTTATCCTGCTCTGTTGTGGCGGCGACAAACACTGTTTCAACGTCATCATTCCATTCCATGAGTCATTTATAATAAGATCGTGTTCTTATCCCGCCTTGCAAGGCCAAATTGTCTCATGTCACATAAAGTTGTCCTCATGACACATAGAATTTATATTTATGTTCCATTAGCCTGGCGTTTACTTTCTTGATAAAATACTCTGTAATAATAATCATTGCCTGTTTACCTGGCATTTTAAATGCGTGCTTTTCCTGTGCAATATTAGTTAATTAATTCAGATTTGCCAACATTAGCTGCCAAATTACAACAAATATTATGCCAACATATCCTCAGAAATGAGATCTAAATCGTATAAATCAAATCGCTTGAAACACGCTTATTAATTATTTATTACTTATTATTAATTACACTTATTTAACTTCAAAAAATATCACCACCAAATTATTTTATTTCATTGCGCAATTTATTCAGTAATCCGCTATTTTTGTCTCATATTTGGCCTGGACCAGTTGCTAACAGTCATTCGTTGTCTGGTTGTTTGCTATTGGATTTTATTGAACATTGACCTATAATTAAGTTTCCACAACTTCTCCTAAATATTAGCGGCCACCTGAAAAAGTTCAGGACCTGACCCTGAAATAAGATCAAAGTAATTTGATTCAATAGCAACCGAATTTGTGATGACGACAGCGTTATTATTCCGCACCATTGCCCAATGTTTTATTTTTTTTTTATTTCCCACCAGGTTTCTTTGGTTGGCTGGCGTGGTAAATGGGGATTCTACGAATGTCTACGAAGATGTTCAAATAAACGTAAGTAATAGAATTTTTACACTTCTCAAGAATGTAATTCTTGGGCGTGGCCAGGGCGTTGCCTGGCACTGGTAATCAATCCAAAAAGGGCATTTAAATCAGTGCAATAAATAAATAAAGGAAATCTGCTGCGAAGGCGCAAAAGGGGTCCTCTGGCGCTGGCCCGGCCCATGATGCAATCATAGTTGCAATTCACTTACAGTTCTGGTTTCGTAAAGTCCCTAATATTTTTTATTTATCAAAACATTTTCGTTGTTATAACATTTCGTGTTATTCATAGACTTTCACGGGAGAAGATTTTCCAAGTTCCTTATAATTCCACCAGGAGGTATATTTTTTATCATTTCTTTCGAATTTTTTAGCGTAAAGTAGCTTGGGTAATCTGTTGTACAACTGATAATTTCCCAGGGTGCATTGCATTACGTTGACGAGTAATCTTTACAGGGTTTCGAGGTTCATTTCGGCCTTAGGTTTCCAAATAAGCTTGCTGCCTACGCTTCCTATATGAAATTACCTGCCTTTATACAGACGAAGGAAAATAATATATAATGGAATTATATAAGTGATCTTGACACAAGCACTAGTAGTAATTAATTATCTATTGGTATTTGTAAAATATTTTGTGTGAAATATGTTGTTACCCGTCTCATTTACATTTGATGTCCATGTTCATGCAGGTGCTGTGCCGAATAACATTGTATGGCCCGAGAAAAGGTTGATACCAGACGCACCAAAGGAGCTACTCGGTTTGCTTCACCCAGCATTGAGGACCCATGGAGGTAAGTTCAAGGCGGATGATAATTTTTTCTCAGTTTTTTTCTGTATTCTCTCTCTGATGCTATAACAAACGCTGTCTATCGTTCAGATTGCAATCTTGGACATCATGACATCGATACATCAATGAATGAACCCGTGAAATGCAAGGTTCTGTCCGTGTTGTGTGACAAGAAACTTGGTGCAGTTCTAGTCAAATGGGACAAGCCATTTTTAGGTACATTTTATCCTCTTGATTCCGGCATATTTTTACCAATGATTTTGGCCCTAAATTACGTTTTGCACTTTTCCTGCGTTTTAAATCAGAAATCAAGCACTTATATGTACTTTACTGGAATGGCCGACTTTTTTATCTCTTTATCTTCTGAGTAAGAGCTGATTGATTGATTGATTAACAAATACTATCCCCGCACTTTCTGTGAACTACTATGTTGTATGTTTTTGTATCTTTGTTGTAGATGCAAAGAGGTTGATTGGGTATCAGATAAACTACAGTTTCACTGACAGCCGCAAAAGGATATATCGACCTCCAAGGAGCGCGTGCTACCAAGTAGAGCAAGTATGTGTTTGCATAGACGTATCATCCTTTGTTTTCTGAATGACCAATCTCTGTTATGATATGGCTTAGAATAATCTTGCGAATTCTTATTTGGGAGCTCTGGGTAGGTAGCAGCTCTAGTGGGGGCTTTAGTACTTTACTGGGGGCTCACAGAGAGGAGGTGGATTTAATTCTTTATAACTCCCCATGTTCTCTCTTTTTTAACTGTTTTAGTACTCCATGCTCTATATTTCGTGTCCCATACATTAGTACTCCATACTGCAAATTTTTCTTTCAACATCAAAGACTTTAAGAACACAGCATCTCTTTTTGTTTTTCAGAACAAAAGCTCTTTTCTGATGGACAGATCAAAAGGCTTTCAGGGTCAACGTAGTGTCAATCTAGCAGTACGAAGCCTATTGTTTTCTTTCATTTTTCTTGTACCGTGATTGGCTATTTTTTACTTTTCTCCACCGTGATTGGCTGTTTTTTACTTTTTTGCATTCACGGGAGACCTGCAGCCATGTTATTATAGCAACTCAACTGCTCTTCGATATATAGCTGAAGAGATTTACAGAACCATAAGCACATAAGCAAGAAGTAATAAGTGACTCTAACGTTATTTTCAGATAACAGCTTTGCCGGTGCCAAGCAAGTACGACATCACGCTAACGCGATATTCCCTTTGCAAAGGTAAGCAAAAACACTTGGAATGTGCCACTGTTGCTCCGATATTTTAGTAGCATTTTTTGCTGGACTCATCAAGCAAGTTGGGCGTTTGCTTTAAGCGTTTCATCATACTGCTTCGCTACTTATGACATACGACATACGACATACGACAAACACCATCCAACATACAACCATACAACATACGACATACGACATACACCATCCAACATACAACATACAACATACAACATACAACATACGACATACAACAATACATTCATTTTGATTAGCTACTTACGACGTACAACATACAATAATACAGTAATATTGCCTCAAATGAAAAACTTGGTTGATTTCTGATATTTAATTGCTACCCTTTTTCGCTTTTTTATGTTCTTAGATGACGTTCCAGTAATCAGAAAGAGACGCTACTCATTTCCGAACTTCACAGGTCAGTATTCCCACCAGTTATTAAGCACTGTTTCATACACATCTAAATATTTTCATACATATACCGTAAGTTCAAATTTTAGTGGGTACTGAATGTGGGTACTGAAAAATTCAAATTTTGAAATAGACTGAAAAATGACTCACAAGGAGTCGAATTATACTAAATAGGTCCTACTAATCACGTTGAGACAATCCCCAGCTTTCTAGGAGCAATGGTTCAAATTTTAGTGCACCCAGATCGCCCGCGGATAGCTATTTAAACTTTCTATCATAGCTACATGAAATAGGTACTGAAAAAGTCAAATTTTGAAACAGACTGAAAAATGACTCACAAGGAGTCGAATTATACAAAATAGGTCCTACTGATCACGTTGAGACACTTCCCAGCTCTCTAGCAGCAATGGTTCAAATTTTACTGGACCCAGATCGCCCGCGGATAGCTATTTAAACTTTCTATCATACATGAAGTGGGTACTGAAAAATTCAAATTTTGAAACAGACTGAAAAATGACTCACAAGGAGTCGAATTATACAAAATAGGTCCTACTGATCACGTTGAGACAATTCCCAGCTCTCTAGCAGCAATGGTTCAAATTTTAGTGCACCCAGATCGCCCGCGGATAGCTATTTAAACTTTCTATCATACATGAAATAGGTACTGAAAAAGTCAAATTTTGAAACAGACTGAAAAATAACTCACAAGGAGTCGAATTATACAAAATAGGTCCTACTGATCACGTTGAGACAGTTCCCAGCTCTCTAGCAGCAATGGTTCAAATTTTAGTGCACCCAGATCGCCCGCGGATAGCTATTTAAACTTTCTATCATACATGAAGTGGGTACTGAAAAATTCAAATTTTGAAACAGACTGAAAAATGACTCACAAGGAATCGAATTATACTAAATAGGTCCTACTGATCACGTTGAGACAATTCCCAGCTCTCTACGAGTAATGGTTCAAATTTTAGTGGACCCAGATCGCCCGCGGATAGCTATTTAAACTTTCTATCATACATGAAGTGGGTACTGAAAAATTCAAATTTTGAAATAGACTGAAAAATGACTCACAAGGAGTCGAATTATACTAAATAGGTCCTACTAATCACGTTGAGACAATCCCCAGCTTTCTAGGAGCAATGGTTCAAATTTTAGTGCACCCAGATCGCCCGCGGATAGCTATTTAAACTTTCTATCATAGCTACATGAAATAGGTACTGAAAAAGTCAAATTTTGAAACAGACTGAAAAATGACTCACAAGGAGTCGAATTATACAAAATAGGTCCTACTGATCACGTTGAGACACTTCCCAGCTCTCTAGCAGCAATGGTTCAAATTTTACTGGACCCAGATCGCCCGCGGATAGCTATTTAAACTTTCTATCATACATGAAGTGGGTACTGAAAAATTCAAATTTTGAAACAGACTGAAAAATGACTCACAAGGAGTCGAATTATACAAAATAGGTCCTACTGATCACGTTGAGACAATCCCCAGCTTTCTAGGAGCAATGGTTCAAATTTTAGTGCACCCAGATCGCCCGCGGATAGCTATTTAAACTTTCTATCATACATGAAATAGGTACTGAAAAAGTCAAATTTTGAAACAGACTGAAAAATAACTCACAAGGAGTCGAATTATACTAAATAGGTCCTACTGATCACGTTGAGACAATTCCCAGCTCTCTACGAGTAATGGTTCAAATTTTAGTGGACCCAGATTTCCCGCGGATAGCTAGCTATTTAAACTTTCTATCATACATGAAATAGGTACGGAAAAAGTCAAATTTTGAAACAGACTGAAAAATGACTCACAAGGAGTCGAATTATACAAAATAGGTCCTACTGATCACGTTGAGACAGTTCCCAGCTCTCTAGCAGCAATGGTTCAAATTTTACTGGATCCAGATCGCCCGCGGATAGCTATTTAAACTTCCTATCATACATGAAATAGGTACTGAAAAAGTCAAATTTTGAAACAGACTGAAAAATGACTCACAAGGAGTCGAATTATACTAAATAGGTCCTACTAATCACGTTGAGACAATTCCCAGCTCTCTAGGAGCAATGGTTCAAATTTTAGTGGATCCAGATCGCCCGCGGATACCTATTTAAACTTTCTATCATACATGAATTAGGTACTGAAAAAGTCAAATTTTGAAATAGACTGAAAAATGACTCACAAGGAGTCGAATTATACAAAATAGGTCCTACTAATCACGTTGAGACAATTCCCAGCTCTCTAGGAGCAATGGTTCAAATTTTAGTGGATCCAGATTTCCTGCGGATAGCTATTTAAACTTTCTATCATACATAAAGTGGGTACTGAAAAATTCAAATTTTGAAATAGACTGAAAAATGACTCACAAGGAGTCGAATTATACAAAATAGGTCCTACTAATCACATTGAGACAATTCCCAGCTCTCTAGGAGCAATGGTTCAAATTTTAGTGGACCCAGATCGCCCGCGGATAGCTATTTAAACTTTCTATCATACATGAAATAGGTACTGAAAAATTCAAATTTTGAAATAGACTGAAAAATGACTCACAAGGAGTCGAATTATACTAAATAGGTCCTACTAATCACGTTGAGACAATTCCCAGCTCTCTAGGAGCAATGGTTCAAATTTTAGTGGATCCAGATCGCCCGCGGATAGCTATTTAAACTTTCTATCATACATGAAATAGGTACTGAAAAAGTCAAATTTTGAAACAGACTGAAAAATGACTCACAAGGAGTCGAATTATACTAAATAGGTCCTACTGATCACGTTGAGACAATTCCCAGCTCTCTACGAGTAATGGTTCAAAGACCCAGATTTGCATAACGTGGCATTAACACTGCTTTATCCTCTGTTTCTTTTCCAGCACCAGACGTTGTAATTATCAGTGAGGGTGGTACGTCTTGCTACATAGATTCATAGATCATGTTTTTTGCATATAACCATTGCTTACCGTTGTATCTCCAGTAGAATTGATACAAACCTGGCACGTTTATTTACTTATTTATCTATGTAAATTTGCACTCACCACGCTTTATCAATTTCAGATGTCGCTCCTACTGGACTCATTATCCCCTCAACAATGCCAAAGTTATCGGTAGACCTCCGCAAGGAAAACAACCCAGACTCGAGTGAGTAATAGTCCACTAATTTAAGTTTTTAGTAACAAAGCTACTAATTTCTCAACGGCTCTCTGGCGTACATATATGGAGCGGAAACCTTGAATCTAGCGACTTTCTACTGAAGAAAGCTAGAGTTAGTTGACGACTAAGGTTCAGGTTTGGGACTGAGAGCCACAACTTTAAAAAATGTTCCAATTTTTTTCAATATTCGAATTGTTTTAAAATGTGCCAAGACCTCAGGTCAACGGAACTGGTGACGAATTTCATAATTAATTTTCCATTTGTAATAGTATGGTTTGAAAGCAGACGCCTTATCATTTTGTTCAGTGGCTTATTAGCTATAGTCCTGCTTTAAATGTCATATAAAGTCAATTAGCTCTTGATCCAAGGGTCCAATGTCTTGATACTATGTTCTTGTATCGTGCATGAAAGACAGATTTGCAGATATTTTTTATTTTATTTTAGATTGTGAGTCTCCAAAGTTACACAGCAATAATTCTGTTTATGCTGGAAAAGTCGACATCCTTAGTGTTGATTGTAGGGAAGCAGGAAAGTTCAACAAGAAAGGATTTCAAGTCTACTGGAAGTACCCAAAAGGTGACTAAAATTTTAATTTCGAAAAGTGATTGGGACTTCAGGTGATCAAGAATCCAAGCTGGCCATAATTTTTCTCACGAAATCTGAATGTGTTTATGCTGTACGTTTTTCAGATTACAAAACCATCCAGTTCACAGGATTTCAAATTTTTTACTCAATTATGAAAAAAAACAGTTATGATCCTAGAAAACAGATTTGTCACCAAGTCAGCAAGGTAAACCATTTTGTTATCATTCGTTTTTGCTTTTTTAACCTGGCAACTCTGGCTTTTATTTGAAGCCACTCACCGTATGATTACATCTTTTTCTAACACGTATCGCTTAATAGAGCATTATTATTCAGATTGAATTTTATTTGATCACAGCAAACAACTTCGTTTACGATTACAAATGTTGAAGAAACTGACACTCTTCACGTTGCGGTAAGAGTCGTTATGTCTCTACCATTGGCCCTGTGCAAGCTGTATTTGAAGCTATATACAAGCATCACACATTGTGAACAAATTCTTACCATTTCATTAAACTCCGAATTGTTTTATGCCATAGGTCATTGCTTATCCAACTTACAGTAAGCTGAACGTATTTATGGAAAAATTTCGCCCATGCGCTAACAAAAGTAAGTTAAAACGAGTAATGTTTCAAGTTTTATCAACCTAACGATGTTTGCAAGATTATATTAGCTATTCTACACCGTAGAGATTCTAGAGCAATCTGTTTCTGTTTCAGCTTTTAAGGCTCCATTGGCTGACAACGATGGTAGATCATATACAAATGTTTTGGTTCCAAGCATTGCTGTACCTATTGTTCTTATCGCTATCGCAATCTTCATAATATGGTACCATAGACGTAACCCAGGTCCTGTCACAGAACCCCCGGAAAAAGGTAATATAATTGTAAATATTTGCTTTATACCGTCTTGTTAGCATTATACTGTTATTATCTTCTAACTAGACCAATAGACTTCTAATAGTGCTCAATGAAACATATCCCTCCCACTCTTGTAAAGTTATAGAAACTGTATTCTGGCGTATCCTCATTTACAGAAAACCCATTACGAGGTTAGCTGGATGTGGACATTTGCTTAGTATGCTCTTGGTTTTTGTCACTGTAGTTTGTTTTCGCTCCATCAACTTCGTTTCCATCAACAGCATTATCAGTATTTAGTTTTTATGAGTATAGGGGTTTGAAGAATTTTACTGTTGTACCAAAGATTTTTGTTTACTATTGAACATTTGCATTTTATAAATTTCAGGTCAATTCTACGTTTCCTATTATCCCGATTCAAAGGCCTACCATGAAAAATTGCTCCTTCTGATTGCCAAATTGCGCAAGTGTCATTCTTTGAATATCATCATTGATTCCCTGTGTCAAGTTGATGTTGGAGAATTCGGTCTGCCAAGATGGTGTCAGCGTCAACTCACTGATGCAGCGAAGATCATCGTTGTTGTTTCACGCGAATATCTCAAGGTTGGTGCTTTGTCTCCAGTGCAATAGTATTGTAATTGTATTGTTTGAAGACAATGGCTTATTCTCATTTTTATGCCTCGAGACTAATAAGATATGTTTTTATTGCATAGCATTACAGTGCAGATTATTGTTCATGTTGAGTACACAGTAGAAGTCGTGTTCTTTCTCATACGCATTTTATTATTATTATAATGCTTCACCATCTTCAATGGTCTCATTGAACTGTATTTGGATTTCGATTTGAGGTGGATGTAAAAAGCACGTTTTTTAGTTAGTAGTTTTAGATTGAAAAGTAAAAAAGATATTTCAGAAGCGAGTCAAGTAAATTCTACAATTCCGTACACCATTCGATGAACATGTCTCATGATTTTATGAGCCTTTAATTATCGCCAAGCTTTTCCTGTGAGATTTTTGTCACTGAGTTTTTGCTATTCTTTCCCATTCAAGATTTGCAAAGATTGGGAGGCCTTGCGGAGCGAGGACGTCAACGATTTTTCAAGCACCGATGCAAACCGAGTTTGCTGGGAACTACAGTACGTTGTCAACCAGATTTTTGAATGCAGGACGAACAAAAGAGTTTTGATCATTCTGGCTGATGACGTCAAGGTAAGTGACCTGCCTGAATTTCTCAGGGGTCGACAGACTCAAGCATGGCCTAGAACACCCAATGACATCAACAGCCTCGCTTGTAAAATATGTGGCGTCGAAGAGACAATAGCATGAACAGGGGCGTGGGAACGAGTCAGAGGCACGCGTCAGCACGTATTTTATTCTAAGGACTCCCCCTACTTCTATTTTGTCTCCCCCTTAAAGCTCTAAACAACTTTGGGGAAATTTGCAAAAGAATAGTAGCGACAAATGGGAACATTCTCAGCATCAAGATAAGCATTAGTTTTTTTCATTTGGTTTCACAATAAATATATACTCTATACTCTCAAGATGGCGTAGCCTCTAACTATATTAGCCCACATTCTTTTTCAAGCCCTCTGGTTAAGTGCCCGAGAACAATAAGCCTTCTGGAGGCATTAAAGAGATTTTACGGTCTATGCATAGTTATAGTAAATTTTCACGTATTTTCACTTTACTTATAAATAAAGAATATATTGATTAAGAGGCATTTTTCACATATTTTCGTGATATTTTAAAAGATTATGTATATTATTAAAAATCTATTCCTCAGACATCTACTGCTTTAGTCTTGTGAATAACTTCCTCCCCAATTTTGAAACTGTTCTTTCTTTTCGACCGTCTCAATGCTCTTGGGGCATTTTCAGACACAATGTTACTCTTCCTTTCAACCGGAATTCTAATCACAGGGCATCGAGGTATAAACATACTTGTGTACTTACTAAATACAAAATCTCTACCGCAAGAATCTTCATTCGTGAATTCAAAACAGTGTCGATTTAAATCGTCTACTTCTTCCTGCATACACGGATAGGTTTCCGATTCCTTGGTCCGTAAATTATAGACATTATCTCGATTTACATCCATCTTATCAATAGCACACCAAGTGCTATTTTGCGGACCAAGTACTTGTAGACCCTTTGATTGTTTCTCTGCTTTGCTGAGCAGTGTGTTGAGAATGTTATTTCGGTTTTTTATCTCCGCTTCTGCGTGTGCTATCAATGTTTGCATCGCATGCAGCTGTCTGTTCTGCTCTTCACAGATGCATTCTGACATCAATATTGTCTCCTTCACCCGCTGTACTTCAGCCTGTTCCCTATTCACTGCATGTTTGGCATTATGCGATTCAATTTTAGCATTCTCATTAGCTGGCATCCTCAGTGCTACTTTTCCATCTAAAAGCATTCTGAACGCAGTTTCTTGTTCATTTTTCTTGTCAATCTCTTCTTGAACCTTCTTGGTCATGCATTTCTTTTTCATAATCAAAAATGCATAACCGGCAGCAATTAATCTGTTGTCGTTGAGGGTTTTGTTCAATATTTCCATATTTTCATTTAACCGGTCATCAAATTCGTTCGCAACCTCATCCAGTTCTTTCTCGAGGTCCTCAAAACCCTTTTGATCCTGGAGTTCCCCCATTCCACCATCACCTTCCACTGCTGATGCCATACTATTGGCATCATCTTCTTCAATCATGCCAATCGGTGAACTGCCTTCACATTTAATCCGCATTCTACCTCTACTTCGCGTCTTGTATCGCTTAACAATCCAACACTGTTTATCAAGACATCTAGCCAACTCTCTTTGCCAAAACAGCACTGCTATGTTCATACTGACATTGCGTTGCACCCTGATAAATCTTCCTGTCTCGTCGCAAGCAGCTGTTTGGGATTTTGCATCTAATCCCATGCTCGATTACGAATCTATTTAATTCACAATAAACATTAGGATCGAAGTGCTTTTGTGGCTATTATCTACCTGGCTAATGCTTCAACGCGAAACTCATCTTGTTAGCCTTGGACAATACGTCATTGACAGTGAGTCCCTGCTTCATTCCATTAGAGTCACCATAATCGTTTAAGAAAGTCATTTAGACATTAATTATTCTCTTTAAATAGTCTGTCTCTTGAGGAAGCGTTATGGGTTAGTCAATCAATTGATCTGATGCTTATATTCTCATCTCTGTCTTTGAAGTCACTTTTTTGATTAGCTTTAGTTAAACCACGCGACAGTCGATAAAAATTGCTTTTCCTTCAGTATCTCCACTTGCTTTAAAGTGAATTTTAACATCCCGAGGATCTCTCTTCTTCTTTCGTTGTATTTTGCTTTACCATATCAACACGTTTTCGATTCTCACAAGACACGGGAAAATACTGCTGGAAATTCCGATCTTTCTAAGCTCATTGCAAACAGGGTTCTCTTCTTACACTTGATGCCTGAATAAAGACACGTTAACACGTGGTGTATTGCCCCGAAGGTACCCTATCTCCAGGTTTACCTTTTACAATACCATTAACAGTAATTCTTATTGCCAGTGACACGACGAGATGGCATAAAAACATGTTTTACTTCTTCAAAAACACTCTGGCATCCCCCGTTGCTGGTTCAACTGAGACTGCTTCAACCCGAAGCTCTTTATAAACGCCGTCTTGACCCATTTATCAAGCGTCATTCACTGCCTAAGACGATATTTGCTTTCCATTATTGTTTTCTTCTGATAAAAATAAAAGTTGACGGATAATGGGAAGCCTTCGGAATATTCAAACTCGAAAGCCTTGCACATATATTTGGTTTCAGCATTATTTAAAAGATTATAGTGTCAATAATATCATGACCCCTAAAGTCTTTAAAAGGCATATTAGTTGTTCCACTATAGCACTCAATTCTTCGAAGGATTCTCAACCTTTTGAGGGACGCCTGGATCCAACAAGAAGAATGGTTTTTACAGAGGGAAACTTTAAGATTTTGCATTCAACAAGGCAGTCACAATTTTATCTCGTTCGACCTTTAAGTTTATAGTTACAGTTGCCAGTGGTAATTCTGAACTCGAAATACCATCATAAGAAACATTTGCACAGGTAGGAGTCAGATTTGTTTCTGCGGTATCTGTTTACTCAACTACCATGGAAACAAGCCTTACTGGGAGGGAGCTATATTCAGACACCAGCTTGTTTTGAACACCTATGCAGTGAACAGTTTCAACTGATTCAAATTCATGCGCTTAATGAGATATAGAAATCTCAAATAGAAAACCAGTTTTGTTTTGAAAAGGAATTGTGTTTGATTTTTATAAACTGATTAACTAATCCTTGAGTTTCAAAAAGCATGCTCTGCTAATTTTAAAATCATCACGTTATTTTAAGCCGTTTTTAATTGTTGACATTTAATGCTTTTCACTGTCTGTGTGCGACTTCGCATCTTATCGCTGCGGTACACCATGAATATGAATTATACTGCTATCATTGTTGGCTCTTTCTATTCATCCAATATTCAACTAATTTAACATTCACTCTGTAGGCTGAATCGCGTTTGACTTTAAATTATTCAAACGTTTGCTCTCAACTTGTCTAAAATCTCATGTTTGTACCGCCTAGTCTTATTCTAGAGTTTACATGGTTACAAACTAAGCACTTTTCAGCCTGAAATGTCCCATCCCTAAATGCGCATCACGTATGTTGTTAATGGTAGCGAAAGTGCTTGTGACTTTTTAACGCCAGCAATGCACTCACTGGTATAATAAACCATAGTCAATAGAATAGTCAACGTTTGTTCTATTGATTATGAGTAAGCATTGTATTAACTTCATGGCAATGCATTGGCTTCTAAGACTTAACTTCATGGCAATGTATTGGCTTCCGACTTAACTTCATCGCAATGTATTGGCTTCTAAGACGCCACATTTTTTAAATATATTTTTTGCCTTTGCTGCACAATGGCTTCATTAAGGAAAATTTAGTTAAGTGAATGCTTTGCACGTTGGAAATTGTGGCTGCATGGCAACAGAAAATAAACTCGTTGCGAAGCGTTTTACGAAGTACCACCTGGTCACGAAGGAGCCTGATGCCATGACAATAACAAGAAAAACTCTGAATACGAGGCAGATGAATGGCGGATCGGATAGTTGACGCATTGGTAGTCATAGCAGCATTTCGACTTGTTTTGCACAAAAGCGAGGAGCAATCAGGGAATTTCACAAACAAAGAAGAATTCCTGTGTGACATACAACAGGACAATAAAGTTGATCTACTAAAGAGAAAAATATCCTGTTTATTGAAACAGAGGAGTTCCAAGCTAGGTTATTAAAAACCAAACAAGAAATTCAAAGTGTGACACGTGTGCGAAATAAGTGTGAAGCCTGTCAACAAAGGAAGTTTGGCAGGATATTCTGAAGAAGTACAAGAATTTATTTCTGAAGCAAGCTTGGAAACCACGAAATGGCCACTGCAACACCACTGCTACTGGCTAGAAAGCAAGAGAAAGACTACATGTCGAGCCTAAATGACAGGTTCGCATCGTACGTGTCGAGAGTGAGACAGATGAGAGACCAGAGCAACAGATTGGAGGCAAGTGCTATCAATGCAACAACCAAGAAACTGGAAGATGAGATCTTTAGTCTCAAAGCTATCTACGAAAGAGAGCTGGAAGACATGAGAGTAAATCTGGATGCAGTCACAAATGATAGAAATCAATTCCAAGTCAGCTCTTCAAAGAATGCAGCCCTTGCTTCTGAATATCAGGATAAGTATGTATTTTCTTCCTTGTTTCACGTGCAGGAATATGTCCCCCTTTGATAGCAAGTTTTCTGAGCATGTATTAAATATAAAACGTCTTGAGGTATCCACTAATTTGATCAGCCTGAGTTGGAAACCTCTGATCACCATCTGTCCGGGTTTTGATTGATTCAAGATAGCTATAATGAGAGAACCTGTAAGAGGGCATTAAGTGGCCTTAACAAAATACTTGACAATGATTTTGTTGAGAAGTCTTAACACATTCTTGCTAGCAACAATAACCTAACAGATGGTTGCTGAGCTCTATTCATTTTCTCCTTAATTATTCATGTAATTGCAACACTTTAACCTAATCATGTTCTTTAAATAGGATTATTGTCTCAGTGGTGAGCAAAATCATAATACATATTAATATTTAATGAAACTTGAATTATTTGACTGAATACATTGACTATTAACTACTACAGGTGCCTTTTTTCAGCCACTTATTTTTCCACAGCTCTATAGACTATGCAGCAAGACCTGCATATGAGAACCTGCATATTTTGCATACAGCCTATTGTTAAAAACAATGGGCTATTGTTTCTTCTATTGTTTTCAACAAATGTATCATCCTGGAGGTTCTTAATCCATTGGTTCCTACATGCAGGGTGTGACTGCAGAGCTATATAGCTCTATTGACTAATTAATTTTAAATGCACCCTTTGTGCCAAGGTCAATCTCTTATCAGCCACCAGTTAGATTCACATTGCCCATAAGTATTCATAAGTCAAGCTTTGTATTGACAAATCAAATGCCTGGATATCTGTCAATGGTGGAGGAGCCAGGGGGCATGTGCTCCCCACATCTCTGCTAATCATGAAGCATGCCTTATTTATGGATAAGAAATTGCCCTTCTTGAGTTTAACAAGTGGGACACCCTTTTTATTGTTGTCTCTTCCTCCCACTTTTGTATGCACTGCCATTCCCCTGCTATCTGTCTTTCTGCAGAATGAAAAAGGATAGTACATAGAGAGATGACTAAGCTATATTATCTCGTCTCGTTCGCATTTGCAGGCTCGCAGATGAACTGAATACAAGGAAGAAGTTGGAGAATGCTCTTGCTGATGCCCAACGCGTGATTTCAGAAAAAGAGTCTCTGCTTCAGGATGCAAGGATTACGATCACCCAGCATCAAAATTCGCATTTGGATACCCAAAAGGATCGCGATAGTTTGCACACGGCATTGACAGATACACAGGGATTGTATGATGCAGAGGTTGTGGCTCATAATGACATGAAAAGCGTCGCTGCGCAACTCAAGGACAAGCTTAGCTTTGAGCGGAAGGTGCACGAAAAGGTGTGTGTTAATGAGTGCCTTTCCCTTCGAAACAAAAGTAATAACAGTTGTTGGGTATTCTCAGGTTATTCATCGAGAAGTTGTCATTTTTATTGTTTGAAATTTTTCCCCAGGACATGCAAGATTTAAAGGACAGATTGGCATATGCGTATCACTCTCTCGACATTGCGGAGGAGCGGTTGCACGAACACAACCTTCTCGACGAAAATCTTACCGCGATGCTTGCCAAAGTGAAAGTTCAAAGCGAGGCGGAGCTGCGCAGATTCAGAGAGGAATCGGAGCTGACGTATCAGAACAGTCTGCAGCAAGTGAAGAATGAGTTGCAGAACGAGGCTAATGCCCACGCAGCTACTACGGAGGAGCTCATCCATTTGAAATCTGTCATTGATCAGCTAAACGCAAAAATTGTGAACTTGGAGTCCAAGGTAACTAATTATCACGTTACACCCTGTCGTTTTGTGCATCTCAAATTGCAACCAATGCAAAATTTATCATTTTGACGGGGGTAAGGTACTCAAATGCTTAGGTGTTAGTGTCTTCCTACTAATGGATTATAGACGAAACGAACTTGTCTTTATTGTAGTGTGCCAGCACTGATCAACAGAACAGCTCGCTGATCCAGACACTGGAGGTCGAACGTCAACAGGCCGCCAATACGATTCAGAAACTTGAAGAGAAGCTGAGAACATTGCAGGAGCACCTCAATGAGAAAATACGAGAGCTTGGCCTTGCGTACAATGCTAATGCACCTTTAGATCTTGAGCTGGAAGCCTTTGGAGCAATTCTGGAAGCAGAGGAGAAAAGGTGCGTACGTCATTCTCCATTGAGCATTACCTAAGTTGATCTTTTTGGCCCTGGCGTAACGAGCTAGACCTTACCAACATAACCCTTGACTTTAAGTAGTCGGACTATGATCTTAAGTTATTTAGCTTAATTTGAAGACAAATTAATGCATTGACACTTATTTGAACTTTTCCTCTGATTTAGTTTGAAGATAACTCGATTTACATTTTTGACTTTCCTTTCTATCTCTCGGACATCTTTTGTCATATGGCCTTTTATTGACCTATTTAGTCTAACGAATATGATTTCAACGTTTTCGTATATTTTTTTCTGCAGATTAAGTTTGGCTGCATCTGGCCTTCCCAAGTCATACTTGACTAGATCAGCCACATTCCTTCCTCGCCCTGTTTCACCATTGCTGGCCAGAGCCCAGACCAGCCCAGCATCTGTCATCGAAGCAAAAGCAACTGCTGCCAAAGCCAAAATTTCCAGACCAAAATCTGTACCAGGTTCGATCTTGTCTCTTCTTTCTGCAGCCCTTCAGCACTCCTCCAACGTAGTACTTGCATAATGCTCTACTTTAAGTGCTTGCTACTTTAAGTGCTGCTATGTAAAGCTCGTGTAAGAGTACAGGCACCACTATAATAGGAGACCAATATAACCTTTCGAAAAATGATGAAATTCTTCTTTTATTAATCTCTCTAATTCTTGATAATTTGCTCTGCCTGGAACGGTATAGAGCTCTATATTTGCTGAAAAGGACATTTAAGTGCATCCTTATGAAGTCTTAGACATAAATCAATCGAATGCTAGCAAAATAGCATGCCTTAAGAACACATGATAATGCACAAACTATAACCAAAATATAAATTAAATCAATGTAAGACCAAATTAATATATATTACAGTGTATAAATATACAACTAACATGTAAACATTGTGAAGTCTTGATAAGCCTTTGACATTTTGTTTTCAGACCCGGCAAACTCGAAGGGGAGTTTACCATTCTTGACGAATTCGTCGCGAAGGAAAAATCTCACCGAAGCAACCCCAACATGTAAATAAACAATTTAAGATATATTAAAATAAGCTCGATCAATCAAGTTCTCGGGGAACCTTTAAACCTTAACAAACATTAACAACTAATAATACTAATAACAATAATATAATATCAGACATGATAACTAATAACTATTATAACCGATAACTATTAACCATTATTATTTATTTAAACATTAAGAATTTATGCGAGCATAAATTTATCATACCTCGATATTTATATTGTCTTATTTTAATTATAAAATTTTATTTTTATTCCCTTTTTCAGCTGTTCTCTACTCTTCCTGTCCAGACCCAATAACAACAAAGCTTGCTCCTCCGCAGAGGTGGACCTACGTTCCAAACTACGTTGATTATCATAATCCATCTACAAGGTTAGTAATGTGTGTGCTTCAGTCTCTTATTTCTCATAAAGCCTATATACAATATAGCTGGTTACATTGGTGTGGAATAGCTGGTAATTGGGTTGGTAAAGTGCACGCTTTTACCCCCCTTCCCTCTCATTTAATATTAATAAATGCTAATATTAACCTAACAATAGCTAAAAGCTGATTCTTCAATTTCTTAGCAAGCTTCTGTTATTTGAAATGCCCTTGAAATTCAATTCTAACTCGAGTAAGCTTGAAGCGAATCCCATTTTAATCTCCGGTGAAAACTCGGGGATAAACTAACCAATCATGAAGATAACAAGAGATGGTAATGAATTGGTTCGTGATATTTTCTTTTATAAGGTCCAAGTTCAGTCGTCATTTTGCAAACACCCCGTCTACAAGATTGTACTACAAACGATACAATACAAGTTCGTAAGCTTAAGCCGGGGGACCACGTGCACTTGAAATCACAGAAGCTTGGCTGCACTCAACAGTGGACACTTGAGCATAAACTAAACTAACAGCAAGGATATTCAAAAATCACTTAAACTAATCAAAGCCATTATTTAATGTATAAATAAATATAACCTAAAAAGTATGCTTCTATTTAAAGCTATAATATCTCTTTGAATTATATGAACAATCTAGGATCGAGACTTATATTTTAACTCTGATTTTCTATTTTCTCCACTTTTTCTTTTCACCATCAATGCAATCTCCGTTTTCATCCTGATTTCATTTACCTTTATTGGCTCTCCTATTCCTATCTTTTATTAACATTATCCTTTGTTGTCTTTAAGACTCTGAACCAATAATCTTCTTCATTCTTTCCTGCTTTCTTGCCTGCAAACCTTTTATAATTGATATGGATTAATTGTTAATATATTGAATATAATTCTTATTAATTGATTTATAATGATATATAATAGTTTACTTGATATTGTTAAGAGTTTTATTGCAGTATTTTAAGGCACGCCAATTATTTTGGCATGATTTTATGCAGAATTTTATAGACATTTTCACAAAAATTAAGTTTTGCAACGTAATTAAACAATGTTTTCTTTGCTTGGTCGTTTCTTCTTTGCCGTAATAAACGTCGTGAAACAGCAATGGCGAGGCTTTAAACCTATCTATACCAAATCGTCTTCTTTCTAGTCACACAGGGAATGTAAGAATTCTTGAAGTTAACCCAGATGGAAGATACGTCCGTTTGTTCAACACCTCAGCATTCCTGGTAAACAAAGCTCTGATGTCATACTCATTACTGTCTGTCTTCGTATCTTTTTGGTACTATTTTGGCCAACCTTTCTATACATCTACCTCTAAGCTTTTATGTATACTCATCTATTCCTCCCTTCGCTTCTACACGCCTCTCTGGGTCAATCTGTTTTTCTCTGTACCTTTGTAGATAAATTTTTTCCATGTGGTTAAACTTTCACTGCAATCCCATTTTAGGATGAAGAGATTGGAAGCTTTATGCTCCAACAAAACGTCGGTGGAAAGCCAGTGAGCATTTTCAGATTTCCACCGAGAACTCGACTCAAGGCGAATGCACACATTACTGTTTGGTCTGCATGCAGTCATGCAAGGCACAGTCCACCATCTGACTTCTTGTGGAAAGAGCAGCATAAATGGAGCACTGGTCCCGAATGCACAACAATCTTTTGCAAGCCAAACGGACAAGTAAGTCCTACTTTAACGACGTCTGTGGAGGAGCTAGATACGGAGATGGGGGGGGGGGTTAGATGGGCTTAGATAAGGAAACTGTGTTCCTTTAAAGCCCCTCTGAATAGAGTCAGCTCTTTCGGAAATAGGCACCTCCGGATCTACTAGTAGTGGCTTTAGTGAGATCTCCACTTTATTGTGATGTCTGCTCTGAGAGCATTCACTTTAATGATTTCTCAGAGCTATTTTATAGGGATAATGGCTTAACAGAGCCTTGCTCTAAAGATTAATCAACCGTATATCAGCAAGCTATGCTGCTACTTGTAATTCATTGTGTTCCGTGTTTTCGACAGGCAATTGCTTGGACAACAGCTTCGTATCCTTACGGAAACCCGAATTTCATTGCAACCAGAGAAGATGCTAATGAAGACCCAATAGATGCCTTTGCGTAAGTGAATGATACAACATCGTATGAAGCTTCGAGAGGTCTCTGTTTGAAATATTATGTTTATCAAAGCCGAATCTCACTTGTTTTAGAAACACGGGAAATTCGAGTATGACCCAGCCGGAGACAAAGCCATTTGCTACATCACCAAGGAACTCAATTCATCCTGGTTACTCAAAGAGCCGAGCTGCAAGAGATGGAAATGAGGCTCGTACGAAGAACCCCCAATCGAGGTCGCAGAAGCATATTGTCACAGACGATAGCTTGTCAAAAAGCTCTCGCATTGGAGGAAACACTGGAAGATACACTGTGGGAGGAACGAAGGTAAGACTATAGAGTTAAAACATACCCTCGTTTTTATATGTATTGCTGTACAGTAGGACCTCGATAAGTCGACTATGGTTTAATACAAATCTTTCAAGGGATCTTTGATTTACTTGATATATGTCCCAGGTTTGACTTTTGAAGCATCAATTAGCTTGAATAAATGTCTAAATCCTTTAAATTTTCTACTTATTGAGACCAGACTATCTGATAAACTTGTTTTTGTTTTCATTGTAGAAGCAGACTGGCATTATAAGAATGTCCCCTTCTGTAAAGAAATACGATTCAGCATCAAACGGTTATTCAAGCTATGATAATTTGTCCAGGTTCTCCTCCCAGCAACGTGTCTCATTTCAGCCTCCAATGCCAAAGCCTGGACAGAAGGTCCGTGTGAAGTGATTGTCCAATTGAGTATGCACCAAAATACGGCACAAACACCTCAGGAATATTCAGCACAACCTTTATAATTTAAAAAGGTATTTTGCATTTCCTTATTTAACTTTGTATATTATAGCCTGATTATCAGGGATGTTCCCTGCAAAGTCAGAAACCTTTCACAGATAGGGAGTCCCCAGTTAGGGAGGATTCACCGTACCAACTCTATTATTCCTACCTGTCCCAAAAACACTATCCATGCTAAACTTTCTTTCTGTTTCATTTATCTTCTCATCAAGAACTCTTCACTTTTTTCTAAATTTCTAATAATATCTTTTCTTAATTGACACATTCGTTTCTTTACGTAATTATAAGTATCATTAAATATAATAGATTTTGGAGTATAAACAATTGATCTAAATCTAGATAGTTGATTTTCCTATGAGATTTAAGGCATTTAAATTAAATTTTAAATAAATATAGTTATCAAAATCACCTTTGTCATCAGTTAATATAGTTTCATTGATAGAGCACTGATTTCTACGTAATTAATAAATAAATATATGTTCTTCGCTTCCAATGCTAATCACAAATAGACCACAAGGAGGATTTTATCAAATTAAAAATCCCAGAGTCCCCTCCCCAATCCCAGAATTCCATTCCCCATTCTAGGGTCCTATCCGTTATCTCTTTCTATCATAGGGTCCCATTCCCTGTTCAATCTAGATTCCATTTTTTGCTCTATTTCTTTGACTATTCCTCAGTTTGTCTTCCGTCCTTTGGTAGAGAATGGTTTCCTCTACACTTCTTCGCCTTCGCGTCGAGTCTTTTGACGTCTTGTTATATTCATTCAACTTGAACATAAATGTCTCTACTAGCTCTGGCATGTAGTAAGCTAAATTGTTTATTTCACATGGATCCTCCCGAACGTTATACAAGCATGGTCCCGAATTAGGCCAGCACCCTATAGAATCGTTGCTTTCCTGACAGTGTAGCTCAGCACCCCATATTGTAGTGGGGGAGTCTGGTGTCGCTTTTAGACTTAGCCTAGGCTGAGAACTGACAAACGTCTCGTTCGTGATTATTTTGTAATCTGCCATTCGCATTGCTCCTTTATCGCCGTAAATTCCCAGCAACACTTCAGTTCTAAAAAGGATAAAATAAAAATTAATCACTTTAGCTTCTTTAGCGCATACTGTCAGCTATTATTAGCATAGAGTATCCGCTACCCTTAGTCCAGACTGTCAGCTACTTTACCATAGACTATGAGCTACAATTACGATAGGAAATCAGCTACAGTTAACATAGACCTTCAGCTGCTATTGGCCTAGACTATCAGGTATTAGAAACATGGAACATTTGCTTAATTGCGTGACTACTGTAAATATTATCATTCAGCAAGCTGTACTGTGTACCACGCATAGTAGAGCTCGATGCATAGTTGATACAGTGAAGTCCCCATGCAAGAGCCTGTAGGTTTTACATCAGGTCTATTGTTCAAATACAATAGGCCATTGTGTTTTCTATTGTTTTGAGCAGCAACGTCATACTGAATGTTCTTAATCCATTGACTCTTATATCCTATTTTTGCTGCATGTTACATTTGTGAGTCTGTAGTTAATTACTAATGCAATAACGCAAACCTTGGAGAGTTGGCCTCGTTATCGATGACATCCCAGATATTGAAGCCATCTCCGTTCACCACGTGATTTGGATTGCCACCAGCCAGCCCAAAGAACGTTGGCAGCCAATCAGTGATATGCATCAGACCATGTGACACACGTGCTGAAATGAACACAGATTCATGCATGATTACATGAAGCAATTGAAGACAGGCGCAGATTGTAGGATGCACCAGGGAATGACCGAGAGGGCATCACCTACCTTTATTTGTTATTCTGTTGCTGTAGACGAAACCAAGGGATCTTGACCCTCCTTCCCACAACGTTCCGTTGCTGCCCCGCAGTGGATAATTTGATGGGAACGTGTAGATGTTGCTATCTTCCGTTGCTCCAGTCAATGCTGTGAAGATCACGACTGCATCGTGAAGTATCTTCGTGTCATAAAGAAGACGAACCAGGTGTCCTATGGCTCTGTCAAGCTCCATTACCATAGCTAAAAAGCCGCGAAGAAGATCGTTTATGATTGAAGCAATGACGTCATTCTCTAGAAATAGTCCACCGAGTAGAATTGGTCAACAACCGAGGAGAGATGATTCAACATCACAGTGTACAAGGGCAGTGCGTATTTAAATATGTAGATATCTTATGCTTTGAATTATTGCGTAGAATAAACACACCTCCGTAAACCCTTCTTGATTCGTTTGGAATTGTGGAAGCACGCATGATGTACTCTTCGGGAACTTGTTCTGGCGAATCGATTTGCAACTTTGGAAAGTTGACTTGCAGAAACAGTGGAAAGTACTGATCGTGGTCTCTTAACACGTATTCTGCTTGCCTGACAACATCCCAGGGATAAAATGGTATGTTCGTATCGTCACATTCTATCTGAATTAGTAAAATATACAAATTATGATAATATGATAATATCATGATCATGAAACACATCGACTTTGATGTTCAAAAGGTGGGAGGGAATGAATTGTGGAGATTTGGTATTAACAGTCAAAAGTAGGTGGACTGATTAGTATTTCTTTTTTAAATGTATTTTTCTTTTTTAGACTCATTACTATCATTATTAAAGACAAAAGCAAAATGTTTTTAAATAGAATTATGATGAAGTATAAAATTTCCTATCTACGCCACTGTGTAGGAGCTGAGTTGCCGAGGAGCGCGTGGGATTTTTCGGTTCTTTACACCTTGACACCCAATTAGGTGCCACCTACTTTCGACTGTTGATATCAATGACTTCCTTCGGCAATTTCAAATTTTTCTTTTTGGTCACGCAATTTTTGGAAGAAGGAATGAATTTGACCGTCTTACTTTTCCCAACGAAAAGTGAGTTACTTACTGTTCCTATTTCTTTAATTACATATCTTTGGATATCAAGATAATTCCAGATATCGTATTGAAACAGCTCTCCTTGCTCTGGAACAAAAAAGGAAATATAATTGAGTCTTTAAATCTTTTGATTTCGCTTCTTGGCCAGATCTTAATTTAGGCCGCTTTCCACGCATAATGAATTGGTTCCAGCTCGCAAGCCTGAAATAGCAAAGCTGCTTAAATATATAGCTTTACTAATAACACATGAGTTTGCATACTGTAATGTATTGGATATTTTCCATATTTCAGGGCAGCTTTGGACTCCTCGCACTTTGGAGTTGCATAATATTCCTGCAATATAACGCCATGGTTTGCGATTCTGTCAATGTTTGGAGTTGGAATTTCTGGATTGCCATGGAAGCTCACATCATCCCAGCCCTGATGAATAAATACGCCAAAAGTTTCATAATCCATACAATCGTTTACAGGTATTTTTATTTTATAATTACATTTTTATTGCTTACTTTTTATCTGTGTTGTTTAGAGGGCTGAACATTAGCTGTTTTAGTTTTGTCACTGGTTATATTTCTTTGAATTTATTAATGGGCTGCATAATTTTTGTTCAAGAATGGTTTGAGTATAATACAGTATCATGCATTCTGGTTGAATGTTATAAGCCTTAAGCACAAAGAGGTTTATCTTGCTCACAATTATTAAATTGTTTTAATCATCAAAGTAAGTCATGATAATGTGTTGAGAGGAGAGGTTTTTGTGAGTGTTAAAAGTGAGAAATTATTTTGATTAATTGTCACAAAAAGGCCAAAAATCAGCCATGTGAAATTTGCAAGTTTTAAAATGCTCAAGAAATTCCAAAAGGTTTCCAAAATTTATTTATTTCACCTGGGAAATCATAAACATTGAGAATGCACTTTTACGAGAATCAACTCTATTTTACTATGCCATGTACCACTGCTCCATTGTAAAGTTTGCCACAAGCATTCAAATAAGTACTTACCAAATCCCGCAGCGTAACAAGGATAATATGCGGTTGATCTCTTTTCGCTTGTGCCAATGGAAACCATAACCCAAATAGTGATAAACAAACCAGCAAGACATCCATGCGTGTAAAATCAATTTTCCTCCATAGCCCAACACGGTTTGTTGAATTTCTTGCAAACTTTTCCATTTTTCCACAAGCCGCGGGGACGCACCAAACAAACAGCAAATTGGGTAAATGACTTAATCCACGTCGGAATGAATGCTAAGCTGCGAAAAAACACTCTACAACTTCCTTTCGAATCTTGAATTCCAAGCTTCACATTCCTGCTATTTTTGCATCTCGTTATTGTTACTAAAAATTTTGTTTCGATTGCTAAACGTGGGTTTTTTAGATTCTTATTTCGTTTCGAACAACGTAGTGCTTGTTAGCCGCGAAACAAAAGCCCTATCTAATCTTTAAAGGAACAATAAACAAGTTTGAAAGGTATTAATTATTAATGCCAGCATACCGGTCGTGAACATGTCGGATCAGAGATCGCGTGTTTTCTATTATCCTTTTCGCTCTTCAAGGTCCCTCCAATTCAGCGCGAAATCCTTTATCAAAGCCACCCACCTTTTTAATACCCCTCTTAAAGCCACACTGTGAGATTTTCACGCAACTTTTTTTGTTCGAGTAGCTCTCGTATCGAAGTTTTTATTCCAATTTTGACGAATCAAGCTTTAATGAGATATCATTTGTGCTGGTTGCTTAAAAACATCCTGATATCGATAACCAAATTGTTTTGTAAATATTTCGAATTTGCCGAAATCTTGTCAAGTCAACCACTCAATTTATAGCCTCTCTTTCATTCTACACGCGAGCCTCGTTTTCAGTCATCCTCGATTTTTTTAACTACGCATTCATACGGGAGCTTAGGTTCCCATCCAGCCTCGAATTGAGAATTTTTATTTAGAAGCTGGGACGCAAATCTTTGGCTGGTGTCCTGTTATTCAAGCAATCCGAAACACCCATTGCCCTGTCAATAAACATTAGGCTGTATGTCTTTCCATGTATCCACTATTTCATTATGGAGACTCAGGCCTTGTTTTATTGAAAGCAAGCGAGAAAGCTCCACAAGTTTTAGAGTTTCTTTTGTATTTGTAAAGTTAAATTGATTTTGTATCTGTAGCTATCTGTAAGTTGCACTGTATGAAGTTTCTTATGTAATCGCGTAGCAATGTACAATGTATTGCGTAACTGCGCAGCAGTGTATAATGTAAAGTATGCAGATGAAGGTAGCAGTTGTCAGCTATTTCGAACCGTGCCATAAGATGGAAGTTTTCCCGGATCAGCGCCTTTCAAGTCACGGCCACCCGTGCGGTCATGCGCAAAGATCAGGTGATCAGTTATTCTCAAATGAGAACCTACAAACTGCCAATCGAACAATGAATTCCATTACCCTGATATGTGACCCAGAATTATCCTTGCCAACATGTAAAGGAACGCAAAACATTCATCCATTCTGCTGATCTTTTTACCCCATTGTCAACTGCATGAAAAATTCATACGAAAGTTCTCGCGATCACTGGAAACACACTCTCTCTCGACACAGGCACCCAAGGCCTTTTGTTTTCTTGCCAACTACACAATTTGCCCAGCGAAATAAATATCCGTACGAATTTAATCGTCCAGCCCGTTTGCGTGATATTGGAAATTAAAACTGGCGTCGATTTTGGTGGATTTTCTCCCGTGTTTGTCATTCTGCCCCGAAGACGTTTCCTTCTTGCGACTATGTGACGTGGTTGTTACGATGAAATGAAGTCAAGTTATTATGAAGAGGAGAAAGGACAACTTCAACAAATATATCGTAAGTAGAGCTTTTCATTCATCAAGTTACTCTTTAAATTTTGATGATTGTATAATAAGGTATGGCGATCTGACGGCACCATTTGTCCCATCCCGTTCATATATCTAACCTTTTAACCAGGCCTATTTGAATGCAGCTACAAGGTCAGGTCTCTTCCCTAACAATAGACATTGATTCAATAAAAGTACAATAGCTGCTAATTCTACCCTTGCTAATATCTTCCAAGAAGCTCTAGCTTGGGTGAGGAAAAGCTGGATTGCCCATACATAAAGACTTCACAATTCTACAAGATATACAGTTATACAACTATTGCTTATTGTCAACCATCTTTATGCACGGATGCTTAAGACTACGTCACAGTTCCTACTCAGTTGATAGGCCCCCGCAAGCTATTTTATGACACTTTGAAGGAGCTGTGGCGTTAATTAGCTCTCTCAAACGAGGCAGCTTCATGATGGACGTAATGGGAACATCCAATGATTAATACAACTTGCTGGCGTATTTAGGGTGTTTATGCGTTTTGATGATGATGGGTATTCTAACCAGGGATTCTGTTTCTGTTATCAGGGTATGCGGATTGCGACTCTCCTTGTTTTGACTTGGTTGTCATGTCTAGTAGACGGAGCAGAGAAGAAGAGAAAACCTCACATTATATTTATAACAGTCGATGATTTGGTGAGTAAATAACCTACTCATGTTTACCCCCGTTTGTTTTTATAACCAACTATGTATTTTTAGCAATTTCTTTTGAATACCGGGGTGTGTGTTGAATTTGTGATGGGGATCTCCTCCTTCAAACTAAGACAATGATATTGAGTTATCAAGTTAATCATTATACTTTTCTTTTTATCTTATGGGCTTGTTTGCCATTTTTATGCTCTTGAATTATGTTGTACTTCTATTGATCAATGGGGCCGTTTGCTAGTCGCATTGGAGTTTTAATGCTGTTGCCATTGTTAACTATGGCAACGCCACTTTACCCCCTCTTCAAAACTCGAAACACATTCTATTTTCACCCGATCAACAAATGAATCAATTTCAATTGTTTTTTTTCGCAGGGCTGGGATGACGTCAGTTTCCATGGCTCGCCCCAGATTCCAACACCCAACATCGATTCTCTGGCGAAAAGTGGCGTTATTCTAAACAGCTATTATGTCGCTCCTTCATCATACGCCACAAAGTCAGAATTCATGACAGGAAAATACGCTTCAACTTTAGGTAAGCAAAACATCTGATAAGCTACTACCCCCAACAATGACGGAACCTCTATATAACGAACTTTACAGTCATGGGTCAAAAACACCTCGCTTAATGAGGCAATCCAAGAGGCAATAGATTGTTATGCCCTGAAGTTCATTACACGAGAGGGCGCACTACAATGAACTCATATAAGATTCTATTGTATTGCTCTTTAAGCTTCTACACTTTGATTAAGTTTGGTTCTTAGCAGGTTCTCTATTCAAAACCAAAGCACTTTAGTTTTAACCTGCTTCTCAAAGGCTGCTTGCATAAAGTCCCGGAGCAACAGCTCAAATTAATGTCCATTTCGATGCTTATGATTGTAATGCCAATGTTATCTTTCGTTGTTATCTTATCTCGTAATTATTTCGTAATTTCAGGCGTGCAACATGGAGTTCTTCATAACTTACAGCCTGCTGGCCTCCCTTTGAAAGAGAAAATTCTGCCACAATATCTAAGAGAGGCTGGATATCGCTGCCATGCAGTTGGAAAGGTAAGCGACCTCATACTAATTTTCTTCAACCTATTTACAATTTTACATTTCCTAGTAACCCCCTAACAATCTATTATTTTGCGTTACGTATTAGCTTTTCGCACTGAATTTTCCGGGGGTCGAATATATTCAAATATGCATGTATCTAACAGGACCTTTTTCCCTTTACAGTGGGGTCTTGGCTTTTACGCGAAAGACTACACCCCGACGTATCGTGGCTTTGAAACGTTTTATGGCATGTGGACATCATCAAGCGCAGATTACTTTACACATTCTGCCCTCGATGCAGCGTACGGCCTCGATATGAGGAGAAACATGGAGGTAGATTAAACTTGAACTGATTTACTCAGAGATTTTCTTGTTTTTTTATGTCCCATCTGAATGTCATGCACTACAGTAAAAACCCGCATACAAGAGCCTGTAAATTTTCATCCAGCCTATTGTTCCAAAACAATAGGTTATTGTGTTGTCTATTGTTTTCAGGGGAATATCACCCTGAAGGTTCTTAATCCATTGGTTCTTATATGCGGGTTTTTACTGTATTGTTGAGATTTTATTGCAAGCATGATTTCTTATTACCCCCCGCCCCCCCTGTTATGAATGCTGTGTTCCATGCCACAATTTTGACATAATATATTCAATTTTTGTATTACTATCGAATTGGCGTTTTGGACGTTGCAGCAAATAAATTCAAACCCACAGCATCTAAGACATGCGATATTTACTTGTTGCAATCTTTGCTTTAATCACCGTGCTTCAACCCCCTTTGTATTATAGTATACAAGTCTCACCACGCATTACTGTATCTGTTATAGCAGGGTTTAATTGCTCGAAACGTACCTCGTATTATACTGAAGGAATCTGCATTTCTTTCACAGGTTGTACGTAATGAAACAGGCCACTACAGTACCGAACTGTTCACCAACGAAGCTGTCAACGTCATCAAAAATCACGACAAGGAGCAGCCTTTGTTTCTATACCTTTCACACCAAGGGGTCCATTCTGGTAACCCTGACAACCCGCACCAATCTCCTTTGAAGTATCTCCAGAAATTCGCGCACATCAAGAACGAAAAGAGGAGAAAATATGCAGGTTAGAACTCAATTGGTTCTCATTAGAATTTGCTAGCTGGTTTCACATAGCTCTCTTGACACAGGCGTTTCTAATTGCCTTCAGTTTTGTGTGTGATTACTTCCAAGTGTCGTGCATGACATACTTATAAATCTTTGCAATTCTTCTACCTGTGCGTTCCTATATCTATATGTATCTACTTCCTATAACTATATTTATCTATACTTTCTATATCTATGTCTATCTATTCTTCCTATACCTATATCCATTTCTACTTCCTTTACCTATATCTATCTATACTTCCTATACCTATATCTATCTTTACTTCTTATACCTATATCTATCAATACTTCCCATACCTATACATTCCTGTACCTATATTTAGCTATGCTTCATATACCTATATCTATGTATACGTTTTATAGCGGTATATCCCACACCTGTTGAAAGAACAGTCATATAATGTCATCTGTATATGTTGTCGTTACTCTATGCCTAAAGCATTGAGCATTCATTACGCTTTCAAATACTCAAAGCTTCCCTTTGCTTCTTTTGACAGCTATGGTTGCTGCAATTGACGAATCAGTGCTGAACATTACCGTGGCTTTGTCAGACTATAACTTGATAGAGAATTCAGTGATTGTTTTCACCACTGACAACGGAGGAGCTGCTGGCAATATGGAGCTGAACAGTGCCTCGAATTTCCCACTGAAAGGAGGCAAATTCACTGTTTGGGAAGGAGGCATTCGTGCTGTTGGATTGGTGTACAGTGACTTGATATCCAAGCCAGGTGGGTGCATTCATATTGCTTCATAAGCCTCAGGGTTTTATAACGTATATATAATGCAGTGCTTTACTTTGGACATCATCTCATATTTGAAGCATTGATACCCTGTGATGTGTCAAGTATACATGTAGCTAACATACTGTAGTATACATATAGCTAACGTTCTGTAAGGTCTTTATATAACGACTCTCCTCATTTAAAGAACCCCCTTGTATAAGAAACTAAACATCTGGCTTCCAGAGCTGCTACACATTGTTCTATTCGACATCGATGAACAATATACCAATACAATGGTATGGCTTTTAATTTCCTATGATGCACTGGGGCCCTGATGTATTCTAACCTTCAAACTTTCAGTAACACAGAGGCTTTAGTTTACATAGATATGTTTATGGATGTGTACTGATTGTTCTTATATTCTCTTTTATAGGACGGACAAGTTCTGCTCTCATCCACTCCACTGACTGGCTCCCAACAATTCTCAGCCTTGCTGGCATTAACAAGACGGTCACTGGCAAGATTGATGGCATAGACGTGTGGAATACCATTTCCCTTGGCCTAGAGTCACCGCGCTTTGAAATCTTCCACAATTTCGACCCTCTACAAGGCAACCAAGCCGCGCTGAGGGTTGGCAATTACAAGTTGATCGTCAACCAAGATATTGGCTACTTTGGTGACTGGTATCCACGACCAGCAGCGGTCGGTGAACTTGACAACCTCACGAAGCCGGCTGCCCCAGAGAAGGCTGTTGTAACATGTGATTTGAGGTATTCCCACCCCTATCTACTCATGCATGCTCCACCTTGCAATCCAGTCAAGAAGCCATGTCTCTTCAACATTAAATGGGATCCATGTGAGTACCACAATTTGGCCGACTACATGCCCAAGACGTTGCGTGTGCTGTTGGAAAGACTCGTCTACCATCGCAAGCTGGTCGTCAGGCCTTACTATCCTGCCTATGATCCAAAGGGTGACCCAGAAAGACACGATGGTATATGGAGCTTCTGGCGCAACGCCACTCTCGCACCAATGGTTTCAATCATGAAGCCAGTTGGTGGCCCTCTTAATAGAACCACTGCTGTTGTCAAGCTGGCAACAATGGCTGTTACACGTACTGGTAGTACCAATCCACGAGGGACAATCAGTCTCACACCTGAGCTGCGTCTGACCTCACATCCGATCAAACCGATGTCCTACGTCACTGCCGACGCAAGTCAAAGATCTCTAGCTGATGGGGGATCAAAGCCAGAGCCACAGGGCGTCAGGGAGATATTCGATGTTGTCAGTGATGTTGGCGATCATGTGGATATGTCCATCAAGAACAGGAATAGTACACGAGTGATTAACAAGGATTACTTCCACATGAACGATCACATCCACGATGATAAAGCGACAACGAAGCTGGCAGAATCCGGCCAACACGCCGTAATCCACGTACAATCGAATGAAACCGATCTCAATCCAACCGAAAATCTGATCGATATGGATTACAGTCAAATGCAGCGGAATAAAACCTCAGTGTCTACAACTTTGGAAGACGATTCTTACACTCAATCAAGAGTTAATGATCAGTTCCAGGGAAACAAGGACACGATGATATACTCAAGTCAACCAATCTCACGTCCTTCAACACAGCAAATGCCTTCACCACAACCTGTTAACTACTATTCTTACACTGGTGCGAATGTACCAGCTCAACAGGCTGCAAGTGTAACTGGAGGGATAGGAGAGAGTAATGAAACCATTGCATCGACTCAAATGCCAAGTCAAGATGAAGCGAATGGTATTGTGAAGACCGCCTTGCCTGATCCAGACCCACGCTTTGCTTCGGCAAGTGGAACCATCCGTATTTCTGGTAACTCAAATCCGAACAGCAATGCTTTTATTCTGAATCGAGCTACTGCCCATGGTAAGAGTGTGACAAGTACCAATAAACTTGTTGATGGCAATAAACAGGAAACAACGGTGAAATATGATCCAGAGAATGTGGTTTCAGAGAAGAAAATTGACAATACAGGTGCGAAGCCAAGTGGTAAAGGAAAGAAAGTAGCTGGCAACAATCAATTAAAAGAATCTGGTTCTTCAATTAATGCCGGCCCTTCTGGTGTTTCGTTCAAACCGTTTTCTTCTTCCCCAAGTCTATTGCCAGCAGAGCAGCCATTTAAAAGACCTGCAAATGCTCGCGTTCAATTCGTTGATGACAAGATAACAGCTTCTAGTCCATCATCAAGTAATAAAGAAGCCCCAACTGTTTCAGCACCGCCTGCACCACTTCCTCCTCCACCACCTCCTCCTCTTCCACCACCAGTAACGCCACCACCTCCACCACCAGAAACACCACCACCACCTCCTCCACCACCACCACCACCACCACCTCCTCCTCCTCCACCACCACCTCCACCACCACCTCCCCCTCCACCACCAGCAACGCCACCACCTCCACCACCACCTCCTCCACCGCCACCTTCTCCTCCACCACCACCTCCTCCACCACCTCCTCCGCCGCCACCTCCACCTCCTGCACCTGTACCACAACCGCCACCACCACCTCCTCCGCCCGTACCACAGCCGTCTTCTACCAGCTATTTCCCACAACCTCCTGCCGCTTATATACCACCACCACAGCCCCCTCCACCCCCTTCAACAGTTCCACTAAAAGCTGAATCACCTCAACCAGAACCGTCATCAACATCATCATCAGCTGTTCCAAAGCCGGTGCCTTCTTCTGCGTCTTCAGCTCCTGTACCAGCTCCATCAAAGACAGTTGCGGGTGAGCCAAACCACCACACCGAACTTGCAGATGAACTAGAGAAACCAGCGCCACTCCGCAATCCTCTTGTTAATGTCGTATTAAACAACGACGCCAATGCAGATGGACCAAAAGGTGGAAAGGGGACACTTCAAGATGTCACAATGTCCACTAATGTTGGCACCGGACCTCTTAAACCAGGAGAGAAACTTCGAAATCCTATCATAGCACCATTCTACAACAAACCTGTCAAACCCGATTTTGAACTTGCACCTGGCAAGAGTTCAAAAGCAGGTACGGGATCGAGCAGCGGTTCGACTACAGAATCAGAAACATCAGTTGGAAGTATGGGTGAGACAGGAACGAGGATTGGTGGCAGCTCTGGCGGGAGATCACATGAATTGACTGACGCTAAACTAACAGCCGAGAGTCCAGATGTTCCGACCGCCTTTTTGGATTCAGCAACCAAAACAAAGACAACGAATGAAGGAAAGAACACAAAAAGTTTCCGCACCGAATCCAACTCTGTTGGCGATTTAGAATTCAGCCTCAATCACAAGGACGTTCATAACGATTTGCCAAATGTTGAAATCGCCGGATCGAGGCCGTATCAAAGCGTGTCTGACGTGATTAGTGACATCGAAAGACCAGTGGCTAGCGAGTGCCCTGATGGTCGCAATTGTATCAACAAAGACCAGGCTTTGTCGGAGCCAACATCCAGCAGCTTAAATACAGCAAATGTTCCGGCTGCAAAGAATCAAACTGAAGGCGAAACGAAGAATATGATCACTGATTGCAAAGCAAGAGGAGATTGCAAGACAGAAGCAACTAGCAAACAAGTAGTAAAGGCTGCAGGTGGAAATTTAGCCCAGGAGTCTAAGAAGCTTAATCTTTCTTCTGTCGATGTCTTTAGACAGCTTGATGAATCGGAGATCAAGAAGCTCTCCCCACGTGAAAGGCTACATAAGTTTTTCGGCAGCATTATGGTGGACAAGTCTTTCTACAACGTCCAAGGAACAGCCACTGAAGCGACTGATTTTCAATTGCCGAAGTCTGAGAAGAAAGCAGTTATCGATTCGGATATTCGCAAGCACAATATTGGTTTTAACGTTATGCTACCCAGTAATCTTATGAAGCACTTTTTACCGCCAAGATTCAAGGAGCACTCGAAGCTTCTAGGCCCAAAAGGCAAGAAATCGCACGCATTGGAAACTGAAGGCAGTGTCAAGTCAAAAGTTGGTGCAAACAAGAAACCGATGGATAAGATAAGCGATGCAAGTAAGAGAAAGTTTGTTAATCTCATGAAGGAGCCTCATATTGTTATCAACAAAGCAAGCATTGCTACTGTGACGGCTGGCGGTCAAGCTAAGGGGGAAAGCGGAGATATTGGAGCCACGAAGCCATTACAGGGTCTTCTGGTCGAATCAAAGACAGCCAAACCGGGACAGGGTGATTTGGGAGCATCCGCTCCCGGGGCCAGCCCCACTGGTGCTGATAATCCAAAAGCATCCGCGGAATCCAAGCAATCCGACAAAGCAATCGAGAATAATCTTGGATCGATCGTCACTCTGGTTGGAAAAGTGAAAGTCGATCGGTTGAATGCGAAGAATGCGGCGAAAGCGAAAAGCAAGCATGGTAACAACACGAATGAGCATGCGCACAAGAAGATGAACGTGAAAAATAGAATCGGAGTGAAGCAGATGAAACAGAATAACACAAGTGAAACGAATGCTGCGAATATCGCGGAGACTGGGCCAAGTAATTCTATAATAGTCTCGTCTGTTATTGTTGTAATCATAGCCTCGTTTGTAGTTGTCGGTATGGCTGTTGTAGCTATTGTCTCGGTCGTTGCAAGGTATTGTCGCATCGGAAAGAGGCTCGATGCAAGCTAAACTTTGCAAGGGAATAAAAGACTTCGGTAATATACGTCATCTAGCTTCAAAGACAAATTATTTATCAACTTTTGTTTTAATAATTAAATAATGTCATAACACTTCTGTTGTCATTCTGAATAATATATTTTCTTTATATTATGACGTATCAGTTGGCATAAGTATCAACTTCAAATTGCAATGTGATGATGGAATTTAACAGGTCCACAGTTTGTGTTGGCTCAGTTCGTTGTTTATGAAAAGATCCAGTCCCCCCCAAAGATAAAGTAATTAATACTGAGAAAACCTTTTGCTTTTGTTTACTTTACAGCTATTAATTGTCACTTATATATACCATCGAAATATATGATATTTTCTTCTAGTAGAGAGCCATTTAGCTTAGTGTAAAAAGTAAAGTCCAAGAACAATATAATGCAACAAAAACAGAAATCTTTCATCCATCTATGGGTCGACCTTTCTACGATATTATTAGTTAAACACTTTAATTGTTAAATATTTATGTAGGAGAGTGAGGTGTAATGAAATTTCAAATTAATTATCAATTTAACAATCCGAAACAATGTGTTGTTTTGTGTTCTATTTACTAATAACAACTTCTAATACTAATTTCGACTTGGTTTTAGTTCTTCTCCGGTTCTAAGTTTTCCTCTCGCATGTATTTATACTTTTATGTTCACTATATTTTTTATACTACTAGTTGTGCTGTGTGAAGAAAGTCATGTTAGAAGGATGAACTCTTCAGCAGGTTGCTTTGCCCAAGCTTCACATTGCTTTATTCTTTTGTAAGTATAGCTTAATCCTTTCCTTTTTTTGTATTCATTATACTTTCAACCTGACAATTAGATTCATAAATTCTGTCTTTCTGACATATGATGTATTTCTTTTGTTTTCAGGCGACGGGAAGATAGGATGAGATAGAATAGGAGAGGAGGACTCTATCATCTTGTGGAAAGGTTCCTGGTTATATATTTTTGTAAGTCTACCTTAATCCTTTACTTTTTTGTATTCATTATACTTTCAACCTGACAATTAGATTCATATATTCTGTCTTTCTGATATATGATGTATTTCTTTTGTTTTCAGGCGACGAGAAGGTAGGATGAGATAGAATAGGAGAGGAGGACTCTATCATCTTGTGGAAAGGTTCCTGGTTATACATTTTTGTAAGTCTAGCTTAATCCTTTCCTTTTTTGTATTCATTATACTTCGAATCTGACAATTAGATTCATATATTCTTTGTCTTTCTGATATATGATGTAATCTCTTTTGTTTTCAGGCGATGGGAAGCTAGGATGAGATAGAAAAGGAGAGAAGAGGACTCTATCATTTTTTGGTAACTTTCATGGTTATATTCTTTTGTAAGTCTTACTTTCTAATTGTATTTGTTATTTCTTATATTTCTATTTCTTATATTTCATTCGAATTCTATTTTATTTTATTATATTCTATTTCTTTGTTGTATTTTCTAGGTGACAAGAAGAAAATGCGAAGAAGAGAGGAGGAAAGAGAAGAGGGGATTCATATTCCCTGGGGAATGCGAATGGGAGATCGTATTCCCTGGGGAATAAGAATGGGAGATCATATTCCCTGGGGAATACAAATGGGGATATTGTATTCCCTGGGGAATACGAATGGGAGATAGTATTCCCTGGGGAATACGAATTGGGGTTTGCCTCGCCCTCTTCGCTCTTCTTGGCCTTGTCTTCTTGTCACCTAAATACAAACAAAGAAATAGAATTAAAGAAATAGAATTGAAGAAAATAGAATTTAAATTAAACATAAGAAATAACAAATAACAAATACAATTAGAAAGTAAGACTTACAAAAGTATATAACCATGAAACTTACCACAAGATGAAAGAGTCCTCTTCTCTCCTTTTCTGTCTTATCCTATCTTCCCATCGCCTGAAAACAGAAGAAATGACATCATATATCAGAAATATAAAGGATATATGAATCGAATTGTTAGGTTATAATGAATAAAAAAAGGAAAGGATTAAGCAAGATTTACAAAAGTATATCACAATTAAACTTACCACAAGATGAAAGAGTCCTCCTCTCCTATTCTATCTCATCCTATCTTCCCATTGCCTGAAGATAGAAGAAATTACATCATATATCAGAAATACAAAGAATATATGAATCTAATTGTTAGGTTCAAAGTATAATGAATATAAAAAAGGAATGGATTAAGCTAGACTCACAAAAGTATATCACAATGAAACTTACCACAAGATGATAGAGTCCTCTCCTATTCTATCTCATCCTGTCTTCCCATTGCCTGAAAATAGAAGAAATTACATCATATATCAGAAATACAAAGAATATATGAATCTAATTGTTAGGTTCAAAGTATAATGAATATAAAAAAGGAATGGATTAAGCTAGACTCACAAAAGTATATCACAATGAAACTTACCACAAGATGATAGAGTCCTCTCCTATTCTATCTCATCCTGTCTTCCCATTGCCTGAAAATAGAAGAAATTACATCATATATCAGAAATACAAAGAATATATGAATCTAATTGTTAGGTTCAAAGTATAATGAATATAAAAAAGGAATGGATTAAGCTAGACTCACAAAAGTATATCACAATGAAACTTACCACAAGATGATAGAGTCCTCTCCTATTCTATCTCATCCTGTCTTCCCATTGCCTGAAAATAGATATAGATGACAATATTAAATAGACAAAGATTAAACAAAATATTACCAAAGAGGCAAAAATTGAAATTAGTATCAAAGATATGTATTAACGTATTAACTATAATTTTAAACCAACATAATTACCTTTTAGTCCATGACACTGATGTCATCATTATCTTGTATGTTGTCAATAGATAATGGCTAAAACTATAAATAATAAATGCAAAGTTGTGGACTACTTTGCTGTGAGCTCTATGAAAAAAAAGTCTAGTCAAGTAAATAATTGCAGCTGAATTTCCTATGAAATTTGGTTGGATAATTCACATTATGTATATTTGAACAATCAAATTTAAATATTAAAAATACTAATACTCATTATACTGTTCCTGTTCCTGACAATATTGTGTGAACTAAGAAAATTATTAACTGTGATAAAACCATTCAGGGTTGAATTAAAGTACTTCAGTCAAGGGTATATGTACAGGTGTTGACTGACTGACATCTTTCTTGCATCATTTACAAAGATCTAAAAATCAAACACAAGAATATTTATTAATCATCAGAAAAATTATCAGAAGCAAAATCTAAAAATAACATGAATCAGAAAGGAAAAGAAAGTCTCAAGAAAAAACCTCACTGGTTTGAAAAGGTTAAGATTTAAAGAAAGATAGAGAAAATTTAGGATAAAATACATACCCAGTAATTCTCCAGTTATGACATTCTGTTTAAGAACCGGCCGATTACCAACTGGAGGAAGCTTAAATTTCTCCCTCTTGAATATTCTTCGGAGTAAGTCCTGTCTGCTGTCCGAGTTCTGGAAGTAATAGGCCTCTGCTGAGTTTAGTGGCATGGGGATGATGCTTGCTTTGCCTGACAAGATCATTTCTTTCTCCGCCACCAACGGAATGTACTTAGACTTCTTGCTTAAATCGCAAAAAATTTGATTGTTCATGTATTGTAAAACGTATTGCATCACTTGAACATCGGCTAAATCATCTGGAAAGGAGAAAAACATCCTACTAAAAACTAAGAAACATAATAAAATAAACTGAAAACATGAACCACGATTCTTTCTAAGGTCCATACAGAGACAAATATATTGCTTACAATTTAGAGGTCCACAAAATAGCAGTTAAGGTATCCTTTTGATGGGGAGTGGCATTATCAGAATCTCAACATAAGTCCTTTGCCCTTGGCTTATAAAAAACAGAAAACAATACTACAATATATGAACCATTGTCCTTCCTCTCACCTTTTGTAAACAAGTCACCAGATTTATGGTCGAGTATCATTTTCAGTCGTTGGCTGCAGATGATGAGGACATTATCAGCCCTTTCCAGTTGACGATTGATAAAATTAGGCGAGTTTTCTTTGAATTCATTGTAATTTGTTTCAATACTACTAGCATGGACACCCTTATTTGTTAACCACTTAACAAGTCTGGTAGTGTTCGCTGTCTCATCTGATGCAGAAACTATGAATACAAACGGATGTTGTGCTTTAACAGAAAGTTTCTTGCTGTTCAGATCTAAAAAACAAAAAATAGAATACTTAGACTTGGTGACAAATTGAGATTAAAAAAACCTGTTGTTCTACCTTTTATAATTTTTATCAATTAAAAATTTATTATCTCAATTCAAACTTATCTTAAATGGCATATAATATATGATGTGTGATAACCCCAATTAATATGGTAAAAGCTCTATTAAACCCACTCTTTTCTACAAACAGTTGCTTAATTATATCACATATAATTAATCATATACCCACCATTACAATTTTGATAAATTTGTTCTCTTTCCGCAAAATTTCCTTCAAACACAGGCTTTTCAACGGCGAAGAAATGGTGCGATTCCACAGAACACAAACTCATTTGCGACTGGTAAGATGCGATACTTGAGAGCGATAAAGACGATGCAGACGATCTAACAGAACCTATGGAAATTGTATCGTCATCTTTAAAAATCTTCCTTTTCAGTTGTTTCATAAACCCTTGTTTTTTCGTTGAATATTCGCCAATTTGTCCTGAAATGTAAGGATATGCTGTGAATCTGCGTGGCCTAATATGTTGGTATTGTTCAAAATACAAAAACCAGCATTGAATTGCAACCACTGACGCATTTAAGTGCATAACGCTCACGTCAATCAATTTTTGCAATTCCGCTTTGGCTGGCAAAAAAATATGGCGATCTCACCTTTACCCTGAGCAACATTTACCAACAGCTTTACAACGTCAAGTCTTGGCATTGCGAAGGCAATTTCAACCAGTCTTAGTAACGTTGCTTGGTCTTTCTTCTCATTTTCGTATTTCTTCAGTAAATAAGCAGTAGGGCTCTTCTGCTTTTCAATCTTGAAAAGTTTATCGCTGATAAGTTCTGGAAATAAGCTACTCGCCAAACCAACGTAATCTCTTTCAAACGGCCCTCTCCGATCGAGAAGGTTGCCAAGAGACTTTCTGTCCTTCTGTGTCAAAGAAGATATTTTCATACTATCCAGTACTTCTATAAGGTCATCGAAACTGTCATCTGACAGTGCCAAAAAGCCTTGCAGTGCATTTTTTACAGGCACAAACTGTGGAGTAATTTCGTCTTCATTCTCGGTGTCCAACGCGATGTCGATAGGCCCACTTTGGAATTCAACATTTTCGTTGCTCTTCAATACTTCATTTTCTTTATCCAAATCGTGTTCTGCCATAGTGGTGGAACGTTTTCTGCATACAAGTTCAAGATACCATGTTTTATTTGACTTAAAACAATTTAAATTCCGTTCAAAAATGAAAAATCCTTGACTTGCTTTGTGAACGTTTTCTCAAGCTTTGCTTCTCTGCAAACCTTTCTCTGTGCGTCTGCACGTCTTGTGGTCATATGACAATTAGACAATAGAACAATAGAATTCCAATAGATGATTGACAGATTAACTGTCACCAGGTTTCCCTGTTGCGAGGAGTGACGTCAACAGCAAAAAGGTGGGACACACAAGCATCAACTGCATGTTATTCTTCGATGGCCCTCAGATTGCTTCCGGGTTTCAAGTTGATGTTTTTGCCGAGAAAATTCACGGAGAGTTTTTGCCACCTGAAAAGACAACAAGATGGTCCGATTCAGCGAAAGTTTTTGGGTAGGATAGTGGAGTTTGTAGTAATTCACGTTTATGTACTTTTAAATGATTGTTTCAAGCTCGAATTCTATTGTTTTATGCGCTTATCTGATGTCTTGCATATCAACACCTCTGCTCCACCTTCCTTGGTCTGTTAAGCCCATTCAAACTAAAATGAAACAAATCGAAATTATATTTACCTCTTTACCAAAACTTCAATAATCTTTGATTCAATAGAATGACACAATCCACGGTTCTCCAGGTTCCATATCCATTTCATGTATAACCAAATAATATTCCTGTTGCCAAGTTCTCGTTTAACAAAGACGATTATTCCACCTCCTTTGGTTCCACGAAGGAGCCTGCCATTCCATTTAAGTCCAAAACATATCTTTCTGTGTACCAGGACAAAGACCCTGTTGGCAACAGTGGATATGAAACAGTTGTTAAAAGGCTCAAAGATGGCAAAAAGATGTGTGACGATTTTTCTGAATTCTTGAAGCAAAGGTAACATATTGCATATCAAGATACCTAGGGTGCTAGAAGCATTTATGCAGCAATATGATCTTGTCCAATTTAGCATTCTATTATAATTCTTTTATTAGTCATTGAAAATGTGCCCTCTTTGAGTAGCTGCCCCCACCGCTTCAAAATGCTTCCAGCACCTCCAGAGATACCTGTGCATTTTCCATTGTGATTATGTCCCCACTGCATGTTCATCTTGTATTCTCAAACACTGAATATCTTGTTTGCCGTTTTCAGGGCGAAGCTTGAAGATGACTACGGAAGAAATATGATCAGAATAGCTCAGCAATCCATGGGGAATGATGAAATCGGGTAATGGTGGTCATCGCAGACACTGCTAGATAACACAACTGATTCACTTGTATCTTAAAGCACTCTAATAAACATATTCTATGTTTATTTCAGCACATTAAGAGACTCGTGGGACAAAGTTAAGGCAGGTAGGGCAAAATATTAAAGCTGACCTAACAGTATTATTATTTAGAATTGCTAAGCAATGGTTCTAACCTTTAACAAATTCTAATTTATAAATGAACAGAGACAGAGAAGATTGGCATGCAACATTGTGATCTGGCAAGAAAGCTTGATGATGCTGATAAGACAGTGAAAGGATTCAGAGATGAGCAGAAAAATGAACGAGCAAAAGTGATTTTTAATTATTATTGGATTTATATACTTACTCAAAGTGAACAATACAGTGATGAAGAAACTCAAAATTCTCTGTATCTTGATTTCTTAGATTGACGAAAAGATGAAACGGTTGCAGAGGGAAAAGAAGTCTGCGTTTGAGAATGTTGTGAAGGTCTTACCATTGTGTTTTATTGGGTGTGGTTCTGATGCAAAAGATAGGGCTTATGATTTGCTAATATGCTTATTAATATCTGCATTTCAGTGCAAAAAACAATATGAACAGAGATGCAAGGAGTTGGATTCTGCCACAGAAATGCTCGAGTCCATATCGCATTATACGCCAAAGGAAGAGGAGAAGGTGGATATGAAGAAAGTCATACCTTTCTGATGATGCCAAACATGTATTATCTCCCTAGTTGCATACAGATTTGGTCATGCCACCATCTTTCTCATTCCACCATCTTTTTCATGCCTGTAAAAGATAAGGATAAGATAATGTAACAAGGACAATATTACATTTGTAAGCATCACTGACAATCAATTTTCTGTTTCTTATTTCTTGCAGCTCAGAAACAAGAAGCTGAAGGCCAAAACAGCACAGGAAAACTCAGGCATGTTGTTGAATTTCATGCATGCATTACTCCCACCTCAGGTTTACTTTATATACCACAAGAGACTCATTATTCAAAAGATACTCCTAAAGCCAGGGGTTATTCTAAGCTGGATTTGCTGGTGTTTCCTGCAGTTGAAAAAAGTTTTGTGGAGTTGGAAATCCGAATCCCTGGATTTGGAAAAGTAAACTTTCACCAACCGACCAAATATTGCTTTTCTAAGCGAAGCCGAGACAATTTTGAAAAAATCCTATTTATTTTCAACTGGAGTTGGAAATTTTGCTAAGAATAACACCTGCCTAAAGCCAACGCGAAAACGGTGTCGAATTTCTCGAAAATTCCCAAGACTTACTGCAGGGAGTTAGAAGTCTACCTTATATAATATCTGAGCTGTGACGGAAGAGTCGGTCAAAGCCCACCCGGCACGGGTGTTGTTCTCGTGTTGTTGACCCTCCAGCCTTTTCCTGCTTTTCGTGTTCTTTTTCGAAAACGCTTCGATTCGTTTGCAAGGTAATTTGTCCAGGCATTACAAAGAAATTTTTCTCGTTATATGGTAAAGCAGAATAATACTCACCGAGATAAAAAAAGTCGCAAGTAATCTATTTTTCTTTGCTCGATTAATATTGTTACTGATCTTCATGAAGACTTCTTATGAAAATCCAAGAAAAGAAGAACTTCACGTGGGTGGAGATGATTGATATCAACAGTCAAAAGAAGGTGATAGTGCTGTGGTGAGCAAAGGACAAATCGCATGCGCCCTTCAAACACTCCCACATGCAATCCATCCAAACATTTCGGGAGCGACTTATATTGCACTTTCCATATTCACGTTCACCCTCCTAATGAATTTGCATTCAAACCCTGTTGAAGGCATCGAAGCTTCTGAAGTCTTGCTGTTGGGCACAACCCAAGCGCTTTGACTTCATTCAGAAGTCTTTCTTTGCTTTCAACATTTCAACTAACATCGAGTCTAAAAAATAAAAAATTGATAATTATGAAAAAAGGAGAAAAAAGTTTTGAGAAAACATCAATGGGAACAAAAAACTCCGCTGAAAGGGCGGAGCCCTCTCTTCCCAATGCGGGTCAGTGCTTCCCCGTGTAAGGCTGCTACTAACCCCCAATTTACGAATTTTGCCACAGCACTCTCCCCACCCCACAATTAACCCAATTAACAAATGAGAGTGCTCTATCCCCAAGCCGAAAGTGTTGAAAAACCCAGTAGCATTTTAACACCTAGGCCCGGCGACCGCCGACGGAAAGAACTCTACTGCTCAATGAAGTACACAAACGGAGTTTGTGATGGATTAGACGTGGGAATACACTGTACAACACATGCGCATATCAAATAGTTCAAACTTAACCAATGACCTGCTCTTGACTGTTGATATCAACCACCTACCAAATTTCGGGCTTCTTTACTTTCGGCTTAACTCACAAAACAAATCGCACATTATCTTAAATGAGACTTTCTGAAAAAATTACTTGAATGGTAGAATAATGCGTGCTTCCTTACGTTTTCCGTAGACCAGCAATACCAGAGTGCAGTGAAAACTGCCGACCAATGCCATGCCATGTGGGAGAGCGAGATGGAAATGTGCTGCGAGGTTATTTATCACTCTTTTACCGTACTACTGGCTACTCTATATAACTATATATAAAACACGGAACGTCTGCTTGCGATGATAAATGTGAATTTTCTTTCATTTTTTTCTCGTTTTAGCAATTTCAATCTTTCGAAGAGGAACGAATCAGGTTTTTAAGAAATGAAATGTGGCTGTGCTCCAACTTTGGCTCACAATTGTGCGTCAACGTGGACCAAGTGAGTGCTACCCGCGTATTACCCGGGAGTTACCCGCATACAGGGTTCGTGTGCACGGACCGTTAAAACATATGCAGTGTATATATTCCGGACGTGACGTGTATCTGTTTTCCAAATATTTCTAGATGTATGAAGAGGTGCGGTTGCAATTAGAGAAATGCGACGAAGCAAGAGATATTACTCAGTTTATTCACTCAAAACAAACCGGATCAGAAAAGCCAGGTTCGTGGTGGCATCAGGGGCGCAAATGAGGGGTATGGGGTGTGACCCCCCCCACAGTTTCTAAAACCCGGTCCTAGTTGCTATTTTCAGTGATAAAGTCGGTCCCGATCCAGCTGTGGGAATCTGACGCAATTAAATCGTATAAAATTGGAGAATCCCCCCTCCCAGTTTTCTGCTGTGGTATTAGCATTACGTAAACAGAAAATGAAACAAATGTTTGCCTTCCCGTCACTTTCCCCATCAATAAGAGAGTTTAACACTATACGTTGCATTGCAGTGCCTTTGAAATATGTGAACTACTATCACCCACAAACAGCCGTTGTCACGGCAAATGAAATTCCCAAACCGAAACACACTTCACTCCCAAGGCCCGCACCAGCCTTAAAGCCCATGCCACACGCGTATTCAAATCTACCTGCATCACCAATTGGTCAGAAACTTATTCAAAACGAAGGTTGGAAGACAAATTGCATTTATATACCTCTGATCTATTCTAAGAGGAATTGCTTCTAAGTATACGTCAATATCTTCAACCTTTCCTAATCCCTCCTCAACCTGATTCACAGTCATTAATCTATTTTTTCGTAATCCAGATTCGGATTATGCTATAATCGGTGAGATGAAACCGGAGTCTGGGGAAAGGAAGTACAGAAAAGATGCCAGCAATAGATTCGTTCGTGCTTCGTACGATTACCAAGCACAGGGACCCGAAGAGATCGATATGAAACAAGACGACATTTTGGAGGTAAGTTTTCGATTCATAATCCATAATCCGAAATCTATAATCCAAGTTATCCATTATGCTTGTTGGATAATCCAATCGAGTTAATAATGTTGGTTTACGTCATGAAAATACTTACAATTGTTTTGAAAAGTATACAATATTGCGTGAATTTTCAATTCCAGATTTTGGCTTTTGAAGGCTCAGAATGGTGCATAGGGAGAAACCAGCGAACAGGGGAATCGGGGGCATTCCCCAAAGCATTCATCCAAAAATGCTAGTCCATTTCTTATTAAATCAATCTATTCTTAAGTATACTATTTTTTACTGTCTTATTTTTACTAGATTTGAACTATTTCGCTTCCTAACATTTTAATGTTTCTCAATGAATTTAAAATTCAATTGTCAGCTTTTTAAACAGTAAACATTTTTAGCAACCTTGCAGTGCATCAAAATGGACAAGGATTTTATTTGAATTTTATCAAATTTTGTGAAATTCAGGCCTCTAGTTTGTTATAATTGCCGGTTGACTGTAACTTAAATAAATAAATAACTATAAAGAGGAAATTAAGAAATTTCATACAGTCGAATCTCGCTATCTCGAACTCGGTTATCTCAAACAGATTCTTATTTCCTCTCATTCTCTATTTGGGTGAATTTAGTTCAGATATCTCGAACTCCCGCTATGTTGAACAAATGTTCATTTCCCCTGCGAGTTCGAGATAGCGAGAGTCGACTGTAATTAGAAATGATTAAAGACAACTTACTTCTGTATATCCAAACTTTTATAGCGAACCAAGCCACTTTTTATTCCGTGAGATTCTTTGAATGAGTTCCAGCATATGCAGCGAACGTGTGTCTTGAATACATATCTTGCCTTCTTGGCATTCGATGCGCTTTATCAGCCGCAACACAACGAGCCATGCAAGGCAATCTCTTTTGTAAATCTGGTAAATCCTCGAGTTTGTCCCGCCCACCTGCGAGCTGCGACCGTTCTGAAATCTCACCCATGAAATAATCTGTACCACAACCTCGATCTGACACTATTCCAGCAACGAAAGCTTCTCTGAAACGACTCGAACTTGTTAGGTTTCTTCTAAAACGAGAGAGGCAAGTCGATGGATGGTCTTGCCACCGACCTGCAACTGCTGAAATGAATGGCATAAGGTTATTCACTTGAAACATACATCATGGCGCACGCGCCATGCACACTTTCTTCACACATGGTCTGTAAGAACATCGAGACTTAAAATCTCTGCAATTGAAGAAAAATTTGAGAATCATATAAAAATAAAGCGAGGCTCAAGCGTTATCATGATCAAGGCTTTACTTATCTGAGCTCCCTTGCAAAGCAAAACCAGGGTCGGCTAAAAACACTTTAAGAATAACCCCAGGCTGAAAATTTAACATTTTTAAGAATATGAAAGCCTGGCAATAAAGTTATTGGTTCACTAAACAACTTCAATGTCTGGAAACTTGGGCTCAATATCCTTGTAAATGATTATCAGGATGGGGGCTTATTCGAGGGGAGGGCTTACTCGAAGGTGGGGGCTTATTCGAGGATTTACGGTAATCCTGGTGTGGATTTGAAAGAGTTTACCCCCAAACAACACACAGACGTACTATCACCATTCAGATTCATATTTTCATATTGAATTTAGCAAACCATTTACTATTTACGTACACAATTGCCCAGCCGGATCAAATTCATTTACTTCTATTCACAATGGATTACGAATTCTGCTCTACTTACACATGCATAAAGGAGATGGCAGCATCGCCCGGCATATTCACAAAATCACATATACACTGTAATTAAACATTCTACGAATCTTGCGTCGGCCTAGCACCCGCTGTCATTGTGGAGGAGAAGAATCCCGCCTTCACAACAACAATAGTTTGAGGCCACGCAGCGATAAATGGCAAACTGACTGATGAATTCAACGTATTTAAAACGAAGGTTATAAAACAATCTTTTATAATATACGAGAGGTGTTCGAGTTGTGTAGGGTACCCTCGGCTTCAAGCAAATGAATACGATTCTTGCACGAATGCATAGCATAATTCCCGGACCGGGAACGCTGGACAATGGAACATGGAAGCGTCGAATGCCACTTGCATGGCAGGGCGTGGTTGTTGTTGTAAATTACAAAAAGATAAAAGCACGGATACAAAAGAAATATTTACAAATTATTTCGACAAAAAATTCTTTATTTATTGCATTAATTTAATCCAAGAATTTAGGGCCTTAGGGTTTTGCAACACTGACTAATTACTTCTCTCTAACGAGCCAGAGTTATAGCTGACCACATTGCTTGGTTCTCGATAAACAATCTCATTTTTTTCCACCTGAAAATGTCGCTTCAGATGCATTATCGACAACATTTCTCCCATTCTCATATTCATTAATCGAGTTGAACAGTAAAGAAAACTTCTTCGAATTCACCAATAAAACAGCAGATAATGCGCACTTCCCCCAGTCCCAATTTCTCCAATAATATACCCCAAAAATGTATTCACAAAACGACCCCATTCACGTAGACCAAGCCGCACTTTGTTCTCACGTCACACATAGGCCTGAAGCTCTCAAATGACCATAAAATGCTTACTTTGTACAAGAAACAGGCCATCACGAGCAGATACAATGTATGTTGACGTGTGCGTGTGTGTATGTGCTCCTGTTCAATTGATTAATCCAACGTGTACACATACTGTGTATCACAGCTGACTTGTAGGAGACGGTGGCGGTGGATATTGCTGCAAACTCCGCTCCGTTTCAGCGGGCGATGGCGGCCGCAGGTCCTCCTCCTCTTCTGAAACGGCCTCCGAGAAATACAACGTACACGGGGTCGGAGGCGGCGCAAACGGATCGTAATCGGTGTCTATGTGAAATTCGCTGAGCCCCCAAGTCAGACTGTTCGCCGCCCTGAACATATTCGGCTTCGGCAACAGTTCTGTATCGTCTGTTAAGTCTACGGACAAGGGCGAACTTACGCGCGGCGCTGGCAAGCCGCGGCCATGGTGCCGTCGACTGTGACTTCGATGTGTTCGATGTGACGGCCTTCGCGGCCGCGGCCGTTCAATTTCTCTGCCAGAATAGTACATGTAATCAGAGTCTTTGCCGGCTTCCATCGAATTCGGGGTCGGCGGCGGAGGGCCGTTCTCCATGTAGTTATACTTGTGATTTGGTAGAGTTCCCAGTGAGCTCATGGAGCAATTACTAAATGAGCGGCATGTGGCCATAGACGGAGCCGGTGCTCGCGTAGGCTCACCTTTGTTGTTCTCGCAGATGGTGGGTAAGACGTGATCCGTCATGACGGACGGCGGCGGATTGACGGGCAGCGGCGTATAATTCGAGGTGAGCGTCACGTTTGATGTACCGGTCAGATTGCGGCTATAAAGCTGTTCACTGCGTTGTGAGTTGTGCACGTCTGACATGTAAGTCGACATAGAGCTCTTGCTCAGCTCCATGGAATCAACACTATAGTCAGAACCGAGCTTAAGGATCCTCGGTATGGCAACGAGGCCGATATGCGTCGTCTGCTGAACGCCGCGCTTCGATCGCTGCAACTTGCAGCGGAATAACAAACCAGATACAATAACCAAAACAGTGAGAACGATGCCAGAGACTATTCCAATTAGCACTTTGGTTGTGCTTGATTTTCCTGTACTAACAATTGGTATTGATCCAGTCGTGTTACCTATCGATATAAGTTTAGCATACATTTCACGGAATAACGATTGAAAAAATAGACTGAAAAAGAATTAAAACCTATCTTCCCCACTTCCATCCACATTTCTCTCAAAAAAAAAGATTGTCCCAGAACACAATCAACTCTTTAATTCAGTAGAACATGCCGTCAAATCAAGTGACCCTTGGCCTGTGACTCGTCAGTATACTGAAACATGACCTCTGACCCTAGAGTCTAGTGACACTTGGCCTGCGACCCTCGAGTCTGATAGCACACTCTTTGCACACATAAAATCCTTCTAATAAAAGACCCTTGAACTTTGAACTATAGAAGCTGATGAGCCTTTGAACGCCAACCGTCCTTAACTCAGTTTGTATTTAATTTCCAACATTTTAGGCATGGTAACCCCTCAATTAGAGGGGCTGCTATGAGTTTATTGGTCAGTCCCCAAAATCAACAACTGATAAAAAATCAAGGAGATAAACCATCTTGTGGAAAAGCCCCATCATAAATACCTTTTGACTTTCGGCAAATCATTGGATTCTCATCACTATTATCACCACAATCATCAAACGTGTTGCACTTGCTCTTCAAAGTTACACACCGCTTGTTCGCACACAAAAAATGCGTCTTCACAGAGCATATGTTGACTAAAACACAAAACAAATCCTTAGCAAACTACACATACAAAATCTACGATCCTAGACAGTAGAGACAAACTATAATGTTTGCATAGCAAACAAACGCCATTAGCACCACCGCAGGGCAGTAGATAGCTGATCAAAGCTCATAATTCATCAATTAACCCATTGTCCTATAATGACCTGAATATTCAAACGCCCAGAGGCCATTACGATGCACAATGCTATGCAATATAGCTACTATATAAAAGCTCATGTTTAATTATTGCTGACATCCAACTGCACACCTAACGATGTTCCATGCAAGAATCCCACATACAAGAACTAATAGATTAAGAACATGCGAGATATTTTTGTTCAACACAACACAATGGAGGAAACAATAGTCTATTGTGTCTGAACAATAAGGTGAATGTATTGCAGGCTCTTGTATGCGGGTCTTCACTGGATATAAATCGATGTTGACTTACTGCATCCATGTTCGTCTCTTCCGTCTGGACAATCTTTTATTCCATCGCATTCCCGATGTTTTTCTATGCAACTATTTTCACAGTCGAAATGAATTGGAATATTGCATAGCTTTGGTTTTCCTGCAACAGCAATCAACACATTAACCAATCAAAATAAACTTATTGAGCCATACATATAATGGATCCGTGTCACCATTTACAACTGCTGCTATATAGTGTTTTATTCGGTGAATACCCAGACATAAACACTGCTTACATCAGCATCAACCTATGTTGGGCTGAAATTGATGTTGAGCTGGAATCACCAGTGTACCTTATCACTATATAGTGTTTTATTCGGTGAATATCCAGATATAAACAGTGTCTACATCAGCATCAACCTATGTTGGGTTGAAATTGATGTTGAGCTGGAATAGCCTGTGCACCTTATCACTACACGAGCTGAAGGTATTGCTTGAATACCAAAATCGCGAATTGAGTAATTGCTTACCACAGATATCCTTGGCTTCGTCAGAGCCATCAGCGCAGTCCTTGAACTTGTTGCATTTCTTCGACTTTGGAATACAAGCACCGTCATTTGCGCAACGAAATTCACCAGCAGTGCATTTATTCAGATCTGCAATACAGCAAGTTCACAATAAAACGAAGGCTGGAGATATCCTTGATTAAAGGGACCCCCGTCTGAGACAACAGGTTCTATTGAATACAAACAGCGAATACAGGACGCACAGGGTGCAATGTTCAAAATCATACGTTGATGCATACTTAAACAAGAAAGCTGCGATGACTGATTCAATGCATAGCCGACTGGGCATGCGCATTTCTTGCCCAGTGTTAGGATCTCAGTGGAGTGACTCTTTTTTCTCGAAACAGCGCAAATATGGCTGCATTTACCATTGTTAACCGAGCAAGGATGCGCAACTACGAGGAAGAAAAACATACAGTCAAAAATAGTCGAGAAATAATTACAATAAATATCCCTACAACATGATTGCTGCAGTATCGCATTCTCCTCGTGTCATTAGTTGTAGCCATGCGCCTCTTAAGACAGTGTGACGTGGCAATTAAGAAACAGGTATTGAAATTCAACGTTATGGCATTCTCTCCTATTGTCTTCCATTGCTTTCCTGAAAATGCGAGCCTCAAAGTTCCTTGTTTGCACAGCCTCATTGTAAATTGGCCGTACTACAAGTACTGCAATCTTCTACAGGCAAATATCTAAAATGTTGCACTGTCTGCAGCAACAATCTCCCGTAGAACAAATGACAAATGTATCAAAGCACTCACCATATCTGCGCGTTCTGTTCACAGCCTTGATGTCGGAGAGTCTGCGGAATTTCCCATGGACCTCTGTTGCTTTGGCACCACCGTTGATCTTGTTAGATCGGTGCATCATTTCGGTATCACTGTCCACCCAATAAACACTGTCTCCATAAATGGTCAAGGCCCGTGGCTTCAGTAAACTATCCAGCACCACTGACGTGCGGTGTTGTCCTGTTTTGATAAGCGCATTATGTTAACATGGATAAAAGCAGTAGAATATGGGTGGTTAGATTAACGAAACACTCGTAAATATCAGGATGGATCACACAAGGATTCGAATGAATTAAACACGGATCAGAATAGATCACACAAGGATTCGAATGGATCACATAAGGATTCGAATGGATCACACAAGGATTCGAATGGATCACACAAGGATTCGAATGGAACATACAAGGATTCGAATGGAACACACAAGGATTCGAATGGAACACACAAGGATTCGAATGAATTACACTGGGATTCGAATAGACTACACAAAGATCATAGTGGATTCCACAAAGATGTGAATCGCTAACATAAAGATCAATATGGATTGCACAAGAATTTGAAATAATAACACAAAAAAGAGAATGGATCACACAGGAATAAGAATCGATCATAAAAGGATTACCTGAGAAGTGCACAAATTCGATCTTTCGTTTTACCGTATCAATCCAATAAAGTCGATTCTCCAAGTGATCAATAGCCAAATCACCTGGTGCACCATTGGTAAATTCCACCAAAGTGACATAGAAAGATCCATCAAGTGTCGATTTGACAATCGATGGTTTGCTACCCGCCATGTTCGTCCAGAACAAATACCCCTCTTCTGACGACACGACAATATTCCTCGGCTTGTAGCCAGCCTTCTTCTCGAATATAACAGTAGGAACATTGTCTCCTTTGAAGCGTAGAAACTTGATAGTATCAGTTGCACTGTCGGTCCAATAAATGCTACCACCGTATGACTCTACAGCAATGTCAAACGGGCGGCCAGGGTATCTTGTGCCATCGACGGCTTGGTGATCGTTCGATCCGTCTTCCATGGAGGATTTGATCGATTTGCTTTCCGATTCGATCCAGTACATCAATCCAGATTTGAAATCGTAGTCGATCTTGCGTACTTCGTCATAGCTGGGCACTGGTAGAACCAAATCCGGATTATCCTGCTTCTGAAACGTCACTCGACGGATGTTGCTCTTCTGGCTGAATATCAGAAACTGCGCAGGAGCTGTGAAAGGAAAATAGACACGTGTATTGACAAACGCAAGCTTCGCTGTGGTGAGCTACGGTATAGTCAGCTATGCAGCAATAAGCTATGCAGCAGCAAGCTATGCTGCAGCAAGCTATGATGAAGCAAGCTATAGATTCAAGCTCCATCCTCATATGACGTGCAGCAAAAACTTACACTAGAGCCCGTATAATGTGATAGATAGAGTCAACTACAGTGTACACGTTCGTAACACTTAGCATTCGTGTTCATGAAATTAGAATCTTTAATAGTGAAAAATGTGGTGCATGGTATAAGCAAATGATTACCTTCGCAAGATGTGTTGTCTTTCTTGAGAGAGAAGTGCGTTGGACATCCGCAAGTATAGTTCGTTGAATCTTGCGCGAAACACAAATGAGAACAGTGGCCATTCTTACGAGCGCATCCGTTTGTACCTGGAAACAAGAACCAATGGATTGGTACTGTGTTCTATCTAAGACCCCAAAGACATGTTGTATAACTACAAGTGCACTCTGTACAAAATCTGAACACTCTGAGTACAGCAAAAACAAACGTATAAGACCCTGTGAATTCTGCAACTAGCCTATTTTTAAAATACAATAGCATATTGTCTCTTCTATTGTTTTGAACAAGGTTTTCAGCCTAGAAGCTTCTTAATTCACTGGTTCTTATACGCGGGTATTTACTGTAGTATCCTTCCAGTGGGTCTAAAATGCCAGAAACGAAACAAGAAAAACTTGTTTTATTCAATAAACACAAACCTGTCTGACGACTCTTGTGATAGGCCAACAGATCCATGACGTATTCCAAGTTATTCATAATCCTGGTCCGATTTTTACCCGTGTCCTTGTCGGCACGTCCTACCGATCGCGTTTGCCAGTCACCGAAATATATCGAGCTGCTGTAAAGTGTGAGAGCGTGGGGATAGGCGACGTCTGTTAGCAGTTTCTTGCGATTGTTCCCATCAAAGTCGATTCGCTCTATCGTGTGAGTGAGTCTGTCAGCAAAGTAGATTAACTGGTTTTCGTAATCTAAAGCAAGTGACGTAACCACGCCAAGATTTTCCAACAATGTTCTGCGGTTCTTTCCATTCAACCTGGCATGCTCTATTCTGTGGCCGCCGTTGTATGCAGAGCACCAGTAAATTCGACTAAAAAAAACAGGAAATTGCACGATTCATTCACAAAGAGGCCAATATAGAAAGCTCTAGTAATATAATAAAATGAACCAGATGGACCCTAATAAAGTGGACATATCTTTGCAACAGATACCCCTCTTTGAAATCGATATTTCCCTGCAACAGACACCCTTTAAAAATTGACAAACCTATGCAATGGACACCTTGTCTATTTACTCCGACATTAAGATGTGAAATTCAAGTAATTAAATCCCCCCCAAAGGCCCACATTTACACAACGATACCCTTCCCGTACCCGATATAATCACCCACTATTGAAAGCCCGAGTTGCAACAACTCACGACGGTTGCAATATCTAAACCAAAGCAGCACATAAAACCTACCCATTGTGCGGATTAACAGCGATAGCTTGTGGACTCTCAATGTTCTCCCACAGAAGAACCTTCCTGTGGCGACCATCTAGCCTTGATACCTCAATTCTATGCGCAGTTTCATCGCTCCAGTATATGTTCTTGGCAATCCAATCCACGGAGATAGACACAGGCATCTCCAGGCCGTGTCTGATGACTGTTTTCAGGCCTGTTCCGTTCACGTGAGCGCTCTTGATGTCTTTGTACGATGTGGCCACGTCAGACCAGTAGATTCTCTCTTCGCTCAGGTCGAAATCAAGAGCGTATGCTTCTCTGACGCCGGCCAATGGGATGACGATGTCTCGTTTGTAAATGTCCAGGGTTATTCTGCGAATGTCATCTCGTTGCATTATAAGGAGAAAACCGATCGGTACTGAAAATTAATTTAAACAGAATAGATATGAGTAGGTGAACAAAGTAGATTCTAGTAACTGATGAGGAGCTACTCTAAAGGGTGCTTAACAGAGAAACTTGGAAAGAGAGAGACTTGGAAAGAGAGAAACTTGGAAAGAGAGAGAGAGAGAGAGACTGGGAAGGAGAGGGGCTGGGAAACAGAGAGACTGGGAAACAGAGGAACTAAGAATCAGAAAAGACTAAGAAACAGAGAAGAACAAGAAACAAGACACAAAAGACTAAAAAACAAAGATACTGAGAAACAGGGAAATTAACGTGATTATAATTTGAGCAAGACGTCAATGCTTACCAATACACGTCCTTTCATCTTTGTCCAGCTCCATCCCAAGTGGACAGGAACATTTCGCACCAGATGGTGTGAACAGGCAAAGATGACTGCAGAAATTGTTATTATGTTGGCATGGATTGTTGCCATAGACCAGGCCCTTCTGAGCTGCTTTTATGCCCATGAGATCGGGCTGATCTTTCAGGATCTGCAAGACAGGAAATTCAAACAAATATCAAGCAGGTTTCAGGGTAGCAGCAATCAACAGCAGAGAAGACTGCAAGATTATCCTTCTTCTAACAGTAACGACCATGTTTAAGTGACAGTTAAACCGAGGGAAAATAAGTAAAGACCATGCTAAGAAACATGTAAACAGGAGCTAAGTAAGTTGGTTGAGTAACAATTAAAACAGCAGCTTAAGGACAAGGTAAATGTCAAGAAGAACATGAAGATGCTCTGTAAGGACATGGAGTGTACAAAATCAAATTGACAAAATCGTTTCAGTATATATAGCTAGAGCATATAAGATAGAACAAATAGAGTAGAATAAAAAATATTAGAGTAGAATAAAGAATATACAAATGAAATAATAAACTACCTGAATCTCTATCTTATCGTGTTTGTTTGCTTTAGACAGTTTCCTCAGCTGCCAGTCTGTCCAGAATATGTCATCACCCAAAATAGACACACCAAACACGTGCGGAAGATTGCTGAGTATCACCTGTCTATTCGTTCCATCAAGATTGATGCAAGATATTGTATCTATATTAGCATCACCCCAGTACAGCTTTCTCTCCACATAGTCAATAGCTATGCCATTCGGCCATACGATGCTCGTGTTGACAAGTATTTTCCGGTTAGTTCCGTCCAGTTCAGCCCTCTCGATCTTTGGACGATTGCCCCAATCTGTCCAATAGAAATATCTGGCGAAGCAAAACCGAAATTCAAATAAACCAAAGCTACTGAGAGTGGCTTGTGTCTTTGAGAAACAAGTTGCAAGTATGTCAAAGGCAGTTGAGAAAGTTGTAAAAATACTGTCCACTCGCAAACTTCATTTTTCATGGGCTTTATTTAACCCCCCTCCCCCCATTCCCCCAAAACAATGCTGTTCCCTCAATCAGAACTTTGTGGTGATCATGCAAATAGAATTTGGTCGACAGACATTGTATATGCCTTTTTCCAGAGACAGCAATGTTTGAAGAAGGAAGGGGTGAAGGATACGTGCAAAAGTGTCCCAACATAACTTTTGTCCATGATTGTAAATGTAGGGTGTATAGATTCTAGCGATGGAACCAAGCAGTGAAACGCCTACATAGACAATGTATTTAACTGTAACTAGAACGCACCCTTCAGCAGGATCGACGACAATAGCCCTCGGTTCGTCCAGATCCGTAGAAATGAGTATCTTCCTAGATGTTCCATTGGCCCGGGCAACTTCGATACGAGCGGACGCCATCGTGTGCTCTCCGGCATCGGCCCAATACAAATTCCGGGCAATCCAGTCGAACGCAAGACCGTCCGGGCTGTGGACATCGTAATCAGCAATGACCTGCAACCCGGTACCATTCAAATGCGCCCGGGTAATACACTTCTTATCGTTGTCGGACCAATAGATGTAATCTTCGACAATGTCATAATCAACTGAAAATGCATTCTTAATGCCTTTCAGAGGTAATACAACATCGGCGTACTGCTCAACGTCCAACGACACAATGCGTATGTCTGGTTTTCGAGCGACAACAATGAAATTTTCCAAAGCTGTAGAGTGGAAAAAATTGGGATTATTAGTCAAGCCATTTCAAAACACATCATGCCAGAGAGTCTTCGCCTCTTAAAACCCAAAACAAACAGGTTCTTAAAGCCCAAGGCACAAGAACCTTGGTACCTTAGAACCTTTCGCACACAATTAAAATATTTGAGCTTCGTAACATCCCGTTTTTATGTTCACCTTGTACCACTCCCCTTTCTTGGAAGCAGGTGAAGGTATTGCTTTTGAATGCCTGAAAGTCTCTTACTAACAGAGATACAACGATCTGAATTACCTGGTTCGCATGTCTTGTTGTCCTTCTTCAACCTGATGCCCGTTGGGCATGCGCATGAGTAGCCACCGGGTCGTAGCAAACACAAATGACTGCATCCACCATTCTTCTTGCTGCAACCAGTCTCAACTGCATTGAATAGATCAACAAATTAGCACCGAAACACGCATTAAAACAGCCGCAATAAACCATATTACCAATAATCAAACTCATCACATAGATTATATGAGAAACTCCTATAGATAGCTACGCTTTAAGCGGCCAACATTTATCTATAACTATAAGTAAAGACATAGCTGGATATGAAGGCCATATCGATAATCATGTAAACATCCTAAGTATGGACAATGCGTGAACAGAATAAACAAATATACGAGCTATTCAACAATCCCTACTAAACCAATGCTTCTATCTACACATAAGCATCACACATAGATATGGATCTGACTACATCCATACTGTTCGCAAGCAATTCACCCTCTTCTCTTCTCAGTAGCTGCACATTCAGAGCCCAACAAGCAGGACAACTCGCCTCAGTTCACCCTTACTTTAAGCAGCTTCACTCCATACAAAGCAATGCAAATCTGAGCGACGCAAAGTGCAGTAAAAACCGCATGCAACAAGCCGCAAGTCTTGCATCCAGCTTATCGTTCAAATACAATAGACCATTACTCAAACACAATAGGCTATAGTTTCCTCTATTGTTTTGAGCAGACATATCTGCTTGGAAGTTGTTAATCCACTGGTTCTCACATGCGAGTTTGTACTATAACTCATTGCAACTCACCGTACGGTTGTCTGTCTTTCGTCACTACGACCAATCCCATTGGCGAGTGGATGTTATCTCTGACATTGTGAAACGAGCTGTTCTGTTTCGTACACGAGTTGATCTGCGGCGTTTTCCAATCAGTCCAGTACAATCGATCACCGTAATTGGTCAACGAAAAGGGATGCTGTAAATTCTCGTGTCTGAACACAGTCCTCCTGTTCTTGCCATTGTAATCGATACTGTAAATGCCAGTGAAATCGGGCTTTGCGTCGGCCCAGAACACGGTGTACGTTTGCATGTCAATTGTCAGCGAATTCGGCCAGACTATGTCTTCGGTGATCAACGCTACCTGACCGGTTCCATCCATGTTGGCACGCTGGATCATTGGCCTACCTCCCCAATCACTCCAGAACATCAGCCTGAAAGGGAAAGAGAGATATGATAACCAAAACATATACTTAATACAGAAAATAATAGTATAGAAGTACAGCTCAATGCAGAGAGGATCCAGTGGAGCACTTTAAACGCTTCAGGAAAACCCAAGAAATCCTACTGATCTCCAGAATAGAGTCGCAGAAATCCAAGAAATCCTATGGATTTCAAAGAGAGTCTTCGCGTGCAAATTAAAACCGAGAAAATCTCTACAAGTCAAACTTCAAGTCAATCTCTACTGATCAAAGGCACGCGTAAAATTTCTAGGAGTGATCGAAAATCCTGTGACTGGAAAAATCCCAAGTAAAATCCCAATGATTTTTGATGGAAATCTCTAAAAGGATCTCTGATCAAGCATGGATTATTACTCTCAGACAAGAATGACAATAATGTAATGCATCTACTACCGAGCATCTAGTGGTAAGGCCTTATTAGCTTGTGCCCGGAAAATCATGAACGTTGACAATTGCAGGGTTGTAAAGAGGTGAGGCGAAAATTGCTTTTATGACCTGAGAATATGGAAGGCCAAGCTTGTTCTACTTTCTCCCAAACAGGTCGAGGTCAACATAATTCAACAGCCTAATCAAGTTAAAGCAATAGAAGAATCGGAATAAACATAAAATTGTCTCCAAACATCTAATTCCCTTAATCGAATTACTAAAGCTAACAATCATTAGCACAAGCTCGAAGCTTCTACGCAAATAAAAAATAATACCATCCAATCAAATGCTTCGAATCGAGCCTCGCTATGGATTTACAAGCGATCAAACAAGAGGTCGCTAATCAGCTTTCTTTCCCAATGTACCCCCGGGGTAAAATATTTCCGCGCACACTAATCCAATGCGATTTGCGCTGGGTTAACAAAGAACATATGGTCAACAGCCAGGGGGATAATCTAAGAGAACGCTAACAGCTTAGGCGATTTTCGTGGCTATTTCGAGCGTAAATTCAACTGCTAAACATCACTGCTTTGAAATGGCCTTTCAGGCAAATTTGATATGGCATTGTTTGGCGTGCAATCCGATTAGCAAGGCGAGCAAAGGCGAGTATTGTTAGCACACATTGCTAAGAATCTCTCTATTCTGTCGTGCGCTAATCTGTACGGACATCCAACCAACTTAAAACAAAATTGTTAGGTCAAAAATTGCATCATTGGCTTTTAGAATCTCTTTCGCAATTCACGACACAGGCGCTGGTGTATGTGATGCATCGTCAGGGAGACAGCCGCCAGTTGCGAAAACAGCGGCTGCTGGGCCGCATCGTCATAATGAGAATGATAATGACACTTGTGTGCGACCCGCTATACAGCTGTACAGCGTACAGTCTGTCGGCAAATGATAGATATCAACCATCAAAAGCAGGTGTACTAATCTGTAAGTTTTATGGCTCCAACGTGAAAACACTATCGCGAAATTATAGCGCATCGGAATAATGGAATAATCTGTCTAGCATCTAGGATTTTCACGCATTCTTAAATTTAAGAGAATTAAGCCTCAATATTATTATAAAAAAGTGTGTACAGCCCACTACTAACTACTTTAAACGTAAAAATTACACAAAATAAAACAATAAACTGGACTAAAAATAGATCAATTAATTCTCTTGAAAACTAGTCTTCCATTTTTCGTGCCCACTCACAACCGGTCGGTGATGTGAGCTGTGAGTGGAGTCAAATATTTATATGCGGTTTTTCACAGCTAAACAAGCCAGCCGTTGTGAAAACACAAATGAATACAAGCAAATAGCAAATGTCGACTGGTACACGCTCCGCCCAACAGCTAAAACATAATTGCCTGCCTGCTGATTTACATTAATCCACAGAATAATCAACACGCAGAACTCGTATAAATAACTAACGTATATTTTGAACAACGTAAAGGACAGGCCAGGCCAGCCACGTTTTTTCAAAAATACGTTATTGTTACATACGTTGGTTATCAATATCCACAACAATCTTGCTCCAACGGCCTTGCTTTAACAGTCTGCATTGCGCTATACGAGTGTTTATTAACGTTGTCTTCTACAGTCCTCTGGAAAGTACATACTGCAGTGCTTTTAACTAAGTCGCGTAACTGTAACAGTTGTCTGTCACGAGCATAAGACATTAAAAGGCAAGGACGTGATTAAATCGGGCTTCGCACCTTTAGCTGGCTATGCTTGTAGGCCCAGTGTAGTGACGTATAGATGATATGTTGTTAAGACATCACTTTTACTTATAAGAATGTAGCCTATAAGAATATTTAAGCTCAAAATTGCCAAAAAACAATGAAAATTTAAGAATAACGATGAAAAAGACCAAGGCTCAGCATACGCTTTTAAAAAAATGTGTACAAACAGAATATGCTCTTCACACCACTGGGCTAACTTTCCCACGTATATATGAACATGAACAGACGCATGATAAACAAAATCTGACGGTTGAAGCGCTCCTCCTATCATGCAAACCACACTACAACAATATCCTCTTAACTATCGCTGCCTTGGCCAGCACAGGGCGCCGTTAAATAATTAACTACAATCGCAGGATAAGAATGTCTCGAGAGCCCGTCCCCCACACCCAAGATAAAGCAGAGCAATCTAAATTTAGAGATGGATTGTTGAGCGCAGCGCGCTGCATTGCACTCGAAAACACACTGAAAACAATGGCGCACTTGTGTTCAAATCTGTTGCTACACGTATATGTGTCGCGCACATGATGAGATGAAAAGTTGGTGAGCAGGGAGATTGAAATTGGCAAACTGTGCAGAGGACAATAAATTTGGCAAAGAGCACAGCAATGAAGGATGTCAGCGCAGTGGGGCCTCAGGAAACTGCCTTCTTTTTCCATTCTCTTCTCGAAACAATGAAAGAGGATGACAGTTAAGTTTGGTGACGATATTGATGAGAAAGATCGAGCTTTCAGGAGGAAGAATCAAGTTCCTCATTTCTTTGTGCCTTTCGATTGTGGCCTTATGCAATGTTAGATACGTGCTATATATATACAATGTAAGGAGGATGTTCCTACTCCGCGAAACGCGTGGGTACTAGTGCATAAAATTCATAATAAATCAGCCATTGCACTGCTAACCTAAAGAGAGCCTGAAGAGCTGGGCAATTCAACTTCATGCATACTTTCTTTTAATCAAAACATCACCACTTTGGGTTAGCCCAAAGCCCCGTTTTCTGTTGTTATTCATGAACTCTTTCTGGAAATCTCGGGCCTGAGCACTATTGTAAACACAATCCTTAGCAAAAAAAGCAGGAAATACAGGTTTGGCGAATAGCTTTAAAAAACCGCCGGGGGGGAGGGGTGTGATAAAAACCTCCACTCCCACACGTCCCTTACGTTTGAGAAATAAACTTCAAGCAAACTCACCCTTTTTGGGGCAGAAGTGCAAGAGCTCGCGGTTGATCGAGATTTGAATCGATTAATAATTTTCGATGTGTGCCATCAAAGTTGGCCAACTCGATCCTGGTCCTCGAGTCATCTGTCCAATACAGCTTCCTCGTCACCCAATCAACAGCTATGACACTGGGACGCCCTGTCCTAGCGTCCACGACCACCTTGGATTGCGGTTTCTTCCTTTTCATGCTGAAACTTCGTATCTCGTTGACGTCAGCAACTTCGGTGAAAAACACCTTCTGCGTTCTCCAATCGAAATCGACAGATACAACTCCCTGTAGTCCTCCAAGCAGGATGGTTTCATTTTCGGCTGCTCCGGCCGTGAACAGCCTTATGTCATGCTTGTTCGCGTATAGTATCTTCGGTTGCTTCCCTGAAAATCAAGACAAAATACAAGTGTGAGATCCATGCTCAATAATGTCCAAAAAAAACCTCACTGATTAGAAAAAACATTACTACTCCGATGAGTGTCAGACGAAAAGCTTTAGTAGTTATTATGTTTCGCTATGTTGCCGATTTTCAAAGCTATTTAAAAAAAAATTGTAAATAAAAAGAGACGTTCGCTAAATTCTGATAAAGTGGTGGAAAATTTGTCGTGCATGAGATGACTCTTAATTGCTAAGATAAATATCTCTACAAACCAATTCTAACATTAAAAGTAGTAACATTTTAAGAAAGAAGTTAGCAGTTTTGAGACAGCATGATAAGTTTTGAAGCAGTGATGTGCCATCAGCCGTGCCTTGTTTACTTATTTCGAGCAGATTTTCAAATTCAATCTTGTTTTCAGCTGTGTCTGACAAAAGCTGTGTCTTGAAACAGTACATCGATTCAGAGGGAAGAAATCGACAAATATCCCAGTCCATTAGAGAGTGGAGTAATACACAAGATAAGCCTAACTAATCAAACCTCGCTGAAGAATGTATGGCATTGTGAAGAGAATATTAGCATGATTAGAGAAATTAATGTGTAAAGTGAAACATAAAGGCAAGCATAATTGATTATAAGCCACAAATAATAACAAGACAATGAGGAGAAGATAATGAGCGAGATCATGCGTGCCCCTTCTCACACTGACCACAAATAACACTGTTTAGCACAAATACCCTTAAATATTTAAACGAAAAATTGATTCTCTAGATTTGGATGAAATTCGTCGCTCCAGAGACATGCAGCTACAAAATACTTGTAGATGTGATAGCTAGGACAATACAATGGAAACTTTGGTTAGCCAATACATTTATGAACAGTAAATTGAGCATGAACATTCTTTGAACCGAAAGAGTAGCAAGAACTATATGTAATGGCAGATTGCCAAAGCAAGTTAACATGAAAAAAGTTTATTGGTATAAATATGAATGTTATGAAAGGAAACGAAACTAGATTGGGGTGGTGATGTAAGCTCAGAAATAAACACATCAGGATGCCAAACTACAAGCAAACACAAGTATATTTGAAACAAAGGGTATTCCAAATTAAAAAAAGACCAGTAAAGTGTTCTTAATGGCGTAGAAGGGGATAAGCCTTAAATCCTATTAGTTTGAAAATGTGCTGTCAAAACTCAGCTCCTATGTTTCTGCCAAAGAAAATTAAAGAAAATTTAAAACAACAGTTTGTGATTGTTCCAATGGAAGTTGGCAGACAAAAGGGAAAATGCAGCTGGTTAGAAATCTTGCATGGCTGTTTCTGCTTGTTAATCTAGCATGAAATGTTTTTGTTAGAGCAATCTTTTGCAGCTTAGAAACCTCCCCAGTTGCAAATTAATGCATTTTTCAAAAACAAGGGTTTAAGAATCTAACATCGACCCATATGAACCACTTAACTTCAGAACGCTTCAAATTACCGGAAAGTGATTTTGATTTAAAATAGTCGAGTAGCTATGCCATGACAAAAACAGGAAAATTACCAACGAGAATATATTTCTTAAAATGGAACCCTGCCCATACAAACCAAAATACTTATAATTGTCTAAACTGTTTACGGTTTCCCCTTGTCAAAAAGGCAACGAAAAATGTGCAAGGATGGGACTGAAGATAGGCAACTTAATCTAAGAACCAAGTGAGGGTAAAAATATTGATTACAATTAAAATGGCTCGAGTTCCATCTTACAAGGTAGAAAATTGCAAAACAAAACTAACCACACAGCAAAAACAATTTTATGTGCCAAATGAAAATGATTAACAAAATGGCGCAGTATTTTATTTCACAGCTCAGACTGTAAACTATACTCTGGAGAAACATTAACATGCTCGTATTTCACAAATTTGGGCGCGAGGGTGGCAATATCAGAAGTTGAAATTGTATGCGCTTCAAATTAGAACTTCACGAAGAACAAAAGGACACAGACATTAATAATAACGAACAAAAATAATAAAGCATAGAAGTGAATGAAAAATTTGGCTAATGGGTGATTAGTGTGTGACAAATAGATTTGGATTTTTGGTCACAAATTGAGATCAAGGGTTGTGACCAAAGTAAACAGATATTACAATCACTCAGAAGATGTCGAGATTTGATCTTGTCAGCGTTGACTTTGAGTTTCTATCTTGCTGGGGCCCACAAGAAACTTTAAAATTATTTATGGTAAATTACCATTCGCCTAACAAAAAATGGACTAAGCTGCTGAAACTATAATTATATTGCTTTCAAGGGTATTTAAGACATGACAATTTCATTTTGGGCCAAGAAAATTGACGAGATTTGCTTTTATTTAGAGCCTTATAATCATAATTAAACTCCAACAATAATAAGATCAGCATTCTCAAAAGACAAACATACAATTTCAGTTTGGGATTTGTGTAGCAAAAATTCCAATGCATAAGTTGAACAAAAAACCGAGAAGGCAAATTTAAAAGTGAACTTATAGATATTGAAAACTCAAATCTCTTGGAAGTTAGTTCATTTTTTCAAAATCCACTCCCGATTTAATTTAATTTTTCATGAAGATTTATCATTCAACGGGTTTCCCAAAATCAGAATAAATCCTACATTGAGCATGAAATTGTACTTATGAAACCTTCAAATACATATATCTAGCTTTGAAAGAATGTTTCAAGTTTTAACATTTAACCAGGATACACGGCAGAACATAGTGTTGGAGTTAGTAAACGTTAGATAGATTTGAGTCTTCCTTGTTAATTAAGATAACAAAATCAACAAACAAGCAAAATACGCCAAGCTAGGCCAAAACATAAAGACATGGAAGCACCTCCGAAGCTTCAACAATAACAATCGTACAATGAAAACAAAACTTTGAACATGTTTTTCAAAATATTTTTGGAGTGTGGATAAGGAATTTATTGTGCACAAAGTTAACATATGCTTCTGCAGAGCTGGCTTTTCAAAAACTGTGGTCAACACAACGCGGACATACAACAGCCTTCATTTTTAACGCGCTGTGGTTTTCAAACTCCAGTGACATGCAATTTTGCAATTCATGTTTATAATAGCACAACTAGCAAGCAGAGTCAGTTCTTTTGCACGAAAGTTCAGCCAAAAGCATAAAATAACTATTTCTATTTCATTTACTGAGTTTCAAGGCTCTGTAAAGCGATATTAAACGACTAAAAGAGAGGTAAAATAATTGATTGAAGACAACTCACCATAGGCCAAAGCTCGAAGACAGATGATAGCGAAGAGCGATAAAACATGTTTCCAATTCATGTCCAGATAGAAAGCTCCTGGTCATGAAATAATATCATTGCAGTAATTAAATGCCAAGACAAAATTCTCAATACACCAAAAGTCTAAATTTCCAGTTGTTTTTGTCACAAATACTACTTTAAACATGATAATAACTACAACTAACTGAAATCGCGTAAAGCACGCTACGCTATTAAATTACACCTGGGGAAACGGCTGTGCGATAAGGGCCGCTAGAAAGGGAAGTGTTGGCCGCAACTTGACCCGACGGCCGACAGATATTCCAAAATTTCTTCATGGAAAATAATCATAAAAAGTTAATGAATAGGTTCCACTTGCTACGAAAAACATTGAACTTTTAGCAATAAATATTATAAGATATTCCTTACCTTTTCCAATGAATTTCGCTCTTTTAAACCAACCATAAAGGAAGTAGCAGTGGGAGGGCTAGAAACTTCAACCCGCCGCAGTGAGTTAAAAAAATATCACAGTTTCATCAGCATAAAACTTCATCATCCTTTATCAACTTTATCTTCATCGTAACTTAGATTATGAAAAATTATGATGACAATCATAGAAACCAGTGAAATCGCGATGTGGAGATCACTTTGTTTTCACTGTCATAATAATCATCATAATAATTTTGCAGATAAAATAGCGGCCGCATTGATGAGTGGCCATGGGGCGAAGCGAAAAACATTCGCACCATTGTCATGATTGACATCTTTCGTTCGCAAGCAAACCAATATTGACAACCAGTTCACGTGTCATTTCACAAATAAATCAAAGTCACCGATTGGCTATCTGTACGACTTCACACAGAATGTGAACAATGAAGGAGGAGGGCCCAGAGTTAGAAAGAACGTCCTAATAACAACTTTTTTTATACAACAACCTGCATGACTATGGGTGTTGCGTTAGTCCTTTATTTGTGGAACCTCCTACTACTTATTCTCAATCAGATAATCACAATATATATTGTACTTTATATCTATAACTCTCTAATACTCACACAGCATATCAAATATCGTGTATAATAATGTATAATATTGAATAATATGTCTTGTATATAATTTTGAAAAACATGACAATAACATTGACTTTGGAGGAGGGGCAAAAATTCGAAGGGGCGCTCGAGGTCAGCAGACAATTCTTAGCCAATCATGTGCAAGGGTAAACTTTGAATTGCACCTTCTCGAAGTACCCGACGTAAAACGCCGCCAATCTGATATTTGAAAATTTTTTGTTTTCTGATTAGGATCTATAATCTTGATGTAACAAGCCAGCCGTGATGACTAAAATTAGATAATCATTCGCACTAAATCAGACAGCTCTCCTCATTTCATCAACATTTTTCAGGGCTTAGTATGCGCGACGACACAAGATTACAAACTCATCATATAGAATGAACAGAAATTCACTAAAGACAATCAGACTTCCAGCCTGAGTATTCATGAGGACATAATATATTTTGAAATTGTTTATCACTAGCCAATGTTTCATATAACACTTCATGGAAGATCGAGAGATTGAAAATAGACGCCGCCAGGGTTATCAACTTGCTCCATTTCTTCTACTCTATTCAGATAGCAACTCCGACAAATATATGAAACGTAAATTAAACCTA